>JAPQLA010000024.1:11380247-11392665 GCA_029822935.1 Naso vlamingii | reverse complement strand
ATTAATCGTTTTCTCCATAAAGTGACAAAAAAGTACTAAAAATGTTCCTCCTGATTTCCCACAGGCCAATGTTACATTTCCAGATTGCTTCTTTTGTCCAAACAACAACCCAAAACACAAAGACTCCTCATTAATTATCGTAAATGACACAGAAAAGCAGCAAATCCTCACATTTCAGAGGCTAAAACAGCAATTCTTTTTTACTTTTTCATTTTAACAAATGACTAAAACGATTAAACGACTATCAAAATGAAGTGGTTGGCGATTAATTTTCTATTGAACGATTAATCCATTTTTCGATTAATCGCTGCAGCTTTAACACACACACACACACACACACACACACACACACACTGTGGACCAAGTGATTAAGTTAGTGACATGTTAAACCATGCAGCCTAATGGTCGCTCTGTTAAACGGCTGAGTTCAAGATACTGCACAGCCAGGAAACGGGGACCAGTTTGAAGGACTTGGCAACACACTCACACACACAAGCACATGCACGTGCACACATACACATCTTCCAACAAATGAGGCGGTTGCATTACTGTCTGTCTAGTGAATGGAGAGCGTGTATTGATCTGGAGGAGAGGCTCGTACATCAGTGTGGTTAGGCAAAATGCCATGAAGGTGGAGTAGAAATTATGCACACACACACACACACTTATTTTGTTCCTTTCTCTACCAGGTAGCTTACTCTGGCTCCAGCCCCTGCTTGTGAAAACTGTTTTGCTGTCTAAATTGTGTTCTTTTATTGCTCATTTTGGTTTCTTTCCTTGATCTTTTATTTCTTCCTCTGTCCACTGTTCCCTCTGCCTCCCGTGTGTGCCCATAGATGTCTTGCTCAAGGTTTCACATGAAAGTGACTGTAAAGTACAGTGCAGGCAACGGCGATGCAGCTGGCTGGCTGCAGCTCTGGAGAGCGTCCCGTCTCTCCTCTACTATGCTATTTGTGGGGTCTGACGGGCGAACTGGGAATAGCAGGATGATTCAGCGCTACAGGGTCAGGATCTATGATAATGCACCATGGGGAACATTTCCATATAATGAACACAGTACATCTTCTTTAGAGCCTCTCTTGAGGAACGAAGATGAGGACACAAAGATAAAGAGGAAGAAAAGAAAGGCAGATCAAGGGAGATTTCAAGAATAAGAGAGGGAGAATAGAGGAGAGGGACGGAGAGAAAGGAGAAGGAATGAATGAGAATATTGTAGACGGATATAATGAGAGAGAAAATTTAATGGAGAGACTAAGAAGTAAAAGAGAAAGAGGTAATGTTAATGTAGTGCAGTCGCTAGTTTTTGCTCCCTCTGCAGCACTTGTGAACACTCCTGGCTGTGTTGAGCACTTGCTCTTTTATATCAGCCTCCTGCTGCCACTGTAAAAAAAACACATTGAGAGAAAGAGGTTTGCGTGCGTGTATTTATGTGTTTGTGTGTGCATGTGAATGCACGTCTGCAAGCTCTTTGTCGGTAAGCTAATAACAAATTGTCATGCTGGCTCTTGATTTGTATGGATAAAAGAAGCCATAATGAGCCCCATAATGTGAGCTATTTAGCGCACCATTTGAGGGAAGCTGCCATGTCTGTCAGTCACAGCAACTTCCAAGTCTCTCTGTGACAAGCCTGCGCTTTTGTCCTGAAGTCTCAAACAATAACATGTTACAGCGATGACAGACGTGCATGCACGCCCAACTCACAACCCCGCATCTGTTAAACATTCATTATTCTCCTTCGTCGTCTTGCAGAGAGGAAACGGCCACAAGCTACAGAGCCAAACCAGGCTGGATCAAGTGGCTGCAGCTCTTTTCATGTTCACTGCTGCTGGTTCCACATGGCACACGAGTGTGAAATTGGTGAGTAGATTACATGTGAGTGCTGTGATGTGCCAGCAGCTGGTCCATCTATACGGGTCAATACTCATCAAACAAAGCTTATAATGTGTGCAGTCAGTCTATTTTTTCACATATCTAGGCAGATATAAAGACTCAAGGGGATATTTGCACAAGAAAGAAATTGTATTTATTGATAAAAATCCCTTACAAAAGACTATACAGTGTAACGTCCACATACACTTTCCACTCCCTTCATTTTTATACTTCATTCAATTCATTGAATGTTTTTACAAATAAGGCAACAGCAAACTGTTTTATTTCACCATTGATCCCTGAAAATGAGAACCAGTTCTCCTGTAAATGTTTATAAAAAAATTAAGCTAATAGTCTTATAAATGCTCACATCATTGACTCATAATCGAAGTTTATCCACGGCTTGACCCAAATGCAGCTCTCAGCTAAGCGATCAAGGAACCAATACAACGCCTCAATGCCCTCTGTCAATACACCTGGTCTGACCTATTGGCTGGGGTGGAGAGGGAAGCAGATCCATAGCATCAGCGGCCTCTTCAGTTCTCCTCCGCTCTCTCATTAGATCCACTCTATTAAACTCCTTATGCATCTGTCTGTAGGCTGCTGGCTGGGGGCTGGGAAACAATCAGAGAGCCCTAATGCTGGTTGGTGAGCTTCAGCATGACTGAGGAACTGAGAGATAATCCTAAAATGCACTGCGTTTACAGGCTGTTGAATACACTGGAAGAATTCTAGTTGGCACGTAAATGTCTCTGAGTAGGCACGGAGGGTTTCTGTATTTTCATTTTTTTCATTTATTTGGTTTTTACTTGGAGTAAAGAGAGAGCTACATGTTATGCTGCATATGCATAAGAACAAATAAATATTTCTGTAATAGCTTTAAAAGAAATTTTGGGAAAATAGACTTTTTGGACAGAAATAGATTAAAAGATTGATAATGCTCTCATATGTGCATGGAGCCAACCAATTAGATTAGCTTTGCTCAAAGGCTGTAAACAGCATGCGAGACAGTCTACCTACCAGGGCATCTAAAGCTTATTTACTACACAAGCTTATTTGTTATTATATTATAGACTGTTTGACCCATAGACACAACAAAATGTAACAGTGACGGTTAAGTATTTTACTATGGAGGACGAGAGCGGCCATGGTTGCTACTCTCTTTTTTTTCACTCTGTTATCTTGAGATCATGAAAAAATCATTTCGTTATCACGGGATAACAGCTCGTTTTCCCTGATAATGGGATAAATTCACGTGTCATCACAGGATAACAAGGCTCATTTTCCTGTGATAACGGATAAAAAAAAGCCCATTGTTTCCTCTTTTCTAATGATTTTTATCAAAGATCAGGAATGCCACCAGCGCCAGCATGTACTGTAGATGGCTCTTAGCTGAAAATATCACATAAGGAGTATCTATTAATTAACGCATCAGACTGTACTTCAGTCAAGGTCTAACACAGGCAGAAATTGCACTGTGTCATTCAGATAACATTCAGATCAGCACTTGTCATTTAAGGAGAGGACTAGCCTGGCTGAAGCTTTACAGACACTCGCACTTCAGTGTGGCTGCTGGCAGTGATCTTGAAGGGCCAAATCTGTGTGATCATGAACCACACGCTTGCTTTCGGTCACTTGATGAAAGCTCACCCAATAAACTTATCCTTTTATCACGGAAAAATGAGCCGTTATCCCATGACAATGAAATGATTTTTTTGTGATCTCAAGATAACAGAATGAAAAAAAGATAGTAGCGACCATGGCTGCTCTTAGCCTCCGTATTTTACATAGAATTGTGAATTATCATTTTTATATTTTGTGCTTTCATAATGTGTTAACCGGTTTTCCCCTGTTCCCACTCCTTATGCTAAGCTAAGCTAATCAGCTGCTGGCTCTAGATCTATACAGATATGAGAGTATTGATCTTTTCCTCTTACTCTCCCCTATAAAGTGCCACAGGAATGAGTCCTGAGACCTGGGAATGAGTTGGCTTTGTAACATCTCCGGTTCCCTCGTCTGAAAGTCAATGGGTTTTTTGAAAATATGTTGTAGTTAGACACTTAAAATGGTTTGGGATTCACACAAGCCCAAGAGATTTTGTGCTTTGCTCCACAACATAAAATACTTCAGTGAATAACCCTGTTTTCATTTTGACATTTTTATGTTTCTTAATAAAGGTGGTTGCTGTGACAAGTGGCTAAATGAGACTACAGAGATTTTTGGGGCTGTTAAAAGTCAACATGCCCAACAAAGTTACCACTTGCTTCTACTGCTAGTCCATTTTCAAAGCAGTAGTGTTGTAAAGTTATTAAGTTCTAATGTGCGTACAGTATAGTGTATAGAATGCAGAGCTTATTTTCTACAAAAATGCAAAATCCAGTGGAAAAATCCCAATAGCTTTTTGTCAAGGTCACCAGAACGATGCTAACTTCCAGGGTTTTTTTTTTTTACAACAATATACACTCCCATTGGCACTCTGTTAGTTAAAGAGGGGAATAAGCTTTTCCCCTCAAATGTCCATCTCTTTCATATAGGATGCTGCTAATGTAACTTTTTTGACATTGTATTTGAGTACGCACTGTACAGTTTATGTGTGTGTTTGTGTGTGTTCTTGAGACATCATTCAGGCATGGAGTTGAGGCGAAGGGGAGACTGTGGCACAGAAGAGGCAGAGGGGTCAGACATGGCCGGAGTCGTCACTCCCATCTTCTTCAGGGAACGCTCGTCTGTCACTGAGATGGAGCGAGAGAACGCAGGACGAGAGGCAGCTGGTGGGCCTGAGATTGATGGATGGACAGATGAATACATAGTTGCAGAAAGAGGACAGAGAGAAAGACAGAGAGAGAGAGAAACTGAGGGTGATTTTAATTGTTCTTTATACCTTTATCCACAATTCTCCTCTATTTGCTTTGACAACACAGATACGTGTAAAAGAAAAGCAAGCAAATTGAAACTGAAGTTTAGATACTGAGAGATGGAGAAGAAATCAGATACACGACATGAAAAGACACAACAAGACAGAGATGAAAGAAGATAAAAATCAAAAGACGGCTGAGTAGAAGATTGTGCAAGAGTTTTCAATTTTAATGTACGACTTAAGATCTGTGTTGTACACTTAGGATTCAAATAAGGTAAACCTCTCATTGGTATTCAGCTCACGTACCTGATGTTTTATTAGACTCTAGAGTAAATGACATCCATTTACTTTTATTACAGCAGATGAATGAAATGAAAACTATTATTTGGCAGGTGCAGATATGAATGCAGTAGCAGCCTTTGGCCTGCAGGGGGTCATAGCAGTGCAGTGAGCTGCAGCAGGTTGAGCAATGACTGCAGATTTGTTGCAGCTTGATGTCTCTCATCACCACACATTGAGGTAGAGGTAGAGAGAGAGAGAGAGGGGGAGAGGGATAGAGAGAGAGAGAGAGTGAGCACAGGCAGCAAGATGCTACAGGCCATATTGGGGATTTTACCTTTGATATCTCACATCCAGCTGAGATTCACTAGACTAACCAGCAGGGGGCATGATGACCACATACACACTCACACACACACACACACACACACAAACACACACACACACATACACACACACAAACATACACACATGCACACACACATGCACACACATATGCCCAGACACAGACCCCCACCAGGCCTGACATTTTCAACTAAGTGCTGCAATGGCCGGTTATTTATGTTGAATAGGCCGGTGATGTGGTGAGTTCAGCAGGTGGCTGCATTACACTGTGTGTCAGAGCGACGCAGTGGCATTATCACTTCATGAGCCAGCCTACACTCCTCTAAGCCCCCCCCACATCTGTCTTTCTGTTGTCCTTTTCTGGGCACGCACCCTCTGTCTCTCCCTCCTCATCGCTCCTTGTGACTGCTCTCCCCTCTCCATTTTTCTCCCACAGATGTACATCAGCCATCTGGGTACTTGTAGGGCACAGCTAAGGCACTCGTGGTACAACCAGCCCCTGTTCAGTTCTGTTAGTGTTTCAGAGTCACTCATTCATAGCATTTGGCAGCGTACTGACAGCAGACCATAACATGGCAGGCTAAATAAATACAAATCACCTGTTCAGATTTTTTTTGTACATCCCTAAAGATCTAAAAATGTGGAATCTGTGTGTTTTTTCTACTCTGTACTTCCTTTGTGTATCTCCTGATGCATCTCCTGCTTATCATGCTGAAATTAAATGGATAATTAACACAGAGTACAAGTATACATTTCAAATGTGCTGCTCTTTTCATTTACTCTTCCTATATTAACCTCCAACTCTCCATGTACCTTCAGTGCTCTCACATCCAGCTGTATTCTCTCTCCCCTTCCTCCCTCCCTCCCTCCCCCCATCTGTCTCCTCTACCATCCTCTGTGGTATTTCAGCACAGCGCAGGTCAGGAGCTGCAACCTCACCTGTATTCTGGCTGGATTTGACTTTGCTGTTGGTCCTCTCTTGCATCGCCCGCTCGTACTCTCTCACTTCCTCCAAACTCAGCCCTGCGGGGAAAGCAAAGTACACACACACACACACACACACACACTCACAGACTTAGTACAGACTATGAAATATGTATAGAATATCACAGGCTGTATAAATTGAGAGTAAAGTCGTATTTTAAAATACAAAAAGTGCTGCTGCATTATTCTTAATGTTAAATATTGTGCCTGGTAATGAAGAATATTGCATTGTGACTATTTCTAGACCCACCGTGCCATTCATCTATCCACGCTACCGCTTGCCTGTGTCCAACCAGAAGAATGTCTCGGATGTTCTGAAACAATAGTGGAAGCACAAACGTGATAGGAAAAGGACACTGTCAATACAAATGTGTATGCAGGTGTGTGTACATTTGACATTATGTTACAGTATGTACATAATGGTGATACCCTTGTGTTGCTAATCCAAACGAAAGAGATCATGGAAACATATCTCTGCTGTATTATTTGCACTAACCTTTGTCAGAATTAACGCCTTGTTTTCACATACAGATGTTACAGGTGTCCTTAGATCCCTGAGTATATGGATAAAGTCCCTAAGGTCCGATGCAGGGAGATGCATTTCTTTAGGGATGGATTGAAACTACCTGTTTTGCCATGGGTGAAAGGCTAATTTTGTCAGTTTTACGCCACCCCATCATTACAATATGCGGAATATGTGGATAGCTCTGACTAAACTTCAATTCAAACTGTTAAAGGCGATCTCACTGTATTTCCCATCAAAGTGAAAAAGAAGTTCTGAGTGTGTATAATGTATTACCATATTTTAGCAGAATAACATTACTCTGATTCACAGTGTGTTTGAACTATATAAACTAGTTCTTTATATTATACAAACTCACTTAACAATCATCATACACAACTGAACTGAGGGACTAGCCTGTTCGCTAGTTAGCAGCCTGTTAGCTAAGCTAGCACTCGTACTGTCTCTCTGAAATCCATTACAAAAGTTGAATTTTTTGAACATATTTGTGACAAATTCTGGACTGAAATATTACAAAAGGGAGGTGTTTTCCAGGCACATTGTATGTTACAGAGATTCCCGTAAATGAATGAACCGGTTGACACGCCTCCGTACATGGAAACGAGGCATTTAGCCACATTCCCATAAACGCCCTCTGCGTTACAGTAATGATGTTGGGAAATAATTGGGAATAAGGGTGTTGCTAGTTTTGCTTTTACTGCTTTTGGTTTCTCTTCTTGTGTCAGCAGTGCCATCCACCTCCATTGTCAGAAACATTTTGAAAACTTTTGCATTATTTGCAGCAGAAAAAAGCAGCCCTCTTTCAGTTTTGTGATGTGAAACAATGCAGCAAATTACCTAATAAATCTGACCTAATGATGGGTTACATTAAACTCCGAGCAGAGGTCATTAGAGGCTAACAGCCTTCTTGGCATGGTCTTGGTAATTTAACTAATGTCTGGAAATTAATGTGGTAATGATTTATTCTTGTCAAATTCAACACATGCCTCAGTCAAATAGCAAAAAACAAATCAGAAATGAAGATCAACATTTTACTCTAGATTCACAAAGTGAAAGACTCCTGCATGCAGAAATCGATGCTTAAGTGAAGCAGAGAACTTTATTAAATCTAATTAGCCGCAAATTTAAAATTTTCCACCTTGTATTCTGCTGATAAGGGCTTGTTACGTTAACTGCAGATCATATCTTCATCCAAACCTCTTTACATTAGCACAGGGAAAAGGCATGATAGGAAAAAAGCTCTGTCTCACTCTGTGTATGAAGTCCTCGGTCCTGGTTTGGAAGCCGTACACCTCGAAGCTGCACTCCACCCTCTTATAGGAGCACATGATGGGCATGTGGTCGTCTTTCCAGCCTTTCTCCAGAGGCCCTCGACCAGTTTTACTTGACTGCCAGCGACTTAGGTCCTGATCACAGAGAACAGTGCTTCTATACGTTACTTGCTGAGTGTGCAGAAACTTTGACTCTGTGCAACGCCTTCAGGGGGAAGCTATAGATGTATAAGTGTGTGCGTGTGTGTGTGTGTGTGTGAGACAATGCGTGTATGGAGGTGCAAGCAGATTGTTGCCCAACACAGCCCATAGGAGGAAAGTGTGATAACACACATTAAGGATGATGAAACTGCTTGTGTTTGTGGGTTTTATGTTCTCACCTTGTCATTTAATCTGTTAGATTGGGGCGCTAGTGTGTGCATACATGTGTGCTTGTGTGTGTATGAGCATCTGTGCTGACGTGTGGATATCTGCATGCTTCTGTGCACACAGACCTGTGAGGTGACCTTTGTCGTTTAGGACCTGAAGGGAGTGAAGAAGTGCAAATCCTCAGTGTGGAGGGAATGAAGACAGGCAGATTTAAAAGCGGCAGGTGGTGTATAACTGATTTCTGCTCTTTTCAGAAGCAAAAACAAAAGCCGGTAAAGCAAAGTAAGAAGAGAAAGGTGCACATTTTGCATTTTTGTGCACAATTTGAAATATATGTACTCAAAACAGTGATTCTCAAGAGAAGTTCTACATTTTGGGGTATAGAATACGCATGGCACAGCAGTTTAATTTACACCCCAACGGGATCGGTCAGGATCTAATGTTCTGTGTTCATCTAGACATCCAAACGTTCACAAAAATATATAAAAAACTAAAAGTGTAATTCTGTTTCACCTGGAGAATTTACCCTGTCTTGTCAAGTTTATGACTCCACATGGGCCAGTTTCAGTTTTGCCGCTTGCTGCAATGATATTACTGTGTGCATGAATGTTTCTGAAAGCAGCCTTTTTAATCTTGAAAGCAGATCATGGGAAAATACACTCATACATCTATATAAAGCACAATAAAGAAATTACCTTGAAAGCTGGTGCTGCTCGACATAATATAAAAAGCAACAGCCCACAGCATGGTGCTGTGAAATGCGGATCCACACGGGTGCAGTTCTTTTAATCGGAGAAGGTAATTAATTCGGATTGGTGTCGCATGGATGATACCAGAGCCGATCCAGCAACATTTTTTGCAAATTATTTGATTAATCGGTACAAAAATTAAAGGTTTTAAGGGGAATTACTGTATGTGGTGTAACTTGCCACTTGTTTGCAAGAAATAGAGCATCTGCCTTTCCGTTGAACCATAGCTTGTCATTTTTACATTTCTATTGGTGTATAAATTAAATAAAACGGATGCAAGGATGCGCTAACTGGAGAGCTTCAGAGGTGATGATAGTTTTATTTTCTTTTATGTAATCACACACATTTTCCTTTGCAACACCTCAGCAGGCTTATTTAGATTTTCCACCCACAATCGTTCGTTTTTCCCTTGATGCGGCTTCACATTTGCATGTTTTTGAGCTCGCCACGGCGCAGCACATACCTCTGTCTCTCTGTAGTGCTTTTCAGGGATGGGGTCACTCAGGATATCCAGGAAACTCACATTCTCTGCTGGAGTCGGCGTGTCCCCGAACACCTACAGCCAAACAGATGGGGGAGGTCATTTAGTATAATAAGAGCAGACATGCTGTATACTTTCACACACATACAGTCACTCACTCAGTGGAGAGCAGGATGAGAGTAGATGAGTAACTGTGTAGAAAACTGAGGTCACACACCATAACACCCCTCTCTCTATCCCACCCTGAGGGCCTTGGAACAAATCACACTGGAGCAAAGAGAGGAGAGAACAGACCGAGAGCGCAGGGGAGGGTGGAAAAAAAAGAAAAAACAAGGACGTATGGGGGATATTAAAAGAGATGGTAGGGAGAAGAGTTATGAGAGTGGAATTCACTTTTTCTTGCAAGACAAAACGGAGCGAAGCTTGGGAGAGTGTGCTCCTATTTGACCTTGTTTAAAATTTGCTCTAATGCCCCACTGAAGTTGTTCATTTCACAGCTGAAAACTAACAAATAAGAACAACCTGATGTTGGATAATAGCCCGCCATGCTCCTGTGGTGCTGTTGCTGGTCTGTGTCTACCCAAGGTCTTGCTCCCTCTTATGGAGTGGGTTGCATTAGCTGATGTATTGTGTTGCTGTTTACAGTGTGCTCAGCTCACAAAGCTCCCATTGGTTTCCCTTTTGTTGCATCTTCGTTCTCTGTGTGGTGTAGATATTCATACAAAGACATGGAAAGACTTCACAGTGGTAGCACTTAAAGCCATTATGAATTAAATGTATTGATACCACACTGTTAAAATATGTATTTGTAATATAATATATATAAAAAGTACAAGCCTTTCAGTGAAAACATAAAAGTAACAGCATCTAAGAAAAACTAAAAAGACATAACAACTGTAAATAAAGATAAATACTACATAAGCACTATGAAACTGTTTTTCTTGGTTGAAGTGGAGCTAACTATTTTATTTAGGGCAGTAAATAATGATTAGTTTCAGTACTAGAATTAATCTCCTTTCTCAATCAGAGGAAGCACTCAGTAGAGCGTAGATTCCTGCCAGGTGCATCTGGGGACATGTGGGCGCAAAACAGGAAGTGCAGAAAACACAAGGCTGTATTGTCTTTATATATGCATGATAACAGTGGAGTGAAGGAAAAACAACATACTGGTTCCAAAACACCAGCAATGTAAAATGTAAATATAAAAATGAAAATGCCAACAAAGAATTTGCAAAAAAAAAAAGACTGCCACCAAATTGAAGCAGTTGTTGCCGCCCCCACCAGCAGGTAAAGAGGAGTGATGAGTCAGCAGTCAATGGCGGTGTAAAACAGAGCAGTCAATGAATGCTGTGAATCATTGCAGTCATGACAGGCTTTTGAGCATACAGTCATAAATATGCACAAAAATATTATGCTGTAGTTTGCGGGATTAGCTGTGGACAGATCATAACTCATAACAACACACACACACACACAAACACACACACACACACACACACACACACACAAACATATATGACCAAACACATAATCCCTGATATCTTGTTTTATCATTTGGTTTGGAAGATTTAGGGAATAGTAAAAAACGTGACACCTTTGCTTATTCTGCAGTTTGACTTGTTATAAATGATCAGACTTTATAAGCTCTATATAAGCTCTTTTTAAACAAAATCTGTAGCATGTACAGTAACTATAACTGTGGATAAAATAAGATAAGATAGACTCTATTGGTCCCCCAATCTGCATGTGCTGACAGCGAATAAATGAATGTAATGGTGTAAAAAGTTCAATATTAAAGCTGGGGTAGGCAGTTTATCTTTGGTGTCATCACGAAAAAATTCCACAATAACCTTTCAGCATATTGTATTAGGTGGTCTGAAAGAACAGTACACTTATGCACCTCTCTTTGGCTCTGTATTCATTCTCTGTATCACCGTAAATTAAGAGAGCACAAGTTCTTATTGTCTGCGCTTCTTAGCGACAAGTGATATGGCTATGAGCTGACTGGCTGTTGAAAAAAGTCATGTGCCTTACGTTCTAAAACTGGCCTCTTGTGACTTGACAAGCTGAGTTGCAAGCGACACTGTCGGTCGTGTTGAGTCGAGCTGAGATGGACCAGTTTACACCACTGCAACTTTCCCTACAACCATTTCGTCTCATCATAAATCTTTGGTGTAAACTGGCCTTTGTCACTGCACCACAACCCTTGGGACTTGGATTTAGTGTTTAGGGCTTTCAAGGCTTGGTCACCTGTGCATATATTTAGTTAGGCTTGGCTGCAGCCAAAGGAACAAGGAAAAGTGGGCTTACCTGCTGCCACTCTGGTACCGGCCCACTCTCGTTGTGGTCTGACCACGATTGCTTCGCGTCAGCACCCCAACGTCAATTATATTTTAACACTACCATGTTTACAAAAAATTAAACAAAACTCGGGGGTGACAAGACAAGTTCCTTTAATGGTCCTCTTCTTCTCACAAAAGTTCTCAGAACAACATCCTCTAACGGCATCTTCCACCTGTTTCCCATCCCTTTCAAACTTACACCGTCATTCTAGGTAAGCCCACTGTTAGCCTGACAGCCATGCAGGACAGCCAACAGGGAGACTATGTGAACAGCCAATCAGTGGACAGTGTGCCATGACACCTTACAATTGAGAGTGACAGAAAATGAAATAAAATGTGAGCCAGAGCA
>JAPQLA010000024.1:11369882-11380147 GCA_029822935.1 Naso vlamingii | reverse complement strand
GCCAATCAGTGGACAGTGTGCCATGACACCTTACAATTGAGAGTGACAGAAAATGAAATAAAATGTGAGCCAGAGCAAAAACAGAGAGGGGAGTTGTTTCGTCAAAGTCTCATACTACAGCTATAGCTTGATTTCCAGATGTTACCTACCCCAGCTTTAGGTAACTGTAACTACAGCTAAGATAAGATAAGATAGATTTTATTAATCCTGCCTTTGGGGACTTTGCGTGTGCTGACTGCAAATAAATAAATGTAATAGTGTAAAAAGTGTAACATTTACCTCGAAAATGTAGAAGAGTAAAAAAGTATAAAAAAAGCAAAACTCAAACACAGAAACAAATATTTCTAGCAACGAGCCTTCAGGCTTATCTGATGCTGTGTGTACATCAAGTTCTGCTCTCTGTGTTTGTTTGGAATAGACGGGACCCATCAATTAACCTGTGACATGACATGAAACAAGAAGCACCACATTTCTCTTCACAATGTGACTTTGATATTTTGACATGTCGAGTCTTGTCACTTGACTCGATTCCTTGATTACACACGAGGGTCAGACAGAGCTGCAGTTGTTTGTGAATTTCTGTGTGTGTGTGTGTGTGTATGTGCATAATGCATGTTCGCTTCAGAGGGAAAGCAGCACAGCAGCCATGCTCACAGCCTTTGTATGTCTGGTTAATAAATCTGCCAGTACTGCATTATATGCTTTGCTTGTTTTCCTCGCAATGGGCACGTCAACTTGATGAACATTTTCTTTGTGCTGCAGAGAAAATTGCAATTTCTCTCTTTCCCCTTGCCCTTCTCCTCCCCCTCTCCCCTAATCACTCCATCTCTCACCTCTCGCTCCCTTTCCGTCATACTCACATTGTCGTTATCGCCGTTGTTGTTCTCGAATCTCGTCTCAATGCGGATGCTGAACTTGGGGAGGAATGATACCTACGGGGTGACAAGAGGTAAATATGGGGAAAAAAGGGTTGCGGGCAGAGATAGAAAGAGTGAAAGCGGACTGCAGATTAGATTCACTGATAATGGAAAGAGATGAGCTCTGTTGCATTCATGTACAGTAAATGAAGTGTGAGAATACTTACTGAGTACTCTGCACCAAGGATGTTCAATGTGGATAGAGAAAAACAGCATTAGTTACTCACACATGCATGAGCGTGCAATTGCTCTAACACACATATACACGTTACCACAGGGAAATACATGCATACATGGTGATGAATATTTGAAAAGCAGCTGGAAAAACAGCTGTTTAAAGTAAATAAGTTGTGTATCATGCACTGAGGTGAAAGGAACGTGATGTTTAACACAAACAAAGTCACTCAAACACTCACCTGTGATGGTGTACGGGTAGAAGTTCCAGGCCTTCTCCGTCACATAGAAGAATCGCGGGACAAATGCTTTCGCCCAGGACGGCAGTTTGCTGAAAAGCAAAACAGGAGGAAAGAAGAATCACAGTCAAGGAGTGGAAGAGTAGGAGAGAGAGATTATGGAGGGAGACGGAGAGCATTTTTGTGCCATTTATAGCCAGATTACCTGTAGGCTACTCTCAACCAGCATCCATGATTCATTCCCAATTACACCTGTGATGATGAATTGTTACTGTAGCTTCTGGGTCACATGTCAGAACATGATTGAGGTAGAACACGTTCTGCACTCACTGTACTTTAATGTGTGTGTGGTATGTGTGTATGTGTGTGTTCCAACATATCTGAGGACCAAATGTCCCACAAGCACAGAAAGATTAGGAAAATCCTCCACAGTGAGAACGTTTCTGCACTTCTTTAAGAGTTTATTTTAGGATTAGGCCTTGGGTTTGTAGTGGTGATTAGAATAAGAGTTGAGGTTACATCAGGGTAATGAGTGAGGTTAGATTAGGGTTAGAAAATGCATTTGGAGTAAAAAGTGAATTCGGGCTGTAATAATCACAAGTCATTGATTAATGGGCTGTCATCCTGAGCACAAAGCAAGTGAACATCCTTTCAGCACAATAATATTATCTTTGCTGTCACGCATAGCTTCAGATTCCACTGGTGGAGCAATTGTTACGACATTTCAGCGCCGACATCCCTCACACACTTCCTTGTTTACTTTGAGGATTGTTGAGCTTCTGCTATGTGTGTCATTTTGGAAAAAGATAATCCCTTTGGCTCTTTGGCTTCAGCTCAAAGCAGAGTCAAGAAATATTCAAGTGACACTTTTTTTTTTTTTTTTAACCAACCACTGTTTGGGATTTATAAGCAGCATATTTATTTATAATAGTTAATGTAATTGTAATTAGATATGAGGACATTTTGAGTTGTTAATGTACTCTTCCAATTGTACTCTTTCAATTGAATCTGATGCCTTCACGAGAGCATAGAAAACTATATTCATCTATCATGGAGTTTGCGTAAGTATTTTTAAATGAATTGGATAAATAATTAATCAAATCATGATACACACCTGGTAGATAAATCATCAGAGGAGTCAGTTCACAAATACATTTTGGCAGTGGCTTGACATTTTTGAACATTGATTGATTAATGACTGTTCGCTTCCTGGTGGAGAGTTTGATGACTGAAATGACAAAACTCTCACATCTCTCTGGTAAATATGAAAACCACAGACAGCATCTGGTTAGCATAGCTTAGCATAAAATGCGGACACGAATGGAAAAGCTGGCTTGACTCTGTCTAAAGGTAACAAAAGCAAACAACAGTTTGCCATTTTATGGAAGGTTGTGTGCTGGACTGCATCTATGGGTTTAAACAGTAACTTCCTGGAGTCTCCGCTGGTTGCCTAGCAGCTGCTCCCAGCCACCATACAGTACCAAATAACACCCCACAAAATATCGAACGCTTGTTTTGCAGATTAAACAAGCAAGATATCGTGTGATTAAGTGAGCTTCAGAGGTTTTGGTTGATTACCTTTCAGAAGAGCCAGGCTAACTGTTTTTATCTGTTCCCGGTCTTTGTGCTAAGCTAAGCCAACCAGCTGCTGTCTCCATCTTCATATTTCACAGTCAGATATAAGGGGTATAATATTATTGGCAACTAAGAGTATTTCCCAAAATGTCGCAACATTGTCTAAATAAAAAATTCAAAATGTCCTTTTATCTGCTAAATTTTGCCATTAAAAATTAACCAACAAATAATATTTAAGAATTTGTGCTCTTTAATGATCACACATGATAATGCACATACACAAACTGCCAACAGAGATATATTTTCAACACTAGAAGGCCAATATCAGTTTTCCCACATATGGACGTTGATGTGTTTTTCTCAGCTCCGAGTCTACAGTTACACAATCATAACACTTGAAGGGTTTACTTGTAGATGATCTCATGGCACATTTTTACTGTAACTGCAGTGCAGGCCTTAACATGTTTCAGGGCAGCGAGTACTTGGACTTTGGATGTAGGCAGGTTTGACTGCAGCGTGTCTGCTCAGATGATGTTTTATTGCTTGTCAGAAGGGATACCTGCAACTTGGATCTATAGAACTTTACATTAAAGTGAGAGATCAAAGCCCAAACACGTCATGACAAAGCTGACAACTGGAGGAAAAGGTTGCAAATAGCCAGAATTATCACATCGTTAGTACATCAATAGCATGGCCACGCAAGCAAGATGCACTTTACCTGCTGAGGTAGATTCGCTTCTCAGTCGCCTGTCCCAGTCCGTACTTTGGGTGAGTATCTGGCTCATTCCTCACAACCTCCACCCCTTCTCCCCCTCCACTCTGCTCACAGCTGTGCTTACTGATCATGTACAGCTGCCCGATCCTGTACTGCAGGGGGGTGAGGTTTATGGTGGGAAAGGGGTGAAGAAACAGAGAAAAAGAGCTTTGGTGAGAAAAGGTAAAAGCAAAAATTATCCTTGTAGTCTAAAATGAGAAACTGTGAGTGCAGTCTGAGTTTCACCCACAGTATTTGTGGTCATCCGTCAAGGAACATTTAAACTGAGTAAGTAGCAGGCACATTTTCTTTTTTGATATTTAAACTCACATTTTCTCTTACAAATAAAAAGCTGAATTCATTAACAAGAAAAGGCATCAATGCTAGATTCAGTTCTCTGAGATTTTGCAGGTGCAGCCTTTTTTTTTTTTTGTATGTCCATGTGGAGGCTAATGGTACCTAATGCTTTGATATTGAGGTTCACTGACTTTACAGTTTGTCGCTTTTCCACTTGCTCTGCTCTTACCCAACATTTTTGCACTCATTATTCCATAATGCTGAGTGCTAAAATATTGCAGCCACAGTTCAGAAACATTTGTAAAGCAGTTGTTATATTATTGTTACTTTTCTCTCTCCTGTACATTCAACATTTGTTGCAGGTCTGTTTGTCCTGTTGCTCATCTTCAGGTTTCGTCCATTGTCCCCCACTTAAGTTTAGCTGTTTTTAGTTTTTCCTATTTGGAACAGAAGATCTAAGGATGCAGTGTGATTTATGTTGTACAAACTGTAAATCTCTTTGAGACACAGTTGTGTTTGTGGTTATGTCAGTAAGCTTGTATAACTTAAAAAGGGGTTTAAATATAAGGTTGTTAGTTTTTTAAAAGTAAAGTAAGGAATCGAAAATCCAGGCACAGGCCTGTCTAAATCAATAAACTACTCTCTCCATTCTGTAAATTATATAAAAAAAAAACCATCAGCCACTAAGAGGAAGTAGCTGGTGAGCACGAGGATTTTAAAAAAACAAAACAAAACAAAAAAAACCTGGCAGCTGGTTCAGCCATAGTTGCTGAGTCCGATTTTGTCTCGACAGGCACTTACTCAGTGCTACTTAGGCGCAAGCTTTGTATTTGCTCTTGTTTTTTTAAATAGTCACTTGCTGTGTATAAAATTTACCTCAAGCGACCATATCAGACATCAAAATTTAATTTGGCCAGTGAGGGTGAGTGCATGGGGTCTAAATTAGGGTGGATGGGGCTTTGTTCTCTGCTGCAGTCCCAGTTTTTTGCTCATTGCTGATGAGGCGGGAGTTTATTCTAAAGAGGACGAGGCCTTTGGGCATCTGGAGCCGCCTCATCCACGAGCTCAGCCTGACAGAATCAGTGTTTCTCAAATCACATCCTTCACACAATAATACTTCATTTTCTGCACTGATGCCACTGTCACTCTTTTTTCCCTTCTCAGCATTGTTTTTATGGACAGTATTGTGTTTGCCTTAATTGCAAATCGCAGTGTGAGCTTTGTTTTTAAAGTTGTTATGAAAAGCAGTAAAATTGTACTATAAACAACTAAACTCTTCTGCTGTGGCCGCATAGTGTAATTCATTTTGTGGTTTATTAACGTGCCACGAAAGCATTGTTTTAATTAAAAGCATAAAACAGAGGAAGATGGGGAGGAAAAGAGACAGAGGAGGAAAGATTTCACTTTGTCATCCTTCACTGTACTCGGATGACATCAGTGTGACACTCCTTCTTCTTGTTCCAATTACTGTAGAATGTCAACATTCAATATTTACTTATTGGGTATTCATGGGGCTTAATTAATCAAAGCGATGGGTGATTAAAGGACTACATACTGTAGCAGTGAGCTCCTCCCACAAAAAAGGTTGTGAATCTTTTCACTTTCAAGAAAACTAATCATAGCAGGATGCTGAAAAGACGAATCTGTCATTTAATCACTATTATGCCCTCTGAATGGCTGTGATGAGTGATTTGTTGCAAAGTTCAATGGCAGGTTTTGGCGTCTCTTAAAAAAACCGATGACAGGTTTACAAGCAGCGAGTTTGTCATAAATTGCTGAGAAGTGTAAATATAGCTCATCGTCATGGGTTGGAGATCCTGCAGATGGTGTCAGTGTGACGCCAACTGAAAATTAAAGAATTCAAGATTAAAAGGAAGAGCAGCTCAAAGCGACTTATTTTAGCAGTAGTAAGATGCTGAGAGCAAAGACTTGAATTTGTTATGCAACCCTGGATCTGTCCACTCACAATGAAAATGAGACTGTTTCTGTGAAATGCAGACAAAACCCTCAGAAAACTGTAACATTTAAGCTCAACCCTGTGTAGCAATCATCCCAGATCAAGCATTTCTTTCTAGCTCCCTTTAAAGCTGGGGTAGGCAGTTTATTTTTGGTGTCATCAGGCAAAAATTCAATAATAACCTTTCACTAAATTGTAATTCAAACCATCTGAAAGAGCACTAGACTTCTGCACCTCTCGTTGGCTCTGTATTCAGACTGTGGAAAATGAAGAGCGTGACGGGCACTTTTCAGCCTTTCGCTGGTCATTTCAGAGAGCGCGTGTTCCTACTGGCCGCTCTGCGCTGCACTTTTTAGCGACTGGTGACGTCGCTACAAGCTGATTTGCTGCTGAAATAAGTGGTTCTAAAACTGGCCTCTGCCGACTTGACAAGCTGAGTTGCAGGCGACACCGTCAGCTGGCTTGAGTCGAGCTGAGACAGACCAGTTCACACCTCTGCAACTTTCCCTGCAACCATTTCTCCCTGTGTGAATCTTTGGTGTAAACTGGCCTTTAAAAAGAGAGCGGCAACAAATGAAATAAAATGCGAGCTGGAGCAAAAACAGGGAGGGGAGGGTGCAGCAGAGTTGCTTCGTTAGGAGTCTCATCCTACAGGTAGCTTGATTTCCAGATGTTGCCTACCTCGGCTTTAACTGAGGATGCACAGTGCCTGTAAAAAGTGTTCATTTCCCTTGGTAGCATGTTCAAAGGTCTAAGGACACTTAAAGTTAATTCAGTGGGGCTCTTCTGACACTTACCCACAGAAAAAAGACGGCCTGCTCTTGTCTGAGTTACAGCCACGCTCCTTCCATTTCCTAATGTTTGAGAATTTGAGGTGTCCCCTTGACTACACAAAAAATTTCTCTTTGGGTGTGACTGATGACACACATGTGATGATACAAGTCCTGTCAAAGTTAAATACTTATCCAAACATGTATTTTTAAATTAGGGTGGAGATTTCTTTTCTGCGGATCATTATAATAAAAGCACCATGAAATGTCCTTTGATTCCCTTTCATAGAGCAGTAAAACATGAAATCTGCCAGTTATCGTTTTTACGGGCGGTTACCCGTTGGATGAGGTGATAAACAAATTGTGCAAAGTGACTTGAATCTTTTCCCTCACTGCGCTGAACGCACACAAAGGGAGGAATTAGGGCGTCAGTGTCTTGCTCAAGGGTACGTTTAACACGTGCAGATCAAACCACCAACTGAGCCACCCTTTGTCACCTTTTTCCACAGCAGAAAATAACAGCCAACATTATCTAACACAGCGTAACTGTGTTGCGTAGCAGACGTGTTGCTGATATTTCACATCTGAAAATCAACAATGTTTCCTTGACAAATAAGGCAAAGGTTAAAACTTCTTAAATGGCTTGGACTGAGGCAACTGTCCTGATTTGATACTGCTTTAAATAAGCTGTAGTTAAACTTGCGTTACATTCAGGCAAAAGAGGATTTGCTGCAAGCTCAAGTGTCTGTGAGCCCTGTACACATGCTGTAAATCCTATTTTGGACTGCTATTTGTCACTGTCATTGTTGTTTTAACAGGTAGAATTGGAGGAGGGGGGGGTGGAGGAGCTGATGAGGACATTTCTTTGAAGGGCATTTAGGTGCACGACTCCCTTGTCCGCTCACCGTTTCTCCCTCTAGTAGGACCTCCTTTGTTTATAAACCTGCAGGGCGAATGCCTTTGTTTGATGGCAGGTCTTGCAAAGCAGTAACCAGTCCGACTAGTTTTCAGCGCTGCTAGAGGTTCTAGAGCGGGGCGGACAGATGGGGAGATAATTTCAACACGACAGCAGAGCCATGACGCTGCTGGCCAGGTGTTGCGCGTTGGCTCTGTCAGACTGTCCGAGCCCGTCCGTGCAGAACACGCCGCGCTACCCCGTGTGCCAAAGCTCCCACAGAGCAGCCGCTGCAGGTCTGTGTGCTCTGTTGGCACTTTTCCTATCAGTGCATGAACACTTTCAAGAGTGCGAGTGGAAACATCAAGTTCACATCTATAATAAAACCCTTTCCTTTGTTTGATAAAGTTATAGGAGAGCAGTTTATGTGTGTGTGTGTGTGTGTTTCTGTGTGCGAGCGTGGGAAAGACAAACACACTTACCTCATCCACAGTCAGTGGCATACATATGCGGTATTCTTTCATCAACATGGTGCAGAGGATTGTCTTTCTTTGTGAACTGTGTCTGTGCTTGAGTCTGTCTATCTCTCTCGCATAGTACACAGGCTCAGGCGAGCCACACTGCTGCTGGACCACAGTGACCTCTTTTTTGACGCGCTTCTTCCTTTGTTTTGCTGATGTCAGTAATCCACAGAGTTAAGTCCAGACCTCTCTGTCAATGAGTATCTGCGTGTTTTCTTACTTTCCTCCCCTTCGCTCACTCCTCACAGCCTTCTCTCTCCTGTTTTTTTGTTTCTTTCGGCTCAATTATTCTCCTGGACCAGACTTTTTATCTGCTGTCTCTTCCTTCTTTTCTTGTTACTTCTGCTTTCTCTCCTCCTGCCTTCAGCTACGCTTTCTGTTTGCTGTTTGCTTTCCTTTAGTTTCTGTTTGCTTTCTTTCACCACAGTGAGAAAGTAGTAATTAGCTGTGAGGTAACATTGAAACTCAACCAACTCTACCTGTTCTTTCCCCCTCTCTGCCTTTCTGGGCTTTGTTTAAGTCTTCTTCAGACTTCTCATGTGTAACCTTGCTGTCTGCTCGGCGCTCCTCCCTTTTTCCCTTCAGCCACCCGCCACTGCTTTCAGTTCCTCACAAATTCCTTTGCCTGTTCCCTCCTTATCTCCCTCTTTTCTATCCCTCCCTCCCTCCCTCCCTCCCTCTTTCTCTCTCTCCCACCATATCCCCGCCCATTGTACTTTACTACCTCCTCACCTGTGTCACCCACCATACTCCCTCCCCCTTTTTGATCTTTATCTGTTCTTTCTTCTCTGTTTCTGTCGCCAGCACTGTTTTCAGCAACACTCATCTTTCTATTTGTGGAAACATTAAGTCACAGTTTGTTGACATCAGTCTGTGAATTCAAAGCATGTCCCCCTACCTCCTTCTGACACAAAGGTTATGTCAGCAGTCAGGTTAAGGGTACATGAAGGGGTTACCAGGGTGGGTCATTGAATTAAATATTACCCAGGCAATGAGAACTTCCATTAAGCACCTGGCCAGACTCGCTTACATTCTATTACCTCATGACCTTCAGCTGTGTCTAATTGAATCCGTGTTTAGTCAATGAGTAGTGGGATCGAAGCATTCATAATTTCTCGCCCGTGTCCGACCTTGAGTCACGGGACCACTTTTCCTTTTATGCGAGCGAGAGCCGACGGCGACTGCCAACCACATATTGTTGCTCTCCATCAAGTAAGAGAAGCAGATGTTTGGCTGCTCTGGGTCAGTCTGACGGGGGGCCAAAACCAATAACTGGCAGTGGATTCTTCCTCTCTGTTGGAATTCACTTGCTTTCCCTTAGTGTGCTTTGACACGGGGCCAAGTGGCTCTCTTCGCCACGTGTCTTCGCTATCATGAAAGAGCGGTGAAAACAAATTCCCGTTGGGGTTCGTTCCTATCTTATCAGATCAGTCTTTAGAGAAGGGAAGCCACTTCAGAGAGCTGAGGTGTGCTTTGCTCGTCTACGCCTTGATTCTCCACGGACTTAACGCACATAGCACACCAACACCACAGCTTAAAGTTTGATCAGTGATGACTTGTATTCAGCAGGTGATCAGGCTATTGATTAATGTGATTGATTATTTAATTACAGTTTTGCAGGATGGGGACTGGGTTAATGGTAACCACGGTAATGCATGACAGCGCTCTGGGATGACTGATCCTGTAAATTATGTAGCTAATCCAAATATTTGGTTTCTCGACTGATTAATGGGTGAAATAGGTGGTAACTGTTGATTTATTGTGTCTTCTTTAAAAGTTCATAGTCAGATCTATTTATCTTTGTGCATTTTCGCACCTTATATGCACCACATATGAAAGTAGAGATGACAGGAAATGAGGGGGAGAGAGATTGGAAAATGTGCCACAAGGGCCAATTTACACCTGGTGTTAACATGAGATCTGTATCTGTATACATTATCTGGATAATAACTTTTGATCAACGGGACCTGGTAATAATCAGCGTTCTCTTTATCTTGATGCCGCCAGCACTGTGATGTAGATTGCAATTGTGATTGTAGATCTCAAAATGCAAATTAGTGAGGCTGCACATGGAAAACTTAAAAAACTTAAAAAATAAAAATAAAATAAAATAAAAGTGCATCTCAGGTCATGGAAGGAGAAAATATTTATTTTAAGACATTTTTG
>JAPQLA010000024.1:11342122-11353606 GCA_029822935.1 Naso vlamingii | reverse complement strand
AAACAAACAGTGTATGGCTCATTTTGTACAAGCTGAATGGATTCTAGTAATGTTAACATAGGATTTTATTTAGATGTAACTGCCAGCGATGGCAGCATCCATTTTTTGCAGTCATTTTGGCACTTATTTTTTTTTTAATTTTTACACTTGGGTATTTATTTCTCCAAGTTCAACACAATAATTGTCAGAAATGTCTGATTATCTCATGATGTGAATGTTTTTTGCCTCCAAGCTGCTTCTAATTGCGCGCAAATATGATGTGAAACCATCATAAGGAGCTGTGGTCATCTCAGACTACTGAAAAACTCTTTGATGAAATACTGTTGCTTCATATGTCAAGATTTGTGGAAAACAGAAGACAGATATTTTATATTTGTTGCTGTGAAGCAAACTTCACAGCATTATGGTTCTTCTGGATTTGTCTGCTAGGAGACAACACTGTGGCGTTCTGACATCCCCTTCACTAACCTCTCAGCACCTTTTACTCCTGAGAATCATCAGAGGCTCCGTAAAAAATAACCCTGACTGGTTTCAATCCTCACATTCCTCTCCCCTGTTGGGTTTCTGTCCACATGGGAGTGCGTCTCCTGAGCCAAACTGATCCAGCAACTTCTGCAGGAAAGGCTGACAGAAATCTTTTTTAACACCTTTGCTTATGTGCGTGGGCAGAGCCAGATGTGCTGTGAACACACCTAGCATTAACATTACAGTATCTGATTTTAAGCAGCCAAATCCACCTCAACTTTAGTGACATGTGGAGCAATCTGAGACAATTTACCTTCTCTTTCTTACTCAAAATTTTGTTTAAAGCTCCTCTGAGGAACTTGCACAATACCATTTCGGTCAAAATCTCAAAATATTGAAATTATTTAACGCAAAATATTCTTCTGCTTCCAACCATAGATAGTAAAAAAGGGAACAGTGTATCAAACATGTTCTTTAACAACAAATCACCCCCTCCGGTCTGTGTGCCGTAAAGCCTGTCGTAGCATTTCTGCTGACTGAGCGAACCGGGCAAAGGCATTGTAAAAGACAGGACAGTAATCTCCAGTCTCTTTGCCGATGGTCTCATGTGAGGCATCAGTATTAATTTTAGGCTGCTGCATAACCAGTTAAAAGTTCCTTGTTGGGACTTTAAGTTCCTCTCCAGAAACATTTTTGAGAATGTAAAAATACTGGTGTAATAATACACCGCTGCTGCTTGCGCTACGACGATCATGAAAGAGCAGTGCACAACAAAACTGCGATCAGATAGCGTTAGAGGAAATATTGTAGAGCTTCAGTCATACATGTTTGAGTCACTCAGGCCCAGACTTCCACGTCTTGGTTAAGTGGGTGACTAGCAGATGTATCAGAGTAGTAATTGTAATTAGTGTCTTTTATTTGTTTATGCTAGCTTGTTAGCGTCACTGGTCGTGCCTGAGCAAACTCACTTTCTCTGTACTGACAGGTCTGCTCTGCACTGGAGGTTTCAGGCGTCTTTGCCTGTGATTGGCTTTTAAATTTGTGACATACCAAATCTAGCTTGCCCAGGGTTCGTTTGAATTTAAGATTTTAGAAAAGTGCACAGACATCTGCCCCTTCAGCACAGGAAAAGCCTCATTAGTGACAAACTTTGAACAGATGCAAGTCAGTAAAGTCAAGTTCTGACATATGAGGGACATAAACATAAAAAAGACAGTTTTGAGTGGAGGAGATCTGCAGATCTTTGGGTTTGTATGTGTGTGTGTGTGGCGAGCTAGATTGTCTATACATATTAATCTATCTGTGTAAGTCTGTACATGGACAGCAGCTTGTGTGATTGCACGTGCGTGACCTTGTATAAATGCATGATAGTTATCACTGAAGGTTTCCCACACCAGCTTAATCTGTCTATGCTCAGAATAAGACGGTGGATCATTACTATGCAGAGTTACGTGCTTTTTTCTGCCGAGAGTCTTAAGCAGCTTCCTAGTTTGTAGTTGCTACAGAATGTTTCACCTTACAGGTCCTGAAGGGCTGCAGTGTCGACTGCTTTTCATCTTGCTCTTTTAATTAGTGACTGATTTAGATCTGGCGAGGTGATCCCAGTGTCTGGCCAATCAATGAGGGAATTAATGGAAGCGCTGGTGCAAGCAGAGTGAAGCAACGTCGTGGCTTTACGACGACTGTCTCCAGATTGGAATAAGAAAATGATGCATTTAATACTATTGTTAAAAAAAAAACTGAATTTATTCAGCGCCTTAACGTGATTCTACTAAATCCTGTATATTCCCAGACCAGATTTCTCCTCTCTCATCACATCTGCTGAAAATTGTTCATCCAATTTGTTCCTGATTTCAATCTCAATGCTTCTTTTTTTTTTTTTTTTTTTTGCTAAACAACCAAATCCAGCCAAGCATTTCATTCATGAATGTACAGTACATTATGTAAATGCACATCGTGAATGCATGTTTATTGTCAGATGATTGCACTGCATTGATAGTGCTGGGATATTGAAGCTATTTGCCTCATATACAAAGCCCTCTGAGTTCCTGCATGCTGCTAAAAGGTCCAGCAGTGAGAATTTATTCCTCTTAAAACAAACAGAATAAGATAATCCCCCTGGTTGTGTGTTGTAAGGACATCTCATCTTGACAGAGAATTTAGGAAAGAAAAGCAACCGCAGAAAACAATTTACTGTAGGCCTATATGTACATTAACCTCAGTAAATTATGTGGTATTATAGTCAACCTGGGAGCAAATGGGGTTGGCCAGGAGGCAGTACTGCCGACCTCTGCTCCTCTTGTATTAAATGTCAGTTGTAGAGGTGAGGAAATAAAATATTATTTCTGCTTGGCCAAGTAAGCACTTATACAAGCATTGGCAGCAGGGATACAAACAATATAGTCTCCTTACAAAGCCATTTTTTATTTATTCAAGTTGAGTAAATATATGCCAGTTATGCTTATTAAAATAAAACCCTATATTCAGATATGTGAAATTCTGATACACGATCCCCAGACTCTGTCCTTTCCACATGAAAGCATTTGACCTTACTGATATTTATGGCAGAGCACTCATGAGGATAGTAAACCATTTGTAGCTGACGTTTTCTGAATGGATGTGTTTGTGTGTAGTTGTGTATGTGTGTGTGTGTGTGTGTACAGGAGAAAGAGGATCAACTGAGACTGTATTGAAATATTTCTGTGCATCATTCATACACAAATTGATGTTGTTTACGCAGTCTGTAAAACTCCATAAAAATATAGTGTGTGTGTGTCTGTGAGCTCTCCATGTTTTGAGGATTAAACGAATGACACAAAGTAAATAATTCAAGATGCCCAGGCTGTGTTACAAAGCCAAGAAAAACAAATAGCAGGCTTTTCGTTTTTTGAACTGATTTTCCTCTTAGGTTACATGAGTTCACATGTATCCTGATATCCCTGGGTGATATCCACAATTAAATATCATGATATTTTCCCGCCCAATTGTCATGATAGACAATATAATCTTCTGGGGTGTGTGTGTGTGTGTGTGGTGGAGGGATGACTGTTAAGTCATCACATGCTTGTGGCAAAGGCGATATTTTGCCTCATTTGAATCCTTTGGCTCGCCATTTCCTTCTGCTTTAAACCCAAAATATTGCCAAACTGGAATTGCAAAACTAAATCCTCCATCTCTGTACATCAAAGTGTTGCGTGCATGTCTACATCCAGCCAATTAACCTGTGATAACCTCTCCACCTTGTCAAATAGCAATGTGCGTTGCCTCCAATGCCATAGCAGCTCCAGGTGCATATTCTTTTCAAAATAAAAGCCAGAAGATTCTGTAGCAGCTGTTCGATATCGTAAAAATTTTCGCAAATGACTGCAAATATCTCGATATTCAGTGATACTGGGCCAAGCCTAGTTCACATTCAAGCATTCCTGCAACTACAGGACCTGCTCTGTTATTTTAAAGCAAAATTAAACATAGTCTCTACTTACGTAATTATATACTGTGAGCTGAATGCTATGAGTTAGAGAGATGAGATTTTGCTAGTGTCAAATGTTTGAGGAATAATCATCTGTAAAGTGCATCAGTGCTTTTCTTTTCTGGTGTGCCAGAAACCACAGTGGGAAGCAGGACTAAGACATTTTCTTTTTTATTCAAAAATGAGGCCAGAGAATTGTCAGTGCTACACTGAGGCAGGGTCCAGGGTCAGCTTCATCTCATTTCCATCAATCCATAGAGGGAAGAGAAACAAGGAGTGCCTTCCCATTCAAGTAATGAAATTTATCCCCTGGATGTACGGAAGTGAAGTCCAATTAATTGACACTGTCTCTTGGCAGAAGTGTTTAATCTGAACCAATGAAAAAAATATTTGAATTAAAGGCAAGATACTGTGAACCTTGGAGTAAGGAGCATTTGGCACGACCACATGGAAAGTATAGGGACTTGAAATGCCAGAAATTAAATGCGGTTTTGCTCAGAAAAAAACATCAAAGTGAGATGTCAAGGTGACTGTTTCATTTTGCTCTTGTAAAAGGTTACAAAACACAGGAAGGAAAAATGGAGGATGGAAACGAGTGTCATGCTGAGTCAGTGGAGATTTCTCTTTTCCCTTGCAGCTGTAACCATGCAGTTTATATAAAATAACATATTTCGTGTGTTTGCAGGTAGATACAGTATAGAATGTTGCCTAGAGCAACAACACAGTGTAGTTACATATTAAACCTCCTACACCATTTAATTGTGAAACAGAATAAGAGAAAAAAAGAGAGTTACGACCATTTAATTATTTTCTTGGCGAAAAACACACACACACACACACACACACACACACACCTTTAGAACCTTGAATGCCACTGTGTGCACAAGAGTCTTCTTTTTGTGACATAAAGTTGTTAACCGCAATTCACTTTTCATATTCCACATCAACTAGCCCCTCAACTTTAACTGTTCCTCATAAAAAATGCTGTCACGTTGAAAGCGGCCGGCTCTGACCTGGTTATCATCCTGTGACATGTGTAATTTACAAATATTTTGTGCTGCGTTTCCCTGCAAGGACCTGGATGTTGCCAGGGTTTGATAGATGGCTGAGACTCTGTCACCAGAATGGTGTATGATAGCCACAGCTATCAAGTCTGAGGGAGGCAGCAGCAGGCTTTACTACTGCTGTTTACAGCCATGCAGTAAAAACACAGACTACTGTACGCCCTGCTGCTGCACGCTGCGCTACTCGCCGATCACTCTGCACACTATGCACAATGGGAACAAGAGCCGCTCGCCTGCCTGGTGGCTCTTCTGCTCGACGGAGATCAAAAAGAGAGAAAGGGAGAGAGGAAGTAAGGGAGGGAAGGAAGTAGGGAGTGAAAGAAGTACAGGACAAAGATGTGTGGAAGGAAAAATGGGGGAGGGCTGGGGGAAACAGGCGAGGAGTGGATGGAGGAGAGGGAAGAGGAGTTAGTGGAAGTGAGACGGTGCAGAGTGCGGCGACAGAGGGACTGGCTGAATGAATGAAAGGATGAATGAACAAGTGACCAAATCAAGTGACTCAGTGAGTGAGACAGACTGCATGAGGGAGTGTGTCTGCGAGTGTGCTCATGTCCGTAAGTGTGTGTGTGTGTCAGCGAGTGGATGAGTGGGTGAACAAGTGCAGCAGGACCGAGAGAGAGAGATTGGGAGAGGGAGAAATAGAGGAAGAGAGAGGATATGTTCCGTCAGAGAGGACACACTCCAGTGGCTGTGATTGAAGTATGGGCCAATTAACACAAGGAGCATTGAGCTCCAGCTGCACTCTTCTCCTCATTCCTCCGCTCCCCCACACTGCCATATTACCCGGCACAACACACACACGGACACATACACTGATACACTCACATATATGTACACTGTGGGCACCACATTGTGATGACACTTTATCTTATCTTTTACTATAATACAACCATGGACCCGAGGAAATTGTAGAGGCTACATACAGCAGTGTGTTCTCAAGCACACTGCTGTCTTAAATGTGGACAAAAGGTAAAAAAGAACCAAAAAAAAAAAAGTCTTCATCCTCAGGAAAGGGTTTCTTATTCCAGGCACTTACAGTGACTGACAGAGATGCTGCAATTTCTTTTAATGGTGTACACTGGACTATATATTAGTCCACATACATTCTGTTGTTTTTTGTTGGCTGTGGAAACCTGTCTGCGCTGATTCACTGCAGCCTGTGCCATAGGCAGCAAGGAACAGGTCCATTACTCTGCATGACAGACTGGAATGAAGCAGCAGAGCACCGATATGGGCAAAACACAACGCTGAACACTGCACTTCCACAACTCTGCACTCCAGACTCCACACACTCCTTCCCCATTCACATTTCCCCCCGCAGATCCGATGCAGCATGCGGTCTGGCACACTGCCTCCATTTGAGTTCAGTGGGAGAGGGGCTCAGAGAGGCGTGGATGCCAGAAACCGACTTCCACCCCGAGCAGCACCCAGCTTTCTTGCGACTCACGCCGCCAGAGACACCGCAGGCGCTCGCTGCAGCTGCAACATGCACAGTTAAGGGGAAGAAGGGGGTATGATAGCGAAAACATGGTGATTGTTTTCCTACCATCACACTGACACCAAGAATCAATTTTTCATTTTGTGCTTAGAGGGTTTACAAGTTTTTTTGGTCTCTTTGGTGTTTGCGGGAAAAATAGAGGGCTCGCTATCCTCTATAGAAGTCAAAATGGTTGATTTGCCTTCAGCGACACAAAACTTCACACCTGTTATGATGTTTTTCCAACCTGTAAAAAAGTTGTTGGAAAAGTTTCACACACAGTTGCCCTCAATTCCTGCAGGAAACCACTGGAAAAAAAAGTGAGCACATGAAGCGGTATAAATGAAATGTTTAAGCAGAGATATGATAAGTTTGTTTTGATTGTGAAGTGCTGGCAATTTTGGAAGGAAAGGGGAGCCTGCCTGAATGTTTTCTCTCTCATCGTCTTGATTAGCTGTCTCTGTCAGCCTGAGAATATTCTTGCTCTTAAGTACTCGGTAAATATTCCTGAAGGTGTTTTTAGTTTGCTTCTAACAGTTGCTGCCATGTACGCCAGCTTCTGTGGTGCTGTAAATGCCACTTTCTTTGTTTAAAAAGATAAACTAAACAGACTCAGCGGAACAAATAATTATACTGTAGATACAGTTAACTGCTTATTTCAGTGATTGACAAATTAAGAGATCAGCAATCTGCAAAGTGCTGATATAATGATTAAGACAGCAAATGATGATTGAAGGTGCATGCACCATGTCGAAGTCTAAATGAATCATTTAGAGTTTTTGATTTGAAAGGTTTTCGATTGCATGTTTTTTCTTTTGTAGCCAGTGCAGTCACATTCAAGAAGTGAATACATTGTAATATTTAATGTCGTGGTGATGACACAATCTTTACATTTTCCAAATAACATAAATTAACACATTATCTTCCTATTAATACAATATCATGTGATGCTCACATCCCGGCAATGCTCCTAATAAGGCAAACATTTAAATGACGTACAGTATATTATGTCTCCATACACTGATTCTTTACCAGATTCTATTAAAGTTGGGGTTTGCAGTTTATTTTTGTTGTCATCTGGCAACCATTCAGTATTTTGTAATTCAGATGGTCTGAAAGAACACTAGACTCCTGCACCTCTCCTTGGCTCTGTATTCAGGCTTAAGAAAGACTGTGACTGAAGGCTGCTAGGGGCACTTTTCGGCCAATCACGGGTCATTTAAGGGAGCGAGTGTTCCTATTGGCTGCTCTACGTTGCACTTTTTAGCAACAGGTGATGTCACTAGGGGCTGATAGGCTGTTAAAACAAGTGACGTGCCTTCCATTTCAAATTGGCCTCTTGCAACTTGACAAGCTGAGCTGCAAGCCACACTGTCATCTGGCTTGAGTTGAGCTAAAATGGACCAGTTTACACTGCTGCAACTTTCTCTGCAACTGTTTCTTCTCGTTGTGAATCTTTGGTGTGAACTGGCCTAAAAAGAGAGAACAACAACAAACAAAACAAAACAAAACAAACAAAAAAAAAAACACAAGCGAGGTGAAAGGCGGAGGGAGGGAAGGGTGCAGTGGAGTTGCTTTAGGAGTCTCATGCTACAGCTAGCTTGATTTCCAGACACTGCACACCTCAGCTTTAGGGAAACAGTGCTCTTTATGCGTTTTGACTAACTGAACCCAATTTAAATATTCCCTGGGTTGTAGGCAGTGCTTTCCCAAATATACATGCATTAGGCACTCCACTGAATTAGAAGCAGCTCCAAAGACTGGAGAGGATTGTTTTTAAAGCAAGAAGGGAATAAAATATACTTAAATGCGAACATTTGCATTTAAACAAAAGATTCATTTATGGTAGCAAATCAAATGAAAGCGTAATCTCTGTCTTTCTCTCTCCCACTCTCCCTTCTCCTCTCCATGTGTGAGTGTGTATGTGTGTTTTTCAATGTGTCTGTTTGTTGTGAGCCCCCTCAATGTACGCTTTTTATAATTCAATTTGCAGAACTGGAATGCATTATGAACTCTATAGTGAGATATTTAGATGAGGATTTGATTATAATTTACTCGTACTGTGCTTTATTGCAGTGTACGTTTGGAAAGGATAGGAAAGTCGCTGCTGTATGAAGTAATACACTGTGTTCACACTCGCTGCGGGGGAATGGCACACACTGGTTGAGCATTGCAACGTAAACACCTCATGAGAGTGAAATACAGTGACAGGCCTAACAGTTAATGGCTCGGCGCTCAGCACCGTAGAATGCAGCTCCACCAAATGATATGATGCACCGTATTCCTGCAGCTTCATTTTCTCTCCGTCTCTATGCTCTTTCTTTTCTGCTCATTGCTGCCACATCTTCCTCGCCTTAAAGAAAACAAAAAAACAACAACAAAGCCCTGTTTTTCTCCCTCTCCCATTCATTATTACATTCCCCTTTTCCCTCTCTCCTACTAAGAGATCTGTCTCTGCCTATCTCTCCACAACTCCATCTCTTTTTCTTACCCGTAACTATCTACCTCCCTCATTCGCCCTCTCATTCCGACTCATTCCACTGCTTTCTCCTTCTTTTTTGCCTCTCTTTTTCTCTCACAACACACACACACACACACACACACACAAACACACACACACACATTCCCACAGCCCTGTCACTCAAAACAGAAGGTTTGGCGGTGTATTTGTTTAGGCCAAACACGTACACACATCACGGTAATCAATATTTCTCTTCCTGCTGCTCTCCTCACACATTTTACGCCACCTCACACCATCCGACGCCACTTCGTCCTCTCCTTTTCTCCTTTTCTCCTTTTCTCCTTTTCTCCTCGTCTCCTTCCTCCTTCAGTCAATCTGTCAGTCCATCTTAAGTCATATGCCCTGTATTTACAGTAGCTCTCTGTTCCATTTCATTTCACTTCACTCTCTTCTTTGCTCCCTTTCTCCCCTTCTTTTCCGCCACCACTCTCTCTTTTCTCTGCCGCTTTCTTTTTCAATATAAAAGACTGATCATGGTCAAAGCTCTGGAAGACTGACAAAGAAAGGACACTCAGATGAAGACAGAGCGAAAAACACAAAGGAAGGGAAAGGGAAAAATAGAGGCGCAGAAAGACAGAGTGACTTTAGAGGAATATTATGTCAGCGGGCCCCTGTTAATCAATGCAATTGTGTTTGGTACCTGAAGCCATGAAAATTGGGAGAGATGGGGAATATGAAAAGACAGAGCACGAGACGGAGCAGGGAGAAAGTGAGAAGGAAATGGAGAAAAGGTGGGGGGTGGAGGGGGGCATTTGGCACCAGAAGTAAATTGAAAATGATGTGCTGTGTTTTTGTGTGTGTGGTTCACATATTAACCCTGCTATCTCCCAGGTAGTCATTATCTTTCCGTGTGGTTGTTTGTTCGAGTGTGTGCGTGTGTGTTTGTGCGTAGGCTACTGCATTAACCCTCATATCTCTCTATCATTAAGCTGCTCTACGGGCACAGTGTGGCCGTGCATTTATCTTGCAAGTGTGTGTGTGTGTGTGAATTCAAACGCTTGCAAGCATTGGTCTGCGCGTAGATGCAGCTGTGTGAGAGTGAGTGTGTTTACAGTGATCTTAATTGTTGTTATCATTCATGCAGCACAATAACCACCTTCGCCCCCATCTTTGTCTCTGTCTGCTATTAACTCTCTCACCCTCCTTCTCTCTAACGGCCAGTTCCTATTTTCCTCATATTGTTCTTTCTCAGCCTGCAGCCTAAATAGCACCATTTCATCTTCTCACTGTCTTGCTTTCTTTTCCTTCGCTCTATTGTTTTTTTTTCTGCTCTGCATTCCGTACTCTTTGTCCAGTATTTTCCCGAGCCAAAGCTAACTCTTATTACACCATGATTGAATTCAGAATTCATTACCCAGTCCTGCTTGTATGCAATCTCTGATCAGTTTCTGTCTTTCCATCTTTGTCCTCCTCACTCTCTTGTTCTACACCTTCTTTTTCTCTGCTCTTTCCTTTTCTCTTCTGATTTGATTTGATGTCCTTTGTACTGGACGGGAAAAAAACACATCTGAGTCTAACTTAATCTCTTCTTCTTCTTCACCTTCTTCTACTCCTTGCTTTCTGTCTTTCTTTCAGGCACCCTCTCTTAGTGCGATATATATCTGCCTCCCCCCCTCGGCAGGTTGCCATGGTCGCTATACCTACTCTCTCTCTCGTATTGGTCCTGGCAGAGTGGGTAGGTCTGGTGGATGCCTCACCCCACCTCCTGCTCCGGCCCAGCCCGCGGGAGCGTGATGCAGGGGCCATGATGAACTTCAACATCGCCGTGATCCACGCTGGTGCTACGGTGCAGGCAGAGGCGGCGGTGGCTGGGCCTGGGGGAAGGGTGCTCTACCCTGGTTTCGGACGGGTATACGGCTCCCTGGGGGAGAGTGTGGTCACCCAGTGGGGCTCTGCTAACGTCATCTGGCTACAGGTTGGAAACCGTCTTCTCTACCTATTGCTCATGCAGCCTTACTTGAAGGAAGGGAATAACAATGACCATCCATTATTCATACTCACTCCATTATTTGAGCTGAATGGGCAGCACACTCCTGCCCTGCCGAATGAGCAGGCGTCTGGTTCTGCTCTTTGACCACAGCTTGTATTGTTAGCTAAACATGTCATGCATACTACACACACTTTCCATATGAATAACACAAGGTCAAGATACACTGCCCTAGTTGGTCAGCTCTATTAGTCTCTGTCTTTATCCCTGTCTATCTTTTTTTTTTCCCCAGGTGAATGACAGTAGTCCTAAGACAGTGCTGTCCCAGCTGTGTGAGCTGCTGGCGGCGCGGCCCCTGCAGGGTCTGGTTTATGAAGAGGAGAGGCCACCTCGCACAGCCTGGGGACCTTTGGCCCCCATGCTGGAGTTTGTCTCTGCGCAAACAGGACTGCCCATAGTGGCTGTAGGAGGGGGAGCGGGGCTGGGGAGGATGCCACAGGTAGGAGGTGGAAGAGTGGGGCTGGGGTGGGAGAGTGAAGAAGTGTTTGCAATACGTGTTTC
>JAPQLA010000024.1:11303451-11315958 GCA_029822935.1 Naso vlamingii | reverse complement strand
TTCAGGGCATGTATAGCTGCTGTAGCTTCGAAGATGAAACAGCACCAGGTGGAGCTAAATCTTTGCCTCCTCATCACCATACTGCAATGGTTGCAGTCCCATCCCAGCCACATGTTGTCTCAACGTCAATGACCAGCCCAGCCTTAGCAATGACACAACAGCAGCAACCACCGCAACAGCAGCAACCCCAGCCTGTCTACAAAACACCTCTACCAGGCTCTCCTCCCACCGTGGTGCATTCTGGGACAGGACTGGGTCCCTCAAACACCCCCATTGCTGGTGCACCCCTCCCTTGCTCCACCTTTCTGCCCCGACCAGACCGCAGACTGGCTGTGGTTGATCGCTGGAGGCTGCCTAAATCTGCAACAGCAACCAACCCAATGGCTGTCAGGGGGGCCATAACTGACCTGGGACCCTTTGCTCAAAAAGTCCCACCAAACTGGGTTTCAACTGCTGGAGGGGGTGGGGGACTTGATGGTTATAAGAGATACTATGGTCCCATTGACCCTGAGGGACTGGGGCCCTGCATGGAGCAGCAGGCAGGGTCCCAGACCCCCAAGACTATGCCCAGGGGCCACCCCCAGCCTCCTCCAGCCAGTGTGGCCTTCTACTCTGAGAAGGGCATGGACCACGGGGTGGGGAAGAGGGTGGTGGGAGGTGGCAGCGGAGGTCAGGGGAAAGGGGCCGTTAAACCTCTGGGCACTCCCAGACTGCCTCCTAAGAGTCAGGCCCCTCTGCCTCCTACACCCCCACTGCCACACCCCTCTCCCCCTCTCCCCTCATCCTTCTGGAGGAAGCGCAGGCCCAAGAAGCCCAAAGAGCCTGGAGGGCCACTATATGAGAACATTCTGCCTTTGGGGAGAAGGGGAGGAGCACGAGATGGAGGGAGGGAGGGAGGAGGGAGGAGGGCACGCCCCCTCTCTCCCCCGCTCTCGCTTCCTGTGCCAGTACCCCTCAGTCCCTCTTACACCCCTCCTTCTGCCTCTGCATCCTTGCACTATACGTCCTCGTCCTCTTCATCGACCACCTCATCAACATCCACCTCCTCATCTGCCTCATCTTCTCGCTCCACCTCTCCCACCTACTCTTACAGCTCCTCCAGGAGCACACGAGACAGAACTGGAGGAATAGATGGAGAGGATGATGATGATGACGAGGAGCTGACAGAGGAGTCAAGCCTCCTCCTTGGCAGGGGGAGGGAGAGGGAACGCTCAGTCATCCGGCCTCGTTCCCTCAGCCATGGGCGCCTGCCACCACCCATACCTCCCAGGAAGCCACGCACATCCTGGGGTGACAGAGAAAGGGAGCGAGAAAGGGAGAGAGGGGGAAGCCAACTGTCCCAGCTCCAAGAGTGGTGGGCGAGCTGGAATGAGAGAGAGAGGAGTGGTGCAGGTGGAGATTCTGAGAGGCAAAAACGAGAAAAGAAAAGGAGAAAAGAGAAAGAGAAAGAGAAGAAGAAAAAGAAAAAGAACAAAAAGAGGAAAAAGAGGGAAGAAAGGGAAAGAGAGCGCGAGAGAGAAAGAAAGCGGCGAAAAGTTAAAAAGAAGAAGAAGAAAGCACTTAAGACAAAGAAAAGGAAGAAATCAATTGGAGGAAGACGCTCTGAGCCAGAGGAGGGCGATGTAGAGCCTGAAAGGGAAGGAGAGGCAGAAGGAGAGAGAGAAGGAGGAATACAAGACTACTCTTCCTTCTCTGCTCAGTACCGGAGCAAATTTGGGGAGAAGGGGCGGGACTCATGGGAAGGAGAGCGGGAGAGAGGTAGAAGAGAAGGAGATGATGGCAATGACAGGGAACAGGAAGATAGCAGCAGAAACAGGGAAAGACGTCCCAAATCCTCACGCTCTCATTCCAGACATCACACCCCCAGTAAGCGCTACCCTAACCTCAACAAACTCCCTGCATCCGTCAAATTCTGGGTAAATGGAAGAGGAGATGATTCTAATACTCCTCCAACATCCTTGCATCCACTGTTTCCATCTTCCAAGCGGAGAAGAAGTGGAGGGATGGACAGGGAAGACAGTGGTAGACTCGGAGAGCGCCGTCCTTTGTTAATGCATTATGAGAAAGAGAAAGCACATACAAGAGAAGGGCTGTCCTTCCATGAATGGGACTCTGAGGATGATGAGGAAGATGATGATGAGGAAGAGGAGGAAAGGGAGAGAATGAGGGAGCGGGGGGAGGTGAGGGGAAGAAGAACAGGTAGAGGGGCAGTGTCTGAGTCAGAGAGGGACAGGGTCAGAGCAGAGGACAGTTATTCAGATGAAGGCTCTTCTGGGGAGTTTGGCCGTTTTGAAAGATACTGGGAAGGAGGTGCAGGGGGAAACAGCAGTGGAATAGGGGGCATAGGCGGAGGTGGGTGGTTCTTTGGCACCTACCCGTCCAGAGAGAGAGGGGGCAGTATCAACAGTCGGGACGATTCCTTGCTTGGAACTAGAGCAGAAGGATGGATTGGTGCTGATTTCTGGGGTTCAGGACCAGGTGTAGGTTGGGGATCAGGAGGAGGGAGTGGAGGGCTCGGCACGCAGTGGCCGCCACCCCCCGCAGCCTTTCCTCCTCCTAGAAGATACTGGTCTATGGACAAGATTCCTGTGAAGGGAGAGAAAAAATGGAAAAGCGGAGGAGGGAAGAGCAAGGGGCGAGCTATGGACAGAGGAGAAGAACCAGGACGGGCTACTATGTGTTCCTGCAGCCTTTACCCCCAACCCCATCCTTACCCACATCCCCACAGCCGCTCTCACACCTCCCACTCCAAGAGAGGAGAAACAGTGCTTTCCCATAGCCAGGAAGAGCTTCTCCCCCACTGCCACAGCTTTAGCGGGGGTTCTCGCCCCAAGCTGCCCCCCAAACCGGATCCCGGTCAGGCCAAATCAGGCAGCCAATCTAACCTCAGCCTCAGCACACAGCCTACAGACCATCCACCACAGCCCTCACCATCGCCACCCCAGCAGCCGTCCATGTCTCCCACCTCCCTCCCGATGCCCATCCCGCCTCCGCCCTCCTCATCCTCTGTCTCACCACCAGCAGGGGTAGGGATGGCAGGTCAGGGCCAGGCTCAGGCTTCGGCTAGTGCCAAACTCCAATATCAGAGACTGCGCTCAGTACCACAGCCACGGAGGTTCTACTCCCCCCATCTGCCACTCAAAGCCAAGAGCCTGTGCTCACGCCGAGGGTCAGCCCACTTCTCCAGTCTGGAGAGTGAGGTATGACAGGGGGAGAGGAGAGAGGGAGACGTGGGAGCGAGCGCCACTGCTATTGAGAACTGTGGTGCCATGGCAGCTGGAACCAGGGATGTCACCAGAGATATGGCTGCCTTGTTGACCATAGGTAATCAATTAGCGACTATCACTGCAGGAACTAATACGGACAGTAGTTCTACTGCCAACACTACTCTGTGTGAGAGCAACACTACCGCCACCCGCTCCATTGTACGCGTTCTAGTGAAGGCGACAGTGAGACGCCACACCAGGGTGAGCTACATCCGTTTGGATGGTTCCCATGACGATGTGAGTGAAGGTGAGACTGCATCACCGGGGACTGCAGCTCCTGAACTTCTTCTCCGCTCAGAATTGAGCTTTGTGATGTCATCTTCGGTTCTCCTCCCCTCCCCGAGTCACAACTACGGATAAGAGTAGTCTCCAACCTGTGAGTAATGATGTCATATTCTTACACACAAACAAACACATATGCACGAGTACACACATGCACGCACGCACGCACACACACACCTACACATACACACACACACAGATATATGCTCTACACGTCTCCCTCCCTCTGGCTTTGAGAACACACCTCGGTGGGATGTGGAGAGACCCACCCTCTTCTAAAATAGACCAGTGTTTGGTCAAAAGACACTTGCTCCCTGTCCTCATTGGCTGTTGGATTTTGAACTGGATTGGTGGACTGCTTCTTGATGTAAGAGAGACTGCCCCCTCTTCTTCCCTTTTGTAAATCAGTTGATACGAAAAGCAATGCAGTCAGCTCTCTCATGCACTCTGTCTGCCTGGTCACCTTTCACTGGACAGTAAGGATAGTGCTGTTTATTTGCCCACAGTGACCTCATGACACCATCAGACCCATCTAGCTCTACCCCAGGACCATCTACGTGATGTCATGTTTTACTAGAAATGCTTTTAACCAATCAGATTGAACAGGAACTACTTCCCCTATTCCCTGTTAAAGCTTGTCATGTCACCTCTGGTCCAACCAGAGCTCAAACAGAGTATCCAAGTATTTGAACAACAAACTGAACTTTAAAAGAGAAATAACAATAAGAACAAAAAATACATGTAGCAGATTTTCTTTTATGTCTGTCTTTTCTGTTCTTTCTTACTCAGACTTTTCTCCCCATGCTCTCTTTTTTAATTCTATCAATATATTTCTCCCACTGTGTTAGTGTTTTAATAAGAGGAGTCTGGATGTGGCTAGTGTTGGAAGTGGGAATGATTCAATAGCAGTGCCAAATTTCCACTCAAGAGCTTTTAAGCGAGATTGGTTTTTAAAGTAATTTGTTTTCATAGATAAAGCCCCATCTTTTTCTTTCCACATGTGAACATGGCATAAATCATCATCATGTTAAGTGGATCAAGGGGATGATTGGTGCAATATCTGTAATTGGCACTAGATGGCTGCATAATATTCAAACAAGCTTTGCAGACAATTGTGCGAGAGGCTTCTGGTGAGTTTAATAATTGTAGCTACATGATGAAGAGCAAGGGGTGTGCAGCTATGATCTTTATTAATTTTATTGAAGTGTTCAGTTAGGAGTTATTCAGCTGAAGTAAGGGGGTTGAAAACAAGTGTAGTATGTTAAAGCTCTCTTAGGGGATTGTTGTATTTTACTCCTTTACTGCACCAAGGAAGAGTTTGTAGATGATGGAGTATATGAAGCACAATTCTTCATTGTATTTTTCATACATGCATGCTGCAGTTGTAACTGATAACAGATAACATATTTTTGCTAATATTTGGAAAAACCAGTCATCAGACATTGACTCACGTTGCTGTTATGGACAATAAAACCGAGGTAACCAAGGTTCAAGCAACAAAGTACCACAGATACATGAGCTTAGTACATGATCTTGTACTTTGACTATTTCTTTTTGGCAAATAAGACTGAACGATATACTGTGAATGCTTCGAGTTTCAATTTGAGGTGCATACAAAATAGCTGAGACTCCACTGAGTGCAGTCAGTAATAACTCCTGTTATCAAGGTTATCATGTGACTGTTTGACTTTGAGCAATATCCCCATCTTCAATGTGACAGAGATGCAATGGCACATCTGTTTGCATCTGAGACATTGTAATTGTTTTTCCTCTACTTTAAAATGAGATCATTTGTTTCAGCCAGAGTCAGATGTTCCACATCTTCAATGATTTTCTTGTAAATGGGATGAGTTTAATCTAATTTGGTCAGATTGTGATTATAATAAATGAGGTTCAATCAACAGCACCTGGCTCTGGCTGACCAATATAAATATGAAATGCTATGTGTTCTGGAGAGAGTAGTGAACTCTAGCATCGTACCTTCAGTGAGCCGTGCCAAAAGCCATCAACTGTATAAACTGTGCCAATGTTGCCAGCATTGCAATGCATACTCTCCATTTTCATAAGGTCAACATATCCACCTCATTTCTCACACTAAGACCAGCCACAGCCCAGCTCTTCTTCTATTGTAGTTGAATGTAGCTTTGACATGATGTAGCAAAAGAACACCTACTTTTAGACTTTGTAGCTTTTTGGATGCTGTTGATAATGGCTAGAAGGAGGGGGGGTTGACTTGCTATGTGTGGGACTGTGCGTTGTGTTTGTGCATGTCGTCACAGATCGAAGGGTTAGTCGACCTTCTTAATTCCCCTTTTAACTCCCTTGCCTTTTAAACAAGGGCAGACTGTACCTTTTATCTGCACATGGATTGCTTTTTTTCTAGGTCTGCTTGGGGCAATTTTTAAAACAGTGTCTTTGTTTTTAGAGAAATGCTTTTGCCATTTCCCATCCTTTGGAAAGCCCCATAATCACTGCATGTTTAGCTGAATGAAATCTCAACGGTTTGTGGTGGGAGGATTGTGTAGTTCAATTGTAGCAAGCGCTTTGGACCCAGGGCAGCCACTTTTTTAGTGAGGTAGTAAGCTCGCTCTACTCTGCACCCCAGTGGTGGAAACCGCGGCAACAGTTAGACTGCTTCCGGTCGTGGAACACAGTCATTTTCAACCCATCCACAGGGCTTAAACCTGGTATGTCACTGAGCATTATTGATTTCTATTGAGGCGCTAATACTTAAGTCTGTGACTGCATGAACAGAAGTGACTCTTAAAAACCCTCTTGCTTATTTTTTTTTTTTAATTTTGTTTTATGCTGACAAAAAAGAATATATTAAAATATACTATGTTTTTGAGAATGTACCATGTTATACTGTGATTTAACTGAGATATTTTATTGTGTTCAATTATCATTTGAATTCTATCATTTATCTATAAAGAAATATATATGTACAAATAAATATATACATATATATACATAAAGGTATATATATATTAGTTAAGTTTGGTATATTTGGAGGAAGTGTTAGATGAAATAGTTTTAAATGTTTTAGCTTTGTAGCGATTCTAGACACTGAAATCATTTTTGAATTTCGATTCCTCCTTTATGACTGTGAAGACATTAGTGCCTGTGACAAAAAAGACAAGTAAAAGTCTAAACTCTCTATTCATCTGTATCTACTATAGCTATCAGTCTGTCACTCTTCTCGTACTACCTAACATGACTTTTAGACACTCTGCTTTTACACATCGGTATCTTTTTATCACAGAGTCTGCTGTCTCTTTTGCTTTGTTCTGCTCTCCTCTGCAGTTCTTTCTCCTGGTTTTCATTAACAAGCTGTGAACACTCTCCACATCTCCTCTTTTAAAGTTTTATCATATGGTGATCACATCTTGTTGTTAATTAACCCGTCCATTGACCTTTGCTTTTTTCGTTTGATCACCTCCTCCTATAATCAGCTCATTCCTCCGTCTGTCTCTCACTTAGCAAAAAACAGAGACCAGTAGATACTGTGTTCTTGCTCCTTTTGACTGATTGTTGATGATGATGATGATCAATTATTGATTGATGAAATAATTAACAAACAATGTTACTATTACTGATGTGACTGAAGTGTGTATCTGACGACCATGCCACTGTAGCAAGTCTGGGCTGTACCACACCACCAGCGAGCAAATGAGGCCACAGTTGCTATGGTGTTGCCATGGCATTTTCATGGCGTTGCCATGGTGTCCTCTGCACCGCCACCACCTGGTGCCTGCTGGGTAATGTAGTTTAATGTCCTTCACTTTCCCCAAAGCACTGGTCAAAGGTCTGCCATGCTCCCGTCTGCTCAGTCCTGACCTTAATCAGTGGGAGGTGAAATATTTCAAAGCTCACTTTGGGGCAACATGGTGGTGACGTGTCTGCTGTCTATGCTGATCTAGACTGGACTGGTTTGGCCTGAAGTGACTACGATTAAGTGTTTATATCATGTCCATCACCCAATCTTCACTAGCATGTGCTGCCCTGCATGTTAAGCCTCATATCATGGATAGCCTCAAACTTGACAGGACAGAAGTGTGTTTCTGTGTCTCTACTTGCCTTGTATTTGTATTGCATGTGCACCAATCATGTGTAAAAGCCCACTGCAGCATGACTCTGTAGTGCTTTCCTTTGCTCACCCTCTGTTTTTCCTCTCCTGTTATTTCTGAAAAACACACACACGCTTTGCTGTGTATGCATATTTTACGCTCAATGCGTACATCACTCAGCCAATGATCCTCATCTTCTTCTAGCCCTCACTAAGCTGCAAACTAAAGCATCGCCTCAAGTAGTCTGATCATCCCACACAGGCATGTGTGGCTTCACAAGTACTCACACACACACACACACACACACGCTGGCTAATTTTTTAAAAAAGTACATTCACAATGACATTTGCAATGTTCTGCTTGTTTTGAGTTGTCCGCCTCTAGACTTTGCTGTTTGGTCCTAAACTCTGTACTGTCCTGCCTGTTCTGATCCGTCAGTTCCTATTTAGAGAAGTCAGATTCAATTTGTTTTACTTTGCTGACTTGCTCCTCTCTTGATTTATCTTGTTGTTCTAATCTGCTCTGATCAGATTTACTGTCCGGTCAAATCGTATGCATTGAACAGTCCAGTCCAGCCTAGTGCAGTGTGCTCCAGGCTAGTCTAGTGCCTGAGTTTGTGAGAGATCGTGGTGCAGCCTCGAGCTCTTCCACTCTCTACTGACCCATTACCTGGGATGCAATACGTGTGGTGCTCCAGAATTGAAACAGGGTCTTCATCGGCTGAATCGGCCATGAATTATATCAAGGAAATACAGGAGTGCCACACGTTGTACTCACCAGGTTTAGGGTCTGCATGTTGCACCATGAAAAGTTTATCCTACTACAATGACAGGGCACACATACCCACAGAAACCAGTGTGCGTGTGTGTGCGTGTGTGTGTTTTCAGCATTGTACAAGGCCCAGTTCTGCTCTAGTAACCTCGCCAGCACTATAGGCCTACTTATGGGTTGCTAAGGCGAGTTGCTATTTGGGTGATGTTGCTCCTAGCCCAGACTGGTCTGGTCTATACCCTAATTTAAATGTGTTAGTTTATTTGACATTGTCTGTCCGGGGTGGGGCTGGAGGGTCAGTGCTGCACTTACTTCCTGAGAATTGCTTCATAAAATATGATTCTCTTTAATTAATGCCAGTGGTGCTGTGTTTCCTTTCAAGTCTTTTGTCACAAATACGATTTTAAGTAAGGGGCTTTGAGATTGCGTTTGTGTGTGCGTATGTGTGTGTCTGTGGGTGTGTATTTTCCTCTTGTGATAGTATTTTCCATACAAGCTATTACCCAGTCAGAACTCCTTCAAAGTAAATTTATGGAGAGCTCAAAGAGTAGTTTCTTTGGCTCTCTGACAAGCAGTCCTCTGCCAAAATGCGTGTGCGTATTTGTGTGTGTGTGTGTGTGTGTGTGCTTGAGTACATTTCTCTGAGGTTTTTCGGTTCTTGTCAGACTTTTTGCTTTGATCTGGCCAGAGCTGACCTAACATAATCCGCTTCTTTCACCCTCAAAGACAGCAACACACCTAACACTCTGCCTCAACTCTCAACCTCGGCTAACAGCGGCCAAAGCAGCCTGACCACCGCAACAAACAGATGTGTTTGATTGCTGATTCAGATCAAAATTTTTTAACAGACCTGACCCTGGTGCAGCTTTGTGAGAGTTCATTCACAGACCTGTGTTGAATGATACAGTATTTGTAGTAGCCTTCACTTTTTTTTAATTTTGTTGTGTTTGTTTGTTAATTATATCAGGAATAGATGGAGTCAAACAGGGCTGCAAACACAGAGAGATACATAAAACTGAATTTGAAATAGTTTCAACTTTCATCATCATTTGTGGAAAAACCTTTTATCTGGTACTCAAAGCTAGCTTAAATTTATTCAAAAACTTGTTTCTTTAAAAATGCTGCTCAGCTGAGGCGAACAATACATCCAAACAGTACCTGACACATGATATTCTGCAAGAGTGTTGATGGGGATATTAAATATGTTTTGTTCTGCTCCCTGTGCGCCTGAGATCTGCTAATTAGCCATGCTTTGTCAGTGTGATGGGCTAATGGCTAATTGCATTGTGAGGCCTCTGTGTGTACATGCAGTAATGACTTAACGCTCTAATAAGATTGAGTTACAGGCAGCTGGATCACGAGGTCCCCAAACACTGATCTGAGGTCAGTGTTATGCTTTTCTCTCTAATGGCTATAAAGGGAGAGTGAAGGAGATAAACTGATCCTCCCATCCGGGGTTTCGATCACTTGTATTGTGTTCTGTCATTTATCTTTGAGCTGGATTCTCTTAGATGCCAGCAGTGATGTAGTTTGCTTTTGAGCATTTTTATGCATCATAAATACAGAAATACAATTTTTATTTGATTAAATATACATTACACAGAGTGAACGCTGCTCGTTTATGCTTTTATCTTAAAGTTGTAAAATATGCATGTTCTGAATTGGTCAGTTGATAAATATCTGCACCTAACACATCTGTCTTTGTTGCAATCCTGCCTCCTCCCACCTGCTACGTTCTCTCTCCCTCCACCTCTCCTCTCCTCCTTGCTGCTCCCACCTCTGTTCCAACTCCGTGGTCACACACATACACAGGCACTCTCTCAGATACAGTACAGTGACACACACACACAAATACACACACTCATGAACAGTGTGTGGGAATGGAAGGAGTGTGCTGCGTCCCTGCTGAGGTGCAGATTGATCCTGTACTGATCTGCCACTGGGCCCCTGGGGATTTGTAACGCATGTCTGCGGTGCAGGGCTTAACACTTTCTCTCTCTCCGTCTTTGTCTCTCTTTCACTCTGTCTCTCCAGCGACACGAGCATCATCTCTTGCTTTGCTATGCAGTGCAGCGCCCCTCGTGCTCCTACACCTATCACCCTCCATCTCTCACAGTGCTCTGCCGATAACAGGCTCCCTTCGTCTTTCTGCTTTGATTTTCTTTTGGTTCTGTTTCCACTGACTGACTGTCATTTTGTTTATTCTCTGCTCTTCTCTATCTCTGGTTAACCTGTCCTTTAAATCATTCTGTTCTCCCTCTGGATTTTCCCTTTCTACTGTATATTTATTTACATTTCTCTCTAATATTTCTTTCACTGTTTTTTTGTTTTTGCTGACAGTCGCTGTCTTTCCTACATATACCAATATTCATCATGTCTATCTACCAAATAACTAATTCTATGTCCATGTATATCTACACTTGCTACACTCACACTCGAACAGCAAATGTGGAATTAGAGGGCTGTTTCTCTTTTATCATGTGTGCAGCGCCGCAGGGTTCTACAACTCATCGGCTTGATCTCTCAAGTTGAAAAAATGCCCGAGCACCCTTTCATGTCATGTTTTTTCCCCCAGATACACAACCGAGCTCTGGCTTCCTCCATTTTTCACATGAGCCACAATTGACCACAACGAGAGACAAATTAGCCAACTCACCACAGTTTATTGTTTTTGTTTGTGTGTATGTGTGAGAGAGACAGAGACAGAGTATGTGCACAAACATGTGTCTTTTGTTTCTGTTGCACATGTTTGTCTGTTTGTATGCTGGCATGATGGCATGCTTTGAATCATTCCAAGCAGCAGTTGAAACAATCTGTGGCTATTCGGCTAAGGGTGAATATTGAGTATATTGACACAATAATGCAAGTACAATTTTTAATGCCAGTTTCCCTTAATTTGTTTCACCAGGATTCTGAGGATGTTTAAATGTTATACCTATTAAAGGTTCATACCAGTGTTACTACATGCCATTGTCATTTGTCAACATTGACCACATAGGTTACATAAACCCCATGCATTCTTTCCAAAACAGCTTTATCTATGAGATATCATGTTTGTTTGCATTTTGTCCCTATTTCATAAACATTAGAGAAAGTACCTGAGAATGTGTCAAGTTGGTTAAACAGAACTAATGTGTTAAAATCATTCTTCACGCTAATATTCAAGCTAGGAAGGCAGCGCTTATAAGGAACTATTTTTCCAGGCGTAATAACTTTTGGCTCAACGGCTCCCAGCTCCCCCCTCTCCAGCATTGATTCTTGACCAAATAAATGCAGACAGCACCTGGCAACTTTAACATGTCCTATAGTGTTTCTATACCCTGTTTCAACATGAATGGCAGTGAATGGGGTTTAAAAATGCAGTCTTCGATCTACTTAACATACATATGGTCAAGATTTAACAAAAACATTTGTAGAGGATTGGGGCAAGTTCTGCCAATGGATAGAAGTCAAAAATAAACTGGTATGGTCCTTTAAATAGGTTGTGTTTTTTGTTGTACAAAATGCTCATGCAAAAGCTAATCCATACCTCATCAATCAGCAAAGAAGAATATGCCATCAAATGCTTTTAGATCATGGGAAAAAGATGTTGACCAGGGCTGTAACTAACAGTTATTGTCATAATTGATGAATTTAATTCATTTTTTGCTCTATATCAGGAAGAGCCTCAGGTGACATCTTAAAAGTGCTTTGTCAGTCTAATCACCAATCACAATATCATAGGCATAAAACAAAGGAAAGCAGCAAACACAGATAAAGCCAGAGATTATCTGACATCTTCATAATCTGTTATTTAAAAAGTTGCTGATAAGTTTTCAGCGTATAAACTGAACATTCAATGGACTAATCAGTGCTAATGTGGACATCCTTTTCATTCATTTTCTTATTTGGAGACTTAAGGATTTACTTGTCTCTATTGTCAGAATGTAAAGTGGAAAAATAATTGAATTTGCTTGCAAACATTCGTTAATATAGAGAAGTAACATCAACACTAACAGGCAATTGTGGTAAGCTTCGGCCATTATGTTTGTAGCAACATTAGCACCACATCTAGGACACAGTCATTATTCATACAGTATTACATCCTTGCTTGTGTGTGTGTGTGTGTGTGTGTGTGTGTG
>JAPQLA010000024.1:11208573-11220747 GCA_029822935.1 Naso vlamingii | reverse complement strand
AAAAAAAGTGAAGTTACCTTGCATGGCTTTGTACTGCATGGGAGTGATGTGCTCGAAACCAGGTGGAGGGACATCCCAGTACTTCTTCACCTTCTTCTTCTTCTCACGGTGTGGAGAACGGCTGTTAGAGGAAGAAAAAACAGGTGTAATAAAATTTAACATTTAACAAATATATCTTATTAGCACTGCAGTAATCTAGTAGACCCGATGATGGGTCATGTCTTCAAAAATGTAATACAAGTCTAGCAACTTTTGGGGAAGATAGCATCAATCAACACCTTTTAAACTTGTTTACATGATTGTAAAGAGAAAAGAAGGGACAGAAAACCCCATCCAGACAAACATTTACACAGTGAGTCAATAGTACACAAAATCAGAGGCAGGTCATTAAATTGCAGTTGATGCAATAATGCACAAACCGGCTTTGTGTTAATTTGCTGTATTACCTTCCAGCATTGTCCTGGGGGTAGCTGGATGGTGAGCTGAAATGACATTGGAAGGGTTTCACATTTCTCTTCAACCATGACATTCACCAACATTTCCACTGCACAAAATTAGAGCCTAAATTTCTATGAACGCCATCAAAGACAAGAAGCTACCAGGAGCATTGCAAATCTGTGTTTCTTTAAGCACAAAATCCATTCAAGGTCAGATTCAGATAACAAACCAGTGCATTCAGTGAGCCTCAGCTGGCGTGCAATACCATTTGTGTATAACTAATAATGCAGCAAAAGCCGAAAGGATATTCTCACAAACAGACAGCAGATGCAAGAGGCGGGGGTCGAGTTTTACAGCTTTGAACTAGAAATGTTCACACTGTGTTTTACGCTAAATAAGCTGATGTGCTTGAACTGGTTTCATTCAGGATTCCAGAAACTTGGTGCTCTGCAGCAAAACAGTCCGCATCTTCACCAGTTTTGAGTGGGCTTTTTGCCTTTTTCACACGGGTCGCCATTGTAATTCCCAAACGAGGCTTGGTCGGGCGTGTGCGGCGGAGATGTTTCCTAGCAGCGCAACACCACCAGAAGCTTCACCTGCAAGGATGTCATCTTACTGCTGTGTCCCTGGCGTAATTCCCACTAGAGGAGGGCGTCCTGTCGGAGGAAGACATTCTACCGTTTTCCAGTCGATTCTAAAATTTGTCGTGAATGGCTGAAGTGATGCCTCTGGCACTGTCAAGCTGCTATGAAATGTCTTTGCTGCACCTGCCCAAGCGAGCCTTGTTTTGGAATTGCAATGGCGACCCGTGTCCAAAAGACGAATTGTAATCAAGGATACTTCATCAACAGAAAGCTTTGCACAATGCAACAGCCTGTAATTTAGGGCCGGGCAATAAATATATATCAACACAACATCAGGATATGAGATGAGATGTTGCCTTAGCTTAGTATTTAGCATTACTAAATCCTGATATAGCAAAAATGATGTATGTGCTGTATTCCTTCAGTGCATTTATCCCAACCTACTGTCGTCCCTGCAATTTACTGACTTTTAAAATTTTATAAGAAATGAAGGATCCTCATAAATCTATTACACTAAGGTGGGAAATTAATTTTTTTTCACCAGCCTGTTTTTGTTATTCAATTTTCTTTCTTTACTCACACTTTAGTATATTTTCAAACAGGGAAGGAAACCATATCTTTACATTTTATCTTGGTCACAATCTGCTTTAACAAAAGTAATTTTGAAATCTCATGTTGGCTTTCTGAACGTTTAGCCCACTCTGTAGAAAAAAGTAAGATTTTATTTTACTGCCCTTACCGGGCCCTTTTACTGCCTATCTCTACAGTAGAATTAGACAGGCCAACTTTGGTTCTAACTTTAGATCAGAAAAAAAAACTGCTATTTTTTGCGTCAACCTTAACCAACCTTTCAGTTCTGAACCAATTTATTGTTTGTTGGAATGGAGAACTGTTCAAAATTAGGTGCCTGAAAGGAACCAGTTCCATATTAGCTGAAAAGCCTAAATAAGTGACCACCAGTAGCAGTAACTTGTTGATGAATTAGCACTAAGAGACAAAAAGCGACACTCAAGTCAAGAGTCAAATGAACAATAAACAAGAAGAGAGCTGGCAAGGCTTAGGAAAAGTCCATGTTAAAAAAAAGAAAGCATTCAAGCAGTCACTCAGGAGAAGTGTGGCTTTAAGCTGTTAAAAATCCACCTCATAGAAAGTGAATCCATACATCTGACTATCAACACAAGATTTACTGAACTGCATATTCTTCAAACATGATCATTTTAAACACTTCTAATCATGTCCAAAATGATGTGCAGGTGTTATGTTTCCAGAAGCAAGCATGTTTCCCTGACAACAGACAGGCTTGTCACTTTTGTAGGTGGTTATCAGCCGTGTTTTAGGTGTTCTAGGAAGAACATGCACCAGTATGAAAATGTTCCCACATTCACAGGCCTAGAGTGACTCTATCAAACAGTGCATCATGAGACAATCACAAAAGACTGCATGGCTGCATTTATCAAAGACATCTGATGTTAGGCGACACCAGGGTAAATATGCAAGTTAACTAAAATGGCAAAGCAATTCTGCTTGAAGGAGATCTAAAAATAGCAGCCTGTGTGTTTTTCTTTATTCCAGGATGGTTCTGAAAGCCTTAAAAACCCTTTATAAGTGTGTGTCGGCATTCTGTATTGAATTATCAAGAATATAAAAGAGGTTACAGCAGCAGTTGCATAGTGTATTCAAACTTTGTCTGCTAAGCTTAAGGCAAAATTACTACAATGTCATTTGCACCTGTGTCAGAGGGCTTAGGAGATAAGATAAAAATAACATCATCCAAAATAGACTATGTGAAAGTCAGTTTGTTAATGATATTATATTCTAGTTCAAAACAACATTTTAGAAGCTTACGTGCAGTAAATTTTCAGTGGCTTTATTCACTGAGCCCAGCTAGCTAAGTCTAAGTCAGTGGTTCTCAAACTTTTCCTGTTGTGTCCCCCCCTTCAGAACTTGAAAAAACGATTACTCACCCAATGCTACCTCACAATTTTTATAAATCATTACCAATGATAAGAGATCCAACCAACAAAAAAGGATCCAAGTTGATTTTTATTGAAATTACGGTCTGCACAATAACATCAGCAAAGTCTTATTCATTTTCTGTATATAAATCATATTCATGAAATTTCTTTCACTCCAGTTGAAATTTTGGACAGTCAAATTTTTAAATGAATAACAGAAGCAGCTGGGCTTTTTTTTTTTAAATAAATCAATGCTAATTAATCAGTGTCGTTTTCTGTGTGCATTTGTTTAAATTCAGAATTTTCAGCCACCTACAATACAGTGGGCATCTGGTTAGAGACCAGGACCAAGCTGAGGGTGGAGAAGTGGCATTCTTATGTGGCGTGCACACACAGCAAAGTGTGTGCATGCTCTTCTACATCTGTCTGACCCATATGTGCTCTGAGGCTGTGCTGAACTGCCTTAGCACCAAAAAATATATTCTTAAATTTAAATGGTCAAAACAAATCATAGTGGTGTTACATACTGGAGTGAAACAGTTTTTCTGAAACAATTTTCTACCCAGTGGTCATTGCACGAACTGCACTGCCAGTAGAAAGGGATACATAATGAGTACAGGTGTAAGAAAAAATTGACACACATAAAATTTGCAATATTATGTTTTGTGATACTGTACGGATTTTTTATTACTAGCTTACATGCAAAGATTCACGGCAGTGGTTCGTTTTGTGTTTTTTCAAACCCCCCCAACCGCTATTGTACGAAAAGTATTGCTCTGATATTCTGACTGCATTTTAACTCAGATTTTACGGATATTGTGGTGTGTTCTTTATACTGTAACAGCTTTCCTAGAATAAGATTGAAATAAAAATTGCCATATATCGCCTTGCTTACAGTGTTGCAATACAGTACAATACATCATATCGTAACCCCTTTATCTTGATACATGTCATATTCCCAGATTCTTGCAAAAACAGTCCTAACAATGAGGTGACACATAGGTTTTCACAGATTATTAGTCCAGATGTAGCAGTAAAAAGTACTAACCTGCGTCTGTGTCTGCGCTCCTTACTGTCCCCACGGCGGTCCCTGCTGCGTCTATCCCTATCTCTGCTCCTCCTTTTCCTCTCTCTGCTACGGCTGCGGGAGGAGGACCGGCGGTGATGACGGTTCTCTTTGTCCCTTTCAGCTGCAGATATAGAGTGCTTATAAACTTGGAGAACAGTATATAAATGTAAAACCCAGATAACCAGTGGAACAATATATAGACAGGACCTCACAGATACTAATAACTGTTGGGAAAAATTAGTGCACAGACTTAGGTAACATAAGTGACTGAAATCACAAAATCTGGTAAAGGGTAGCAGTCTCGTATTAAAAACATACAACTAACACAAACTCAAACACAAAAAGATGTATGTAGTTATGAGTTTTGGTTCAAAGTGTCATGTTAATTTGGCCAGTTCAGTGACTAACTTCCTCGCCTACAAAATCGCAGTATATTGAGTAGACGTGTAAAAATACAGAGAACTTGAAGTGGGATTAGGGTGGTGGCGATGGCTGGTAATGTTATCGGTGCCTGCAAGCTGGATGCAAAAACAGGTTGATAGCACTGGAAATGTTTACTGAACGCAACAGCTGCAAAGAATGCATAATAGATGCCCCAGTCATTCAGTCAGGTGGCAAAAACAGGATAACTGCCATGACATAGCAACCTCTACCTTAATGAAACTATGTTACCTACCGTACCTTCACACAGTTAAACCGGTTATCTCATATTTGGATAACCTTAAAGTTACAGTAGAAGCATAACCTTTTGTAAACATGCGGAATTGTCTGATCAGCCGCAGTTACTTACGTTAAAACACAGCATCTCAAACGGTAACTTACAAGACTGGGCACCAATAATACAACGTTTGAGTACAGTGTTCCAGTAAATAGACGTATCCATGGCTGGCTAAAGTAGTGGGCAACTACAATCAAAAGTACCAACATGATTTTAAATTGCTGATGTTTGTCGTAAGTACCTTGTTTGTTTTCGGAGAGCTGTCTTTCAAATTCGTCGAAGTCCGACATCTCTGTAAGTTGAAGCCTAACGTTAAGCTTTTAGCGACTGCGTTGTTCAGTTGGCGTTGGCTAGCTTAAGCTAGCAACAAAGTGAACAACACTTTTAAAAAAACAAGTGCCTCGCTGATGTAGCTCGAGTTACCTTGCTTTAACTAGCAGCGTACGTAAAAACAGAACTACCAAAAAATGTTTAACAGTACACACACGAGCGGCGTGGTATTTGTTTACAACTTATCAGACAAAATCATTGAGAAAGAAAACGTGTTCGCATGGGCTAGCCTGCTAATATTAGCTAACTAGCTTGTAGCAAAGTCCAGAAGAATGGGCCTACTACTGCAGAGACTGGTGTGAAAGCTCGTTGGCTAGTTAGCTAGCTAATGCGAAAGTCGAATGAATGAGACTCTTTTCAAAGCAAAATGCAAAATCCCCGGCGGTCACTGGCCCATAAGGCGCAGTTGTTTGACTTTATAATCAAACGTTTACGCTTTTAAATATTTTAAGCCAAGAGAAAACAATAAAGATTTCGGTATGCCCGCTTTTTTTGCTCCGTCTCCCAGGTACCCCGTGACACCGGAAGTTGACGAATGACAAGTTTCCGGTGTGTGAAAAAGAATCCTCAGAGCAACCGCTGTGCCTCATGGTCACTCAGAAATACTGTGTAAATGTTTTCATTATTATTTTCTATTTTCCAAAAATTTAGTTATAGTCTGTTGAAGATGTGTTGTCAGTTGGATCAGTTTTATTCTTTTTATTTTGCAAGAAACCAGTTTTAAGTCTTGGTCAGAAAAGGCAAACGAGTTTCAAATCTTTAACTTTGGATTTTGGGTCATGAACAGATAGGTTTTGTGTTATTTTTATTTTTATTTGAATTTCTAAAATTTTGACACAGGGTTTTTCAAATAAGCAAAAAATGAAAATAAAGGAGAGAGTTCTCACTGAACAAACTGAAAATTACATTAAAAAAGTGTTTAAAGTAATGCCACATTTTATTTTAGCTGACAACCATTTAATGCACAATGTGGTGGCCAAGTTTCTCAGGCTTATGTTGTGGAAATTTTGTTTTGTGAGAACTCTGAAATAAACTGAGAGAAATCAGAAAGCCTTTGAAGTGTTTTTATTTTCTTGCAAGAAAGGTCAATACTCGCAGAGCAGAGTGCAGAGCATGTGGTCTACAAAGTGAAAAGACAAAAGTGAAAGATGTCACAGTGATTATAAAGCTGAGAGAGAAAGCTGCGGTTAGCTGCCCTTCCCTACCTAGCGCCCTTGAATGGATTCACAAAAGATATATTGATATACGTAAAGATATATATTATCAGGTGTTTGGGTACATGCATGAGAAACTTAAGGAGTGAGAGAAAGAGGTGAATAAGGATTTAACAGCTAGAAGGAAAAACCAAAAAGTTTTACTGTAAGGGTTCGTTATCAGTTCAAGGTCAGGGCATAGTCACAGAGAACACACAGTTGACATCAAGCGTGCCTAGAGAGAAATCAGTCTAAAGGCTTAAGGCCTATTTTGCTATAACACTTACAAGAGAGGGGAAAAAAAATCTTTTCACACATTATTTTATTGAGGCACACTTCCCCATAGATGGGTCTTGCATACTGGAAAATCCCTTTACTAATCCCCAGTCATAATCATAATTTTAGTGAGTAGTGATGTTGGATTTTATAGATTTATATATCTAGATTTTTGCAACAAATCAAATGCCTTAATGATGTTTGAGTCTTGGGTCTTCTTTACATTTGCTGAAGCATCAGTGAGATATAAATCAGACAAATAGTTTCATGAAACACAGCACACTGGTACGATTTTGTCGGTTTTGATTAACTCTTGCTCTGTTACGCAAATTTAGTTGCTGCACAATTAAACATTGAAAATGACATAACTTCCACAGTTTGGAGTACTTGTGTCTGTTTACTTACAGGAGAAGGGTACTGCAGTATAAGAATACTTATCATTTCACTGTACTGGTATAAAGACCACACTGTCATAAAATAAAATCAACATGTATGCTGCTTTAAGAATTAAAAATTTTGACAACTAAGCTGGAACCCATCAAAAGCTTTGTTCACATGCATTTATAGTGGACGGTGGGGAAGTCGTAATATGAGCAGATTCTCTGTGTGCGCAGGCTTGTTGCTTTTGCTGATACTGTAACTCACACTGCAAAATTGTTTGTGTGATTGATGTCTAGAAGTAAACTATACAGTATATGCACATCACCCAGGTGCAAGGCTATCAGAAAGATGTCATTGAAGAAAGGTAAAGCCTGCACACTTACTCCAAGCAACAAACTTTATTTTGGATGTTTCGATCCCACTTGGATCTTGGATCAGGTCAGAATGCTGTGACCTGACCTGACGAAGATCCAAGTGGAAATTAAACGTCGTCCAAAATAAAGTTTGTGGCTTGAAGTAAGACTGTGAATAATGTCCACATATCCACACAGAACAAAAAAACAGACAGTGTTACAAATAGCTAGTATAGTAAATGCTCTTCAACATACTTTACTAAAAGTATTAATACAAACATAACAAGAGACTCAATGTAGCATTAAAAGTGACATTTACTATATTGTAGAGCAATTTAAAAAAAAAGGAAAGGTTGGTACAAAGTGGAACAAAAGAGTAATGCAGATATATTGTTGTTAAAAGTGGCCCAAGACCAAACATACGATATTACCGTACCTGTCTTCGATTCTTAACTGAAAACAAGTCACTCTTTAGTCAGATGGGTGAACTGTCAAAATAACACGAACATTACATGTTGTTGGACAAGTCTTTACTGTATTCAGCTCTCCACCTCTCACCTCCTTTAAACCAGGAGAAATGAAATGGAAAAGAGAGTGCATAACAAGCATAAGATTCTAATTTAGCTGGTGTTCAGGGAACAAAAGTGACCTAAAATGATTCCATGTCTCAAACAAGAAAATCACACAAATTGCATTAAGGCATGTTGAAATGGTGAGGATATAATTACAATGCCAAAAAAAAGTAATACAACAAAGACACACTGAGCAATATAAACAAAAGGGAAACAATTATTTTGTTTTAGTATGAGATAATTCTTCAAAATCCACAGACTGCAGCATCATTTTCACATACACCAACACTGTGATTGGACACTGATATTTTTAGGATTGTGTCAAAATTGCACATGTATAAAGTAATACAAATTGCTATGTCTAATAAATCTTCACTGTCAAGAGCTGAAGTGCTCTTTACAGTCCATTACTGAACTGCTGGCCTCAAGCTGATCCTGATGTTCCGGAAAGAAAAGGTCTGTGTGTCTCTGCTAAACTTGGGGCTGAAACATGAGTAAGCTAAACCAGTTACACTCACTCAGTCCCCTCCATAATCCCAATATTAAACACACATTCTTGGTCACGGATGCAAAATCACAGAGACATGTCATTTTAGTCTTTGAGCAATGGGAACTGTTTTTCCCTCTCTACCTGTAGCATTCATCCAACATTCTTAATATTACTGGAAGAATGGTGAAGATTTATCAAAGACACTGACATTCCTGTACATCATATTGATACTTAGAGTAAGTAAGATGTTAAAAATTTTAGTTGTCAGAGGATCGCAGTTGCATTTTCCACGGCCACATCCAAAGCACTGACATAGCAAAATAATTCCTCATGCCTCTGGGCTTGGCTGTGCCTCAGAGGTGAGCTGGCCTGCTGCAGCGGACACCAACTGCCTTTTCTCTCCTTACTGTCCAAAGACACTTCCCATTCCGCTGTCTCTGTACTTTCAGTGTCTGAACCTGTAAGAGATGGGCAGCAGCAGATTATTTTTCTTCAGGGCCTGAACCCTGCTGAGCGTCTCCTCATCCAGGGCGGTGTAGCAGCGCCGCGCATAGTCCAGCAGCTTCTCCTTGGATGGGTCAAACTCACCAACCTCTGCCACCTTCTCTGGGGCTACTAGTAGCAGCTCAGCAATGGGGGTGGTGGAAGCCACTGTGTTGCGGTCCACACCATGGATTTGGAAGGCTTTGGACATATTTTTCAGTCGCTGGTATGTAAGGAGGATCTTCTTGTAGCGAAAAAGCACTCCAGCAGCATCTTTCACTGAGGAGCAATAATGTAAATGGGAGTTAGATATAGCAGTCTTACGACGGTCTATGATTAAGCAATAAAAGTCACACGTGGTGTTGGAGGATCAGTCTCCTTTTCCTACCTCTTTGCCGCTCTCTAGGGGCTCGGAAGACCCGCCTTCTCTTTAATTGGTGTCTGTTGCTGTTAATGGAATCTGACATTACTTCTTCCCCTGATATCATTTCCTCTTCTTCCAGGTAACCGTCCTGCTCCAAGTATTCATCCGATTCTCCCAAGAGTGAGAGAGAATCTGATAAAAACAAAATATTCCTCAACAAAACCTACTAGATAAAAGCCACAGGTGACATTTGTAGTAATAAATCAATTCAGGTGATGTAAAAGCTGTGTGCCATTTGCGTTACCTGGACCCACGTTGCTGTGTCCACTCAGTTCATTCACAGATGACCTTGTAGCACTGTTGCTGTTGCAACTAGTGCCACTGGCTGTGGTACTAGAAGTATTATGGCTATGGCCTTGTAAGAGAGCCTGGGACTGTGAAGAGTTGAACAAAGCATTAATAGAGGCAAGCTGATTTGTTAGTGGATTGGAGACATGGTTTTTGGACGGCACCATGGTGGGAGGACCAGGCCTTCGCTGGATATACGGACGTGAGGGGAAATGCTGTGAGTCCGTCTTCTGTTGCTCTATGAAGAGAAGAAAGTCGCAATAATTGAGAATCTGCAGTCTTAGATGAATTACTGTATATATACAGTATGTCATACAGTAAAGCTTGAACATGCTCTACCTAAACAAAACAATTTCTAACAATGGCCGTTTTTAAAATCAGCAGGTAATTACATAAATCTTATTACCAGTGGTACGATCATCCTCTCTTCTTGCCCTCCAGTTGAACCGTCTAGATTCGTAACCTGCAGACGAAAAGTTACCAACAGGTAAGAATTTGTTTTACTTCCTTAGAGAATTCTCCAAGCAAACGTTCTATTTCTTATCAACCTATGCTCAGATTCTTGCTGGACAGGTTGTCACCTCACACCTGTCCCCTGTCCTCACCGTTACTGTACTGGCTCTGACTCTGCTCCTGTCCCTGGCTCTTTGTGGAAAAGATGAAGCGGTCCAGCTGGCATCGAAGGAAGTCCCTCTCCTCTTCCAAGTCCTCAATTCTTTTCTGCAGCCAAGAGTTTTTCTCCAGAGAGATCTGAAGCTGGGTGCGCAAGTTGGTGATCACCATGTATGAGTTGTTGACCGGGGATGGGCCTGCAGATGGAGGCGACTCTGAGGAGGACAGACAGGATAGTTTGGGAAATCATGATATTGCAGATCAAGAAACCTTGTATGAAGGATAAATTTTACAGATAAAAGTGAAACAGTATAGTATCTGGCATTCACCATCAAAATTAGGATCGTTCTGGTTGAAAAATCCTTGCTGCTCAAAGTTGTTCTCTTCATAGGGTATGGCAATTTCATAGGCATCCTCATTTTTTGGAGCTGAACCAGAGAAAATGGAAAGTATTAAATATGATGCCCTCACCTTAAGGCAAAGAAAAAAAAAATCTTTTTTTGAGCTTTTGAAATCTTACTCTGCAGGTGGATTGAGCCTGCGTGGCTCTTGGATGTGGAAGCAGCATCACTCCTGTTTCCGTCCTCCATCTCATACACCAGACAATATGAAAAATGCCTGAGTAGTTTCAGGTGTTTAAGACATGTCACAGAACCATGCTTAGCAAGTCACTGGGGATTTTACACTATTGCTTTGCACAAAGGACTTACATGAGTACAGTGCTTATAACTGTTACATACAGAAAGTACCGTTTACCGGCAAGCTTTTTATTTTTGTAGTCTGTCGTATTTCACGCAAGCTCAGACAGCCGGAAACTCAAAGCTAGTTTTATTATGAACCTCTCTGGTCATGCACGTATAAACTGAATCAGCGAAACTTAGTGAGTTACAGAAATGCAAGACTGTAGCGGCTTAATAATGTGTTGACGCGAGTTAACATTAGCTCAGCACAACGTTAGCCTGGCATCAGTTAGCAAGAATTTAGGTTAGCTACGAATATAAAATTACAATTCCATCCTTTCTGTGCAAGTCAGTGTTTATTTCTGTCATTTTCTTATTACTATAGTCTCCATTCCTCTAATATATTGTGCAGAAATTGGTACATACCACTTTACGTTTGTAATAACTTAATCGTGCACATGTAATAAGACGTTATTACTCAGTCATATCTCCATTCACGAGTTCGTTTGCTAGCTAACAAGCTAACAATAACAATTATCGTTCTTTTATTTTTTCAATACCGTTTGCGTCACTTCCGGATGTGATGACATTAACGTTTGTCCAAAGTAAACATCATTCATACAAAATAAATGCTTCAAAAGGCTTTTTTAAAGCTTATTTAAGCTTATGACAGTGTTTAAAGTGGCGAGTTTTTATTTCAAAAATCTGCATAATTACATATTTGTATGTGTGAGTAAAAATAGGCCTATCTTATGTAGGCCTACAATAAAGATACATTTTCCTGAAAGATAACGTTATATTCGTTCAGTAAATGAGATACTTGTTAGTCCCGAAGAGCTTAATTTTGTACAAAAATTGCTGAAAGTACGTGCCGACATTTTTCCGTCTTAACTTCATACGCCTGTTGGCGCAACGGCAGGACAGGTAGAACAGGTGACGAGGTGTCGGGTTTCAGCGTTCACTGGCTGCTCCACAAAGGTGAGGATAAGATCCCGAAAGACTCCAAACGTACAATTTGTCATGTAAGCACGTTGAATTTTAAATCCCGGCATTCAGCAATTTGATAACGAAGCGGTAAGTGTTTGGGTTCTTGTTTTTTTTCCTAAAAAATATTCGTTACGATGTAAAGTTTGCTGTGTTCTGCACAAAGAAGTCTTTTGAAACGTACGTGACAGGTGTGGCACCTGTGTTGACTGTAAATGCAGGGCCAGTCTAAAACATGTAAGAAAACAGAAGCTAAGATTTTTTAAATTGTAAATGTAAAGTTTCTAAAATAATTCCTTTGTGTTTAAGGCACAGAGGGAAAAAATGACTAGCTGATTATTTGC
>JAPQLA010000024.1:11111974-11128104 GCA_029822935.1 Naso vlamingii | reverse complement strand
TTAGAGAAAAACAAACCAGGCAGAGCATTTTTTCCTCTATACCAGAATGTGTATGTGTAGAGCCGGACCTTTCCCTAGCGGAATGCTGTGGAGAGAGGTCTGGCTACGCAAGACTATTGCTGATGTCACCGCTGGCTGAAAACAATGGAGGTGCATGGGCAGTCACCAAATTCATCAAAAAAAACCCCACAATAAACGCTTGTTTTAAAAGATGTGAAACTCACTGAATGTTCGGTCATGTCCACTGAAGTTTTGACACTAAAACACAAGGTTACACAGCTGTTTGTTTGTTCGCTAAAGCAGCTGAAAGAGCCGTTTCTGGGTCATATGCCATAGTTTAACTTCATGTTATCATGCCAGTACATGTGAGGACACCACTAACATCCAGTGAGTTTCTTTTTTTTTAAAACAAGCATTGGTTGCATTTTAAGACGGATTCGGTGAGTGCCCATGCACCTTCGTTGTTTTCAGTTAGCAGTGACATCAGCAATGAGCTCCAGATATCAGGACTGCGCCTTATGAACCCTATGATAGGGCTTATTGTGCAAAAAAACAAACCTCTCCTTTAAATTTTCACTATCCTAATGCAAACTTTCCTCCATGTACTGACAGGTCCACAGTGTACTTGAGGGTTTTAGGTTTCTTTGCCTGTAGTTGGCTTTTCAAATTTGTGATTTACCAAATTTAGCTTGCCTGGGGTAGGTTGAAGGGCAGTGCACAGACATCACCCCCTTCACTGTCTTTTAAAGGTCAAAAAATAATCAGAAAACATTTCTTAGACTTTCTGTAATCTTGGCATACATACACCATGTTATTCCTACAATTACCTACCAGTGTTACTTCCTCCTGCAGATGGTTGTGTGTTATGATTGGTAGATCTGGAAGAAGGGGGTGGGGCTAACTTGCCCCCAGGAGGAGGTGGGAGAAGCCCAAAGCCACCTGAACTCTGAGGACGAGACCTGTCCTTCTTTTTTGATTGCTGGAAAAGGTACAAGTGGGAGAAACAAAACTTTGATTGCGTATTTGTGCTATATGAGTTCAGATTGCTTGGCAAAGCAAATAGTTTGCCTGGGCTTTAAACAAAATGTCAAACCCACATCCCGTATTAACTGTCAACTTAGCAAGCACTTAGCAAGTTTTCATTTTATTTAAAGAATTCCATTTAATGAAAAATAATGAGGTTACCCCAATATTAAGAGTAATGGTCTGTCCTTCTTTGAAGCCCAGGTCCAGTTTAGGAGTTGTGTCTGGAGCCTGCGCCTGCTTGGTTAGCTCAGTTTCCTGTTTCACCCACCTGGAGAGGACAAGGGAGGACAAGGGAGGACGACAAGATAAGATGCAAAAAAATAGTGACAATTTAACAAATTAAAACAAATAAATTTAAGCTGGATTGGTTATAATGAGTGACACACTATGAAGCAGATACACACTTGAAGTGGTCCTGGAGTGCAACATTAAAGTCAAAGGCGTCCCCTCGGTCTCCAAAGCCAATGCCTATGAACGCACTGCGGCCTACGAGCAAAACAAGCACAAAATAGTGAGTGACTTGCAAAGTCTGACGCACAAAAACAGACTAAACCTGATAGTATGTCACCATAAACTGGAGACTACAATTAACAGTTTGTAAGATTCAGTATAAATAATACTGCTGTGTCCCTGCTCTGATGGATATTAATGGCTTAGCAACAAACAGTGTATCCACCGTTGTCATCCTGGATGCGAAGCACAAAGTACCGGCTTGAGTCACTAACTGTTTCCACCGCGATGCCAGGGAACTCCTCCACCGGTGCTTGGGCGAACAGCTCCCCTGTAGGTTAGAACAAAAGAAACAAGTTCATTATCTATTTGGCAAAATGGTCCTGAGGCAGACTGAATCAAAAAGACACACTAAAATATTTTTAGTAACATTTAAAAGGGCCATAAATTAATGGTTTTTCCTCTGTAAGAAAGCAAATATGTTAAATGGATTTTTTTCTAACGATCATATTAAAAATGGCCGAGTAGAAGGTATAATGTGAGCATGAAATGCACTGAGAGACGCACAGATCATTTGCTTCAAAACAAATGCTTGCTTAGACGTGGGCTGCTGGGTCACCTTGGAATAGATGAGTAACAGAGAGGGGGATGGCGAACAGGAGACTACACAATGAAATGATTTACAATAGAGGCAGCGCCAGTAAACAACGGCACTGTCCTGTCTGCCTCCCTCTCACCAGAGATTTTGTCTTCCAGCTTCACGTAGGCGACTTTGCCCCGGGCCGTCAGACGCATGCGTCCCGTCCAGTCAGGGGCGTCCAGCTTCCAGTCGGCAGCCCTGGGACACAAACACACAGACTGTGATATGGAGGTGAAGGGATGACAGCAGTTTATCGATTCTGATGTTTATATGGAGGAGAAGAAAAGGAAAGACAACCGCAAAGGAGATTTGTATGTGTGAGTATGTGTTATTGTTATGATTCGTCAAACACTCAGACACACGAGCTCAACGTTGGCTGGATTCTACTGTATGCAAACAGAACGTGACTAAGGCGTCAGACGGGCTTTTCACTGAGACCCAAGGCTAAATTATTACATCATCACCCTTACTCACTATACATATGGTCACTGGTTAACCAATCATGTGTCTCATGGACCTCAGGCCTATGCTACTGTTTGGTTGGTGTGATGTCCACTAAGATGCAGCTGCAGCGGTTCAGGCTGGAGCAACAACCAATGAAAATGGGGTAAACAATTCAATGTCAACCTTTTCAATAACACAACACTCCCCTGTGTGGCCACCTAAAAGTATGGAGGGAACACTTTTTATCTTTTGATTACTCGTATTAAGCCCATTAGTATTACACAATATCAACCCTGCTGAAGTGCCTTTGAGCAATACTTCTTTACAGTACACAGGACGCTGTTGTGCTGTACCAGCAACTACTAAAAGGTCAAACAAGTAAGATTAATAAAATCTCTGAAGAAAAGTAAAGAAGCGTTACCAAGGTGGTTATCCTTTAAAATAATTGACTTTTAATCAGTGTACGCGTTGTTTATCGTCTGACGTGCCACTGGAAGAAAGTATTAAAACACACGGACGACAGCCAATCAAAACCACTCCCCGTTTAGTCGCCTAACACCGTGCAGGTAACGTTAAAAACCCCAAACGTTAGTTACGTAATTTCCGTAATGACCTTGTTAATACAAAGCAAAGACAACCAGCACAAATCTGCGGCCGCAGTTACTTAAGGATGCGTGATTATGGGATGAGCTCGGTACGTAGGTCGCCGAGGCAACAGCTCCTAACGGCTGTATGTTGCGGATGCTGTGTCGGAAAACTCCCCGTCAGGCCGCAGCCTCCCCCTCACCTGACAGCCCGGTTGGATGCTCTCGGTGGGATTCGGTAAACATTGACTTCGGGTTTAACACAGAGGACAGACTCGTACTCGGACTGACCCTCGGTCGCCATTTTGACTTGTACTCAATCGGTGCACGCCGGTGCTGGTGACGGTGAGTGCTGTGTCCGTGCGGCGTTAACGGCTACGTGACCGTAATAGACGTAGTATTTGCGCACAAGCTGGCAACCCTTCCTCACTGCTACCGTGTCAGTGATGCCCTAAAAGGAGCGTGCCCCCGATTTTCCACGTCAGCATCCGTTTACGTTGTGGAAGTACTCATGGACACATTTCAAGAAAAAGTGTTGGTGTTTGACTCGTGTTATTACACTAATGAAAGTGCAGTAATTTATCACTGGAATATCCCTTTAATTTTCACTTATTAAAATTGTTCCCCAACATCCATCAGGTGACCTGAATAGGCTACACCACTAGATAAATGACTAGTTCTCAAATAATTCTCGAAAGGCTAAGTTTAGCTGGGCTAACTACTTAAAGGCTAACAAACAATTCAAGTCCATAAACATGAGTTCACATCAACAACACAGGACAATACCTTAGTGTATGTTATTTTATTTCACATGACCACATTGCTACAAAAACAGCAAGCAGCTTCTAACTTAGGCTACCTAATATGTCAAGCCTTGCTTCAATTTGAAAGCTATTTTTCTCAGTTTTTCTCATTCTCAGTTTTACAGCTGTAGTGATGGACAAACACTAACATGTGTTTTTCGCAGCACACTTAGTAATAGACTTAATGGTGACACCAGATAAGGTCGTAGGTATGTTTCACAGTCCAAGAAGCTTGAAGGCATCTCTTAAATCTTCTGTTTCACATGGCTGGGAAAGAAAGAAAACAAATACTCATTAGATTTTTAAACAAACCTTTACTGGTTTGACCAAATTCCTTAGGTTAAAAAAAACAAAACAAAAGACAAGCATTGTGGAAAAAATTTTAACCTGGAGGATGCGGTCAAGTTTTCTGGCAAGGCGAACAGAGTTTCGATTTAGCTCTTCCCAGGCTTTGAAGTTACTTTGCTTACGAGCCACAAACGTCTGCCAGCAATAGAAGAAATCTGAAAAGCAGGAAAAAAAAATCATTGTTGCTGACATCCATGATTAGGAAAACAGAGGCTTTTCAGAAGGAATTTGTTTTTCATATTTTCTGACTCTAGATGTTCACTGTTTTCTCTTTATTATATCTTTATTATATCTCTACCTCATATAAATAGATTTAAGCCTCCACCTTTGTAACTCATGACTGTAATATGCACGCCGGCTTTTTTCAGCATCCGTAGGCCCTCTCTTTCGAGGCTGTCCTCCATGTCACAGAAGTAAAGACGAGAGACAAAGAGCCTGAGGCGAAGGTTGGGAGTCTGGTTGAGGAACTGGCACAGTCTGATGGAGCAGTTGGCACAGGGAGACCACGAGCAGAACCAAGTGATGGAGTAACTGACCTTCCTTTCTCCTGTACCTCCATATCCCCACAAACCAGGGCACAAGGCTCCCAGGTAGCGCAGGAAAAGCAGCTGCAGAGATAAAAGAGGGACAAAATAAGAAGGATAAAATCATTCAATGCTTAAAATAGTTATTTTCTGCCTTTCCCATTACAGGCCCCTCCCATAATGCTCCCTATCTTGACCAACATGGCTTACCTCCACATGGCAGCCACTGCGATTGCGAAGGTGTCCAAAGTCAAAAGTTAAAGTGTCTGGCCCCACTCGCCTCTTCACTACAAAGCAGAGGTATGTCTCATTCCGGCCTTTTGCCCAGCGCACATTCTTATAATGGTAGATGAATTTTTTTCGAGGCAAAAGCACACTGAGACAAAGGGAGAAAATGTGCGCTTTAATTAGCAAGTGAAACGTGGTACAGGAAGAACACAGAACCCCACTGCGGTGGGCACAGTTATCACACACATTTAACAGTGAGCATTTTATCAGTAATAAAGCTACTTTGCAAAGTGTTGCTGCTTTGTAAACCGACATCTTCTGAGATAGATAATCTCAGCAGTAAGTTCTGCAAAGACAACCACTTTATGCCGGGAAAGTCTGAGACAAAGTGTGTTTAGGAGCTTTAATTCAATTACTGTTTTAACGTATTAATATACAGATGACTCACACGTGAATTCAGGTTTTAATGCAATAAGTTAGCACAATAAACGCATGTAAAATCTGTGGTTAACCAAATGAGAGTGTTGGACAGTCAGAAGACGACTTAGCATTCACTACTTTTTGTCTCACTCTCAGTTTCACAACTTTCAGCAAAACTGGTTAATAATGAAACCTCAATTTGTAGTGCTTGAAAGTGGCAAAATGCCAGAGTTAAATAGGGTTCCACTGCAAAATATTCTATGTAGGTTTTAAAGTATCATTAGCAATAAATAGTCATAATTTTTTTTTTAACTTTTAAATGTATGCATGTGTCCTATAAATGTATATTAATACAAATATGTGTCAAATAGTAAGACATGTACAACGCATAAAGAAAATGCATCCATTTTGCTCACCTGTCTAGCTTTGTAATCATTTTGAAAGACGCGCTTTGCCTTGTCACTCAGCGGGCGTGGGTTATAGATGAAGGTAAATGAGAAAGAGCGAAAGTGTGTGCGTGTGCGATGGGGGCTAAAAGGAGGGAACTGAGAGTATATACCTCTAAACATAAACATCCTGCATACGACAAAGGCAGCATCTGGTTGGACAGAACAAATTTCAAAGTAAGTAAAGGAGGCGTGATACAAATGTGATAGCTGCATTGTGTTGTGCTGCTGCAAAACAATTAAAGCTTTAAACGATTTGCTCCTTTGCTAAGTTCTCTCTAAGAGCATCATTGTGTTTATGTGTTTGGAAAAATTCAACATTACCTCACGTAATGACTGAGGTGAAGTCATTCATTAAGTACAATGCAATAAAGGAATGTTACCGGGGGAGGCAGATTACACAACAAAGACTTTATAAACTATTTTCAGTGACCACATATGAGAGGAGAAGTGTTTGACGTGATTTGTAACCTTTGGACTTTTTCACAGACGTCAGTAAAACAAGCCAACTGGCAGGAAATTTCCAAACACTTAAGACTCATCCAGCCACTGCCCCCTCTGCTTTGGTTTTCCCACATCATTAACTAAAACATCCAGATACCTTCTTACCTTGATCTCAAGTAGGATTGCTAGCAACCCCTCCCACTAGTGAGCCATTCCATCTACCTTGTCCACCCACCTCTTCAGCACCCCAAGATTTAGTGGAACCATAGGCGTTCCCAGTCCTCGCAGGCCCTGACACCTACTTCGTCCTCTGATCTGGGTTTTCCCAAACTTTGTCAGGCCAGGAGCAGAGCTGTAATCAACCTCCCTAACCCTATGTGTCTGCTAGGACGGCCGACCAGCTGACCAACCGCAGTGTGTGGATAAATCTCACTCATAAGCCTTTGAACCATCAGATGCTTTCATCCGTCTTTGCCAAATCAGGATGTGTATCATTTCGCTTGCCTTTTCTTCGCTCTGTTCTTTTTAGCTCGGGCCCGCTCTGCTCACTCGGTGGCACTGCATGAAGGCATCCTGCTTTCCCATGACTCCCCTCACCCTCTCATGCACTCTGTGGTTTGGGGAATTCACCGTTTCCCAGGGTGGCTGTTTTTGGAGCTCATCTGTGTGTGTATGTGCGCATGTGTGTGTGTTCGCCATCTGTATGAGCGTGTCATTAACACAGTCTATATGTTTCACATCATCTGGAACAAATTTATCTAATATATCCTATGATTGTGTGGTGCCCCCAAATTTAGAGTGATTCATGTGTATGTGTGTCTGCATGCTCTGAACGACCTCACATCATATTGCATTACTCTGACAGTGCACTAAGACTAATGTCTCTGCACATTTGATCTTGTGTGCATGTGTCTTTTCTCGACTTCAAGAGGCTGATCAGATGCCAAACTATATGTAACCACTTCCCACCCAGCTCTCTGGGTTTGACCACAGTTGACCAAGGTCATCTTACAGTCACACATGAACGCTCTCATGCACTACCACCCCTCTTGTGCTGTGTGTGTGTGTGTGTGGTGGAGTAGTACAGTATGGCCAGACATGGCTGTGCATTTAACCCGTAGTCAGGGGCAGAAACCGGGTGTAGGAAATGCCAAGTCATACTTTCCGAAACCCACCCGCCCACACCCTGCACACGCGCACACAAACACTCACATGCAGCCATACCGTGCAGACACACATGACCACAGTCACAAACAGACTTTCTTTCCAGTGTGTGAACTCACATCTGTTTCCTGACAACAATAATAGCTACAGATCGGGCAGCTAGAGGCCCAGCTAACAGGTGTCTGCCTTTTGACAGTCATGAAGAAACAACCTGATGATGACCAAAAGTGTCACCAGTAAAAATACAGCTTTCACAAAGTGGAGTGGCCTGACCACACACCATACTTGTGTGAGTAATGCCACTGTTATGTTACAGGGTGTCTCTGCTTTTTCATCAAAGTTAATTAAAGGCCTACTACTTGCATTATTTAGATTTTGCAGTAAAGCATTGGTCTTTATTTGTCTTCACGTCAGGTGAGATGTGCCTCTTTCCCACACAAGTTAGCACTGTACAAACATCCTGTGGTGTTTATCTGTGGCACATTGATGCTATACGGACATCGTGTGTGGTTAGAAGTGTAGGTAGCTGTGCAATCCAAGCGTAAGGGCTGCTAACCAAATTAAGGTTAGCCTCAGACTGGGGCTGTGTGCATTTCCCCACTTAGTCATATAAACTGTCATTCACCTGCAAACCGCACATTCTTGAGTCAGAATACCAGATGCATGTTTTCAATGTGCTGAGTTAAAATCTGCAGCGGATTTAGGCTATTACAATTTAAAGTTTATGAGGTATGAGAGACATACAATTACTTATATTTGAAAGGCTGTCACCATTTTTTTGTCACCTTTGACAAGGCAATACATTTCCTGTCAGTCAGCTGTCACTTGGTTGCGCTTAGATATTTAGTTAACAACCTCCACATACAACCAACACTAAAAAAACAGACTTCTGAATTATCATAAAATACAACAAAGAAAACTAAAGTGAAAGAAGAAAAAGCTGCAACAGAGGGAGGGAGCTGTTTTTGCAGACTCATGGGCCCACAGATTCTACATGAAAGAGAGCAACAGCAGCCAAAAGAGCGCAGACAGATAAAAGCAGATCATTTCTGCACATTCACGTAAACCGCACATACTTCCTATACAGTACCTGTACATCCGCCTACGCATCTGTATGGTTTTACACGAGCAAATGTGTGCCATCACACACACGCACACACACCATGTGCTGTGATGATTTTTTTCAGAAAAGATCCACACAAACACATATTAGGAAACACATTTATTACTTAAATCTTTGATTTTGATACAAATGATGAGCGAACAGCTTCATGATGTCATTTTAAAAACATTTCTGATATGAAAATGGACAAATGGTGCTTTAAATAATAATGAAACGGTACACATATACTTAAAACAGACAGAACAAAACTACATACAGTAAATAAATACTAGCATAAATAACAAAAACTTTGAATAAATTAACTTAAATATCCAAACATGTTGCAGCAATAATGCTATCACCTTCAGTAGAGATCCAGTTTTCTTTTCCTTTGCACATTCTCTACATAAGTCCATCATCACTTAATCACAGGTCTTTGTAAAACACCTTAGTGAGGGGGTATCCCAGAAAGCCTCTCTCTGGAGTCTCCAGCTTCCTCTCATTATCTTCTTCAGTTTCCTCCCCAAGTTGAAGATAGCCCAGCTTCCTGAAGAAGGCTTCTCCCACCTTGGAGGGGTAGGGGACGTGTGCATACATTCGGTGAGCACCAGTCTCCCTCTCTCTCTGCTCCAGACTCTGGACAAGCAGTCGGCCAAGGCCCTCCCTGCGGTACCAGCTGCCTGTCACCAACCTGCAGATCCTCCCGAAGCCCTTTCGATTCTCGCCTTCTCTGAAGACGCAGCCGATGATGTCACCGTCGCAGTCTGCCACCCAGACCTGTCCTGCTGCCTGCTCTCTCTCTGGGGTTATCTTCTCTGTTGACATCTCTTTGTCCCTTTCTTTAGGTGTGATTCTGCGTCTCGGCTGTGTAAAAGAAATAGGTAAAGTTTTAGTTGCAACATTTGGGCATGAGAGTTGAATGAAAAATTCCTAAAAAAACAAAGATTTTCCAGCAACCAAGTAGACTAACCCTTTTAGTCACTGGTGTCTTGCCACTAATCCTAGAGTAGCAATTCTGCAGTGTCTCATCCTGTGTCCCTCTGTAGCTGCTTCCCACATAGTCCCAGTAGGGGCGGCTGCTGCCCAGAACCCCTGTGGACCGCGGCATGGTGATCTTGAGAAAGACAATTAGCAGGAAGACAGGAATAGCAAGGGCCAGGATAAAGGAATGAACAAGGCAGCGCAGGATTGAGGAGAAAACTGCCAGGATGAAGAGGCAGAGCGGACGAGTAAGGATGTGGAGGATGAGACGGTTTTCTGTGCCCTCACAGCCTTCCTGGAGAGACATTAAAGCAAGTTTAAAAAAGAAAAATGTATCAGCAGCAGAAGCCTCACAAGGACAAGAGCAAATTCCAACCAAGATGAAAGCAGCTTGTCTAAAACTTCTGCTATTTATATTGTACAAACCTTGATGAGGGCTTTGACCACTTCTATGTCATCCTCCTTCATCCTCCTCATCACCACCTGATCCAGCTCCAGTCTCACCATGTTTAGGCTTTGTGCTCTCACAGCAGATGGGTTTGCACTATGCAAACTGCAACATCCAAACTGAATGTGCAGGAACCCTACAAAAGCCCACTGAGGAAAGAGTGCATGGACAGATGATTGGAATATTTTGGTAAAACAGGTGACAGTGATGTGCAACTTTGCGACGTCTGACAATAAATCGTGCGCATAACTGTTTAGACTGACAGACAGGTTAGTCAGTTATTAAGTTACCTATGCTACGACATGCATGCTGTAGTTTACATGGGTAGATGTATTTTCAGTAGCTCTATTAGGCCTATGCAATACAACAGCCTTCGCCTACAGTGAGCCAGTAGCTGCAATGTAACATCACAGCCACGCTGACCGTAAACAAAAAGAGATGGGGATTATGGAGGATTTGTGGCATCCATGTGTCACCATCATTCTGTTACGTTACTTTTATCATGCATCGACGGCGAAAAGACCTTGTTCAGATCCTTATATGGTTATTACAGACGGCTGCTGTCTGTCCCGATACATAGCCTACAGGCTCCCTGCTCCCGTTGTCACCCCTCGTTTCCGCTTACCTTGCTCACCAAGCCGCTCAAATTAAACTGAATATTGGAGACAGACACTGTATTAACCCCTCAGTTTGTTGGAAAGTCCGCACAGGTTTGGCACGTTTGACTGAATGGCAACAGAGTTATTTTTTGCGGAAAGGAGCAACTCTGAATATCGATGTAACCCCGTTTCATGTCCCGTTGCACATTCACAATGTTTCAATCTACGCCGTTTGCGTACGTACATTGCTGTACGTACGCACCGCGCAAAGGCTACGTGAATGGCAAATGCAAAGTACCAGCGCAGGAAGCGCTCAAAATACATCGACATTTATAGACAACGAAAACTGAAAAAAGAAATGAAAACAGGAAACCAAAAAACGAAAGGTAGTAACAGATTTATTAATAATTAGTTACTGTTTACTATTAACATTGTAAATAAAGAGGGTCATGTACAACATTTATTCACAAAAACATATTTACTTCATAAACAAACTGCCAATGACAGCATAATTTAAACTAATATATTCAGGAATAGTCCGAGGTCCATGTACAGCCTATTTGAATGTATAACATTTCTAGTTTGTGGCACCATGGGATTACAACACAGTATTCATCTAACTGCATGTTGGCCCTCCATTCCAGGAGAACTCAAACTGACTAAAGTGCTATCACACTGGGCCCACAAATAGTGAGGCATTCACTCACTCACACACCTTTTTCTCCTCTAACATGCATTCTGGTTTTAGTTAGAGAACTGCATCTCCTTATTAGCTATGGGTCCGTTTCTGACCGTTCCTCCGGTTGATGTCTGTACCTCAGTATTTTCTGTAGAGTTGTGTTCCTTCACAGAGTTTTCCTTCGCCTCTGCAGGGACACTGTCACATTTCACCTCGCTACTTTGTGAGATCTCCCCATCCCCTCCTCTCTCCATTCTTCCTTCTCTTAAGCTACTGGTGCTGACCTCAATAATGACAATTTCCTCTCCACTTTGCAGCTGAAATATACCTTCCATGGCTCCTCCACCTTCAGTAACCCTACCACTTGCAGTATTGCAACCTGCCCCTTCTTCTCCCATCATTTCCTGTTCACCCTCTATGAGAGCTATCATCTGCATACCCTCCTCAGTTTCCTGCTCCATCTTGGTCTCCCCTCCAAGTTCAAACACCACCTCCTGCCCATCAAGTGGTACCAAACTTTGGGCAGGTGTGCAAGAAAGCTGCAGGCTGGTTTCTTGCCCTTGGCTAAAGGCTGTACTGGATGGACCGCTATCCTGTGCCTCACTGTGGAAATGGAGGACAAAAGACTCTCCCTGGTTGCCTTCCTCTCCTGCTGGTCTCTCTCCCTGCTTATCTCCACCCCATTCTCGCAGAAGTGACATAACCCCACCCTTGTCTACCCCCTTTTCTCCTTCACCTTGCCCATTCGTCTCAAACTGCAATACAAGAGACTTTCCCTCCCCACCCATTTCTACATCCACTGCCTCTCCTGAAGCGTCCCCTTCAAATTGTAACACATATGATTCCCCTCCCCCCTCTATATTCATGCCCTCCTTTGCTGGTCCTTCATTATCAAAACATAACACAAACTGTTTTGCTGTCATGGTCTCCCCTGACCTTATTTGCCCCACAGTGGTTTGGGAGTTGCTTTGTGGAATAAGAGGAAGAGGAGTAGAAACTGATGCTGTGGCTGCTGGTGTGACCATGCTTGCAGTTGATGAGGCTCCTGAGGCGTCCACTGTTGGGGCTACAGTTGTGGAAGATGAAAGAATTGGGACAACAGTGCAAGATGTTGACAGAGGACGTTGGGAAACTGTGGATAAAGCTGATGGTGACGACTCTGTGATCGTGTTAGCAGCAATAGTCTGTGTGGCACTGGTCACATGACAGTTTGTTACTGACAAAGCTCCACCTGCCGCCTGACTGACAGGAACTGCTGCAGATTTCTGAAGAGTAGCTTTTGGTTTGCGTCCCCGTCTGCCACGTGCTGTCCGTGTGCTTTTCCCTAATATAGGCTTAGTCAGTAGGGAGTTGGCTGGGAGAGTGTGTGTTGGAGCAACAGGAGTGTTTGCATTGTTATTATTGTTAGTGATTATGATTCTGGTCTGCTGTTGCTGCTGTGATATGGTTGGAAACTGGGGCATCTGAGTCTGTGTTTGGTTTAAGACAGGCTGGAGTGTTTGGATAGTCTGAAGCACAGGAAGTGTCTGAGGCTCGGGAGCTGGTGGAGGGTTGTTTGCAGTTGGGACAAGAATCAAGCTGGACTGGCTGCCATTGTTGGAGGGGCACTGAAGAAGGAGAAAGTTTTGGGGTTGGGACAGAGGCGGTGGTGGTGGTGGTGGCGGAGGAGGTGGGGGGGCAGGGGTAGGGGACGACAGAGGAATGAGCTGCAGGCCGCTGGCTGTCTGAATCATGAAGTAGTTCTGGGAGGTGTTTGGAGGAATATTAAGGGCTGGCTGGGACACAATCAGGCTGCCATGGTTTCCTGAGGTTTCCAGGGTGATGGGGTTGAGCAGGGTTGTGGTGGTTGTTATTCCCCCAACACTGGCTTTCACAGGCACTCCATCTTTACCTCCACCACCAGGGCATGGCAGGGGAACACTGCTGCCATGGGTACGGATATGCCTTTGCAAATAGGAGTGCATGACAAACTCCTTGGAGCAGTAGGGGCATTTAAAATCCTTGCTTGATGAGTGTGTGCGAAGGTGGAGCTGGAGGTTGGAGGAGTGTGTAAAGCTTTTATTGCAGTGCGTGCACTGAAAGGGTCTCTCACCAGAGTGGGTGCGTTCATGCTGTTTACAGAAAAACAACAGGGGAGAAGGGGAGACAAATGACAAAAGCAGTTCATTAGATAAAATAGATATTTTCAATACAAACCAAATATCTACACAAGTTCACAGCTGAATCTGCACAGGTTTTACTGACCTGTTTGAGGTTTGATGTCTGCGAGAAAGACTTTGAGCAGATGGAGCAGGTATGAGGCCGCAGTCCAGAGTGCATCTGACTGTGTCTACGCAGGCAGCTGGTGTTCTTAAAAGACTTTCCACACTCCTTACACACATACGGCCTCTCGCCTGTGTGTTGCCGCAAGTGGTACTGGTAGTGAGAGCTCCATTTGAAAGTTAGAGGGCAGTGGGGGCACTGAAATGCCCGAAAGCCTGTGTGTACCTGGGTAGATCAAAGGGGGGGGGGGGGGATTAACACATTTAGCATTGACACTCCTACAGTACAAAAAAAGAGAAAGTTTTAGCTGGAGTTTGTAGTTTTTGTTATTACATAAATAAGTACATTTTTATGTGTTCAAAATAGTCCCTTAGACTTTTTGGCAACACTTTACTTAAGGCATCCATCTGTATTGCATTATGAACATACTTATAATGTGTTATAAAGCGCCTCTAGTGCTGTATAATCATAGTTATGAGCAGGGTTGGGTTAGGGTTAACCCTTACACCCTGCGAGGACATAATGGGTCCTCGCCCGTTGTTCTATTGAGAAGCATTTTGGCAGCGATCATGCTTTAGCAAAATGCGTTGTTGAAGGGTGGCATTTTTCAATGAATGTTGAAATGAGGAAAAAAAAATGTGTAGCTTCATTTCTAGCTCTCACCCTTTTAAAGACTCATCTAGTCCTCACAGGGTGCAAGGGTTAACTCTAAACATAACCATAACAACCTATAATGCATTATAAATGGGTTCATAATGTGTTATAATGCATTATAGATGCACACCTTAAGTCAAGTCTTACCTTTTTTTTCCTGAATGCAGCCCAAGAGTGGAAATACTGAAGTGTACAAGGGATGCAATCTAATGTTGCAACTGAAGTGTGGTGTGATCACTTTTAACACAGTGTTGTGAACAGCCACTCAGTCACATGAAAGTTGTAACTTGAAAGAGTTTTACTGCTTTTGGATTTGTCTGTTGCAAACTGAATAGATCTGCAGGGGTGTAAATCATAATAGACAGCTGCAGTACCTGCAAGATAGTTTTATGGTGACGTAAATGATTTAGCTCCAAAATAATGGATCACTCTTTCTGACACCTAACTTCCGTGTGAGCCTTACCCTCTGATGGATTGAAAGCAGCGATGATCTCTTGAAACTCTTTCCACACTCAGTACAACGGTAGGGCCTCTCCCCAGTGTGATCCCTCATGTGGTACTTTAGCCCTGATGAACCTTTAAAGGCTTTTCCGCACTCTGAACAGCGGTATGGCCTCTCTGTAGGAAAGTGTGTGAAATTTAAATTGCGTGTAATCCAGTAAAACCAGATAAATATTGGTTGTCTAACCACTTCTGTAATTGTTACAGTAACAAACAACCATTTTAATTCTAACTTATTTTGACCAAGTTCCCTGGTTGCTGGGGGAAAAAATAACATACCAAAACACACGAGCAGATTGCTTAGCTCACACTTCCTACTGTATAATTAAAACTTTATGGTTTCCAGTTTTGTGTCTGTTCCTCAATGAAAATGTCTCTACCTCCAGCAGGAGTGCTCTTGCTGGCTCCTGTCTTTTTGGGAGCTTTGGTGGGTTTGGCCGGTTGTTCCTCTTGCTCCTCACCGACGGCGATGATGTCGACATGGATCTCCCTCTGGCCCTCCTGCTGCTTGTCAGCCTGGCTGGGAGAGGAGGGAAGGGGGAGAGACAGGGAAAGGGAAGGAGGACACACTATCTCAGCCTCTGCCTCTGCCAGTAGACGTTGCTCAGGGGTGTGGGAGTGTTGGTGGGTGAGGAGTGAGGATAGAAGGGGGAAGGAGCGGTCGCAGGCGGAGCAGCTAAACTGGGAGCGGGACTGTGAGGAGAGAGAGTGCATCTGGAAAAACAGAAGGGGAACACAGGAGGCAAAGATTACTTTAAGATAGCTAAATAAAAATTGAATACGTTGATTTCAGTCCATTGCCATAATTTGTAGAACAGTGTTAGTAGAAGAGCATTCCCACCAGTGACACATGTCTATTGAGGCCTCCACTGGTCTTGAAGGTCTTATTGCAGTAGCCACATGACAGCCCTGCCCATGTGGTTCTGGCCTCTGGCTGAACGGTCTCAGAGCTCTGAGTCACCTCGGTGAAGCTCTGCAACAGGTCAAACTGGGCCTGGGTGGTGCCCACATTCTGAGGACAAACCAAAGGAAGTAATGCATATAAAAAAAACACATCTTCAGGCTTAACTTGAGCACTTTATGGGATGGATAGGTAGGTAGGCATCAGTTAAGATCAGATTAAATAGAAAGGTGAGTGCTTGTCTTGAGTTTCAAGAGTGGGCCACACACTTAACATGTCGTCAAAACACTACATCCCCTTCCCCACATGCGAGCTTGTTTGTACACACATCAATTCAGGAGTGTTACTACTTCCCTTGTCAGCTCAAGGACAGGGCTTTTTTTTTTTTTTTTAAGATATTTTTCGGGCTTTTTGTGCCTTTATTAGTACAGGACAGCTGAAGAGTAGACAGGAAACAGGGGAGAGAGAGGGGGAATGACATG
>JAPQLA010000024.1:11086853-11111820 GCA_029822935.1 Naso vlamingii | reverse complement strand
ATGTTTACTGTTCTCAATTTTATCTGTTTGATCTGATCACTTACTGCATTGCTGCCATCTGCTCCCTCCGTCAGTCCAAGAAGCACCTCTGTCGTGTGTCCATTTTCAGCTACTGTGGTCGTCTCCACTACCTCCTCAAAATCAGCCAGCAGGTGGCCAGCTCCCACCAGCCCTTCTCCAACCACCATCCCTGCCCCAGGCCCCGCTTCTGCACTGGCCCCATGCTCCTCTGGCGCCATGTGGATGGACTGGTGCTCCTCTAGATCTGTTCGTGTGCCAAAGGTGTGGCTGCAGCTGCCACAGCTGTACAGCAGCACACTGGCGCCAGTGTCTGTGCTTAGATGAACCTCTGTCCCGATGGCCCTAGATGCACACACATCCCCCCCAGAGGAAGTGAGGGTGAGCTGGGGAAGAAGGCTCGGATTCTGGCCAGAGGAGGTGGTTGACAGGAACACTTCTTCCATCCCCACCCCGACTCCATCAGTTCCTTCCTGGCTCACAAATCCCACCATGTCCGTCAACATCGACGATGTCACTTCCTCAGCCCCTACCACCACCTCTACTATGTTATTTCCCTTCCTTGCCTCATCTCCCCTTTTTACCTCCTTCCCACCCGTGTTAACGTTGGAGTGTGAGTTTTTGTGCAGGGCGAGGTTTGATGAGTGTGTGAAGCTTCGTCCACACTCACTGCAGATGTAGGGCCTCTCACCTGTATGTATCCTCATATGCTGCCTCAGGTTGGTAGACTGAGTGAAGGATTTGTTACACACTGAGCAGGTGTAAGGCTTGAGACCAAGGTGGACATTCTTGTGTCGCCGCAGACTGCTTGAGTTCTTGAAGGCCTTGGGGCAGGTGTCACAGGGGTATGGACACTCGCCAGTATGCTGGCGCAGGTGATATTGGTAATGAGAACTCCATTTAAAGGTCAAAGGGCAATGGGGGCACACAAAGGTACGCACTCCAGTGTGGACACTCTGATGGACCTAAAGACAGAGATATAGATGTGAATCTCAATCTATGTGTTCTGTGTCAATCTATGTGACAAAATCCTTCTTTATAAAATTACTTTGACAGCTTACTTGGAGCAGAGAGGAGCGTTTGAACGCTTTGCCGCAGTCTTGACATTTGTAAGGCTTCTCTCCTGAGTGAGACCTACAAAGAGAAGAAATGATTGAGCACATTGCAAATACAGACATATGCTGCAATACCTTCTCTTGATTTATATAAGGTTTTAATATATATTATGGATTATGGATTTTACAGTGTCCACACTTCTTTATGTTCCCAGTTAATCTCAATATGGATAGATGACAAATTCAAAGTGAAGCCGATGTGGATCCAGTCTTTGCCAAGTTATTTCTCTTTTAAAGTATTCTGTTCTTTGGCTAATGAAGGTAAAATCAAAGCGCACTTCCTCACTGGAAATATTCACACTTCATTCAATTCACTTCAATATTTAAAGTCATGTTCACATCTTCAAGACTTTATTGTAACAGTGTTATAATAAGGATGGTAAAGAGAATGCATAAAACTCATTTATTGTGGGTACCGCTGGTGGTAGAGCAGAGCAGAGGAGCCCTTGAAGGCTTTGGGGCAGAGGTTGCAGCGATATGGTCTCTCATTGTTGTGGCTCCGCTGGTGGTGGGTCAGCCTGGACGACCACCTGAAGCTCTTCCCACAGTCCATACACTGGAAGGGATGGTCAGACTGCTTGGGCTGCTGGGCTGGGCCTGACACAGGCGATGTCACCATGTCCAGAACCACCTCAACTTCATTGCCCTCCACAACTGCCTTGTCTCCATCCACTAGCTCCCCTCTGTCCCTGTCGTCCTCACCATCCTCTCCTGAGCCAAGCAGAGATGGGAAAGGAGAGAGGGAGGCACTGGACTGAGGTGGTAAGAGTTCTGCTTGGACCACTAAGGCCACTGAGTTTGCCATTACCAGAGCAAGCTGGTAGCAGATGAGAGTATTCCTTGGAAGCAGGCGTGGATTAGTTTTGGTGCAGTATCATGTTTTTTTCTTTCACCTTTCCTTCATTCACATTTTCTTCTATGCCTTTCATAAATTCCTTCCCTGTCAGCCACTGGAAACACCAGCCGTCATCCCAAGTAGACAGCTCAGGACAGGTCTGACATGAAGTTAATGGAAATAAACAAAGTATTACAACTTGGTGACTCCTGGTAAGAATGTCCCCTTTAAATTCCAAACCCCAGCCAGCCAGCCTCCCTCCCTCCCTCCTTTCGAGGAAGCTAGTCCCCCCCTCCCTGCTGTCTTTCCTCTGACCGTCAGTCCGTTTCTGTCCGTCCCCGCAGTGCGGTGCCTGCTAGCAATACACACACAGAGGCTAACGTTACAGCTACATTACACCTTAAGCTACCAAGTGCACCTAATCGAACCGGTCAGCTGTGCGAGCCTACGCACAACACAAACAGAAAATCTTAGTTTTTACTGTATCAACAAAAAAAGCTACTCGCCTTCATTTAAAGCTAGTCGAGCCCACGTCAAAGCGGAATACGTCGTTAAACTGCTCGGTAAGGACGTGCAAAAATTCAGGCTAAATCGGTACTCACCGAGGACCTTTAACTCATCTTTAAGCTATATTGTTGATATTATGAAAAGGAACTGGGTACCGCAGTGCTAATCCACACAACCTTAACAATAAACACAGCACAAACTAACAGCAGTTCTCCGCCCGATGCCGCCTTCTAAGAACAACGACGGCGATTGGCTGTTTGCTCCAATAGATGAGATGCTACAATTGGTCAGGAGCTGCAACAGACAGATTGACGGTCTTAAACTTCACTTGAAAAAATTTATAACTTTCAAATTTAACAAAATGCTCTTATCAGTTATTATAACCTCTTAAAGACCTTAAAAATAATTAAATTAAGCTTTGTTTATTATGAATTTGTCAGTTCAGACTCAGGCGCTTTGACTTCCTGGTAACGTAGTAACGTTATACTGTCAATGATATCAATATGTCACACATGCAGGACAAAATTATCAATGATACTGTCGAATGCATTGTGCACAATCTTTAGTATTTATTTCACCAAGGCACATATTTCACATTGAGGCCAATCAGTGTGTGGAAGAGGCAACTTGATGTTACAAGAATAATTTAAACATGATGGTATAATAATAGTAAATAAGAATAAAAATTGTATAAAAATACAAAAAGGTAGGAGACTTGCTCCACTGCAGCACAAAATAAATAGTTCCACCAAGTTTCATAAATAAATAGTCAATACTGTAACAAATACTAGAATAGAAATGAACAAAAATTATAGTGATAAAATTGGAGTTTGAATCTACATTATATTGTAGAAAACAACATGTTAAACAAAAGCAATGTATACAACAATTTACATTCTTGTACATTTATGTACACCTGTACAGAACATAGTGTCACAATACATAGTATTTTAAGGCTTTGGGTGTTTAATCAAAAAACAAACAAACTTTTCTACCCCAAAGCACAAGGTCAAAATCAGCCATCTTATTCATCCAAGAGGCTAATCCCAACAAGTTTGTGCAAAGAATCTAATCAGGTCCATCAGTGCTCAACAAACAGGGCACATTCACACAACTTTACCACAACGTAAAAATGCCTCCTCATGCAAAACATGAGACACAGGCATCAAAATAGAAACTCTGCCTTTGGTACAAAAGAAAGTATTCACTTCTCTTCAGCTACCATCTTGACATATTCTGATAAATGCATGAAATTTCATAGACCATCAATTGATATGTTAAATTGTGGCACATGGTTCGAAGATTAATATCTTGTAAAATGTTGATTTTAAGGGCACTGTAAGTGAGAGATAGTGAAAACCTTGGCTGTCCCAAATGTATGCTACATCTACTGGAAGAGTTGACTTGCTAAAGACATACACAAATGCAAAATAGGGTAAGTTAGTAGAAGCAAAAGTCATTATCTGGACTACAGGTTTAGGAAGTGCTATTGTGTATTTCTTGAAGATCAGTGATACACAGTACAAAAGGAAAAAAAAAATTACAGAGATGTGGGCAAATAAATTCACGTTAATACAGAAAGTAAGATGAGAGTGACACATTACAACTTCAAATAAATAAAATTAAATAAATTACTAACAGTCAATAAATAAATAAATACATAAATAACAGGGTCATGAACAAGGCCTTTAGGGGAATGTACGGGGAATCATGACATGATCATTGTAGTTAAAATAGCAGTTAACTTTATCGGGAGTATTGATGGTTGTAATTGGCTGCAGTGTAGCACATCCTCATTGGCTCTGATGGAAATGCACATTCTTCAACACACATGTCACGGGTTGACGTTTTGGCCTCTTAAAGGATGCTATTGACTACAGTGCACACTGATATGGTCCTAATTCCCCTTTGGCTGACGTGGAACTCCATGTATCCTCAATGGCTCTGCGGCCAAGTAGTTGGAAAGAAAGAAATGTGCTTGGATTATCATTGTATTGCAGAGACTTTGGGCTTGAGGCTGAGAAATGCTCTGTACGCCCAGTCACAGTAGAGCTTGAAGTGTTGTAGAAGCTCATGGCTGGACTGTAGGACATCAAATTGATAGGGGAGATGAGGGGGGAGGGAGGGGGTCGCCGGAGTCAGCCTTGGTGCTTCAACTCTCTGCATCTGTAGGAGAGAATAAAGGCAGACGAGCAGGTTAGGATAATGGTTAGCAATTCATTTATCACAGGGTGAATGTAAATGCGGAAATGAATTGTTGTAGAAAAGGACACGATTTTCTGCTAGAAATGGATTACCATGAATTTAAACACTGAAGTCAGCTAAGAATTAAAGAGTAAAGTTAGCTCTGTACCTGACGGTGCAGCAGGTTGATGAGAGATTTCATTTCTTTGATCATCTCTACCAGCTTGGGCAATGCAGGGTGATGGTGCTTCTTTGAAACCTTGGTGAGCCACTCAAAGTGGTGCTCATACAGTTTCAGGTCAGCATGCAGCTGAGAGAGTGTGGGCTTCAACTGGAAACAACACAGACATACTTTAGAGACTTAGCATGGGTGTGGCAAAATGTAACTGCGTGGATAGAAGCAGACCAGCCCCTCTCCCTTCACAGAAATGCACACACACTTCCAAACGCACACACACAAACTTGGTCACACATAAATACATTATCAGAGCATTACCTCAAGATTGTTGAGATCATTGGCTGATCTGTTGCTCATTTCTGGCAGAGACGTGAACCTGTGGGGCTCCACATCTGAATCGAATGCATGCTCCCTCTAAAAGAGAAAACAAGACACAGAGCAGCCAGTTAGTAATTTGCTTCAGCGCAATTTAACTCATCCTGAGACAAGTCACGGCAGCACAAGGAAAGTATTAGCCCAGAACCTTGATTGGACGTCTGTTTTCTATGCTTAGAGACAGGAGCTCTTGCTGAGGGGAATGTGGTCGATCAGGTCAGTGTGAGTTCACCCACATTCAGCCACCTCAAATGTCAACAATAAGAGCAAATGACCTGAACCCACAGGATGTTTTCTACAGGGAGCGAGGATAACAACATATGCAGTGACTAAGAAAGCTCCAAGTGGGACAGACAACATAGGGCTGTGGGGAAACTCCAGGGTCACAGCTATAAAAAGATGGAATGACGCAGTGCCACTGCCCAGCTAGAGTTGTGTTGTAAACTGTGTTCAGACAGAAGACGCAGTGTCCATCCTGGCCACAAGAGGGGGTTAAACAACCTAACTGCACATAAATTGAGTTGTGCCCTAGAAAAGCATCTGTTAACGGTAGCACAATTTAGTAGCAAAGATGCGTGCCTGTTTAAGTAATGAATGGGGATAAATGGAGATGACTGATGTGGCTTGCGTCATTTCCAATCAGTAGAGGAACATAACAACATTAGGATGATGAGTGCTGAGAAATGTTTTGTGAAAACAGATTGTGTGTACTTATTGCTTCCTTAACCTGTTATGCAGCATTTTCCTCGCACTCCTGTTTGCCCCCAGTTGTTTTTGTTGATGTTTTTACTGATGAATGTGCCGCATTGTCTCACATGTCTCTCCATCAGCCTTCCATAAAAGCTCACTTATGTTTGTGGTCAAATGTTTTGTCTCTCTTGCTTTTGTCCCCTTCCATCCCCTGCCCCCTCCTCCTTCTCTCCCTCTTTCTGTCTCACACCAGGTGCACAAGCACATGCAACCTCACGTGCACAAGTGCATGCATGCACACACATCCACCGCTGGCTTGTCATCTAGTTGGCTCTCTGATCTCTTCATCTCTTGTGGTTTTTGCTCCATCTTTCTCAGCCTTTAATTCTCCCCTTTATCCTCTTTTTTTTTTCTTCTTCTTTTGCTCTCTCCATCGTAGATCATGACCTCACCCGACAGAACTTAGCATCCAGTCTTTTTCTTCCTGAATGCAAATGCTGGAATGTGATAAATCTTTTTGATTTTTATCAAGTCACTTTGCTGTGGCGACCGAAAGCAAAACACTAAACACCGCACCTACACAACCATTACTATTTACAGAACCCTCAATGCACACACACAGCCACAAAAATGCCTCCACACAAATGCATACACACATTCGCACCCATACTGCATGCATGCAAACACACACTCACCCACACACATACACAGTTAACGGAAAACTTATAGACCGACACACACACATTTCTCCCTTTAAAGCATGAGTTTCATTGCTTCTCTGCAGGGACTTTCCATGGATTTCCATTCTATTTATCTTTCCTAACTTTGTCCTCTCTTTAGTGGAATTCCACACAATAAGGAAAGAAAATTAAAAATAATTCTTGCACGTTACTGAACACTGTCTAATACTGTCCCCAAAGCCCTTTGATGATGCTGGTTTCTTCACATCTGGACCCCAGGTTGGACTACTGCTACACAATGGCCTGTGACATTGTTATAAAGCAACATACCCACACGCACACACTTTCTGAACATTATCTCCTGGCCAAGACTAGAGAGAGTATATGGCTATTTTTGATTTCACCCGCTGAACAAAAGAGTTTCAAGATTTGCATAATGCAAAAATAGAATCTAGATCAGTCATGTGTAACCGAAGATCCAGAGATACGATCCTGATTTCTTTTCACCTGTTAAAACACAGTGTTGATACACCATCGCCAGCAGCCAGATCTTGGCTATGTTCTCGAATCTGATTTTCCTGCCCACTCGACTAAAATTTCGGGCCAGACTTGTCAGTACGCTGCAAGTGATTCACATTTTGCAGGAGAAAAAAAAAAAAAAAAAATTCCTCCAACTCCATCCTCACTTCCACAGTCTAGCCGCAGAACATAAACATGTTTCTGTGTAAACAGGCTTGTGATATACTTTGCTGTCATTTCACAGATGGTATACTTGGCAGTTTTGCTTTAATTGAGTGCAGGAACAGTGTTGATATATAGTTCTGAGTTTGTCTTGATGGGAGATATTAAACTAATTCCTAGAACTAAATGTTTTGCTGCACTACTCCCTTGGCTACATGATGTATCATGCCAGACCAACAGTGTAAATGTGTTAATTCTACTCAGTCCTTGAGACATATTAATTTTAGTGCATGTTCGCTGGACTGGATAAAGAAACCAGCCGGGCCACCAATCTTCCTGCTACCGTCACCAGTCAGGTGGCCAGGCAGACCAGGAGGTAGCTGAGTCAGACCTCCCCTCCCTTCCGAGTCTAGCGTGGATTAAAAGTGAGATCACTCAGTCAAATCTCCCCTGAGGCTTTTGCTGCCCTGATCTAAGCATACAGATGGACTTCAGCCAGTCTGTCATCAATGAAAGCAGCTTAAGCCGCACTGAATCCTAAGCAAAGCAGCACTGTTTCCACAACAAGGCATGGTGCAAAGTTGGTGCTGCTTGAAGAATGATGCTACTTAAACTGAAAGGTAACATAACATTATCACCAAAATCCAGTTAGGGGAAGATCAATCAATCAACACAGGCTGTGGCAAAATCACCAGCACCCTCTTCCACCCTCACACTCCCAATTCAATTAGCATAGGATACTCTGGGCCTCCTCGGCCTCTCTTTGAATCAATAACTCTGATTGGTAATCATCACGAGGACGTGTTCACTTACCAGCAGTTCTTGGGTGAGCTTCATTAGATTTTTGGTCTGATTGGACAGTTTATCCATGTCACTGGGACGCCGCTGGGGTACGGGAGAGGCGGACGTGAACACAGGCAGCTGAGCCAATAGCAGCGAGAAGAGGAGCGATGAGGATGAGTCGAGCAGCACTGCAGGGGGAGAGCAAAACGGAAGCAATTAGTGGAGAGGCGCTGTCATCCCGCCATAATGATAACGACCTCAGGCCACGGCTGTCAGCTCTTCGGGGAGATATTGCACCATAATGTAAACAATAGCTCCAGACTTGGCGGAGGAATCCTGAAGAGCTTCAGTGTGAGAGTCATGTTTTCACACGATGAATGCAAATAATTAAATGATTAAATGCTGACACTGAATATCACCATCACTCCTTCACCATGAGCAACGCAATGAATGCTGCTGATTGTCACACCTGCAACTGGATAGGTACGTGAGCTGGTGGTATAAATTATATAGAGGCAGCCAAGTCAACTCTCCTAACAGTAAGCTCATTCATTCTTTTCCTTTCAAGTTCAAATACAAGGTAGACTAAGTATTAAAAGGGAACCACAGCGCTGTTGAAATGATGAATGCTTGATAATTACAGGTGAACCACAAGAATCGCAGCCAAAATAACACTGCAGGAGCACCTGAGCTCCCTGTCCAAGTCTGACTTTGACAGTTTGGGGATCACCAGAGAATAAAGTTGCACATACTGAATGTTAATTCATATGTAAGTAAAGTATTAAGAATTTATTCTACAAGTGAATAATTTAATTTAGCCTTAAAAAAGACGGTAAAAAAAAGCTGTTAACAGCTACAGAACCACATTTGTAAACGCTGGCTAGCGTTTAAAATCCAAATAAAACAAAAAATGCTGTAAAAGAAATAAGCAGCAATTAAAGCAGTTCTGAATTAAAATGCACATACAAAGACTTACATTTCATATCGATTCGGATCCAAGAGATAGGTAAACCAGCAAAAATAAAGGATAGATAAATAAATAAATAGAAAAATTAATAAATAAATTGAACTCCGGAAACTGTCACGTGCTCCGGTTTCTTCTTCGCACTCTTCAAGTCAGAGTGAGGAGTAAAGTTGTCAGGACGAGAGAGAATGAATGAGGGAGCAGAGGGATGGCTGGAGCACTTCAGAGAGAAAGTGAGAAAAGGAAGGTAAAAGTCTAAACCGGCAAACTTTCTGTCTTTGGGAAAGTTTGAGATGAGCCCTTGTAGTCTTTATGGAGTGCTGAAGGCAGAGAGACTTGGACAGTTTGTAGAGAGAGAGGCAACAGAAATGCAGAGAGAGGGATGCGAGTGTGGTAAGTCCAATTTTTGCGCGCAGTGAAGTGTTTAGGCTTGTTTAAAACTTCCTTTATAAAGACGTCGGGCCTATGACACATCGGCAGTGACTCACTTCATTCATAAAAACACACACACAGACACACGCTCTCTCTCTCTCTCTCTCGCTCTCTCTCTCCCTCCTCTCTCTCTCTCCCTCTTTCCTCCTCCCCTCCCTGCCTGTCTCCCTTTGCGAAACTTTAAAAAAATGTTCCGTTGTTTTTTTTTTTTTCTTTCCTCTATCACTTTCTCCCTCGTCCTGTCCTGTCGCTATCTCCAGCACTTCCTCCGTCGCATCCCGCTACCTGCGCCAATCAGTCCCATCTACCTCTTTTTATCTTCCCATCTCCAAATCTCTTCCCTCCTGCCTCTCTCTATCACTGCAGACGTTTTAAAAAGCCCATTGTTTTCATGTGTATCAGCATATCTCATGTAACCATGTATCTTTTACAGCCTCTAGTTATACCTGCCCTTTCTTTCTCTTTTTACTCGCTCACTCTGTTATGTGCTCTTTTCAAGGCTGAAATGTCACAGAAAAGGGAGGTTTTTTTTATTTATGGGACGGCTCTTTCAAACTACACATGCTACATTCCCTGTATTATAGCTAATACACACGGCAAACACCTTTTCTCCCCCATATTTCTCTCCCTCCTTTTCTCACCCCTTGCTCTTTTTTTTTCAGAGCCCCTCCTGAGACAGCAGCCTGTTATTTCCACTGCCCCCCCACCCACCTCCTCTTTTTTTTTTTTTCACTCCTTCTCTCCAGGGTGAAGGAAAGAGTGAGGAGTGAGAGACGGATAGGAGCAGGAGAGAGGTGTTGTCCAGACCAGAAGGGGCCTCTGAAAGTGTTGCATAGAAACAGTGAGCTGACACACACACACACCACAGGACATTAACACAGACACACGCTTAAGGGGTGGGGGGCAGTTAGTGGGGTCACCACACGCACACACACACACACACAAACAACACACGGATGCACACACACGAGAGTGTCATAGAAAAACATGCTGCTCTAATAAAGCAAAACACTTTCTAGCTCACAAACACACACACTGATGCATGCAAAAACACAACAGTCTACTGCACACGCACATAAACATGATTTCTCAAACTCTCTGTATGTTTCTCTCTCTCTCACACACACACACACGCACACACATACACTTGTACAGAGGGGCAGTCTGGAAACACTCTGTCAGGTCAAGTAAAGCGTGGCCTACTATTGCAAAGGCCAAAAATGACTTTCCAGTCATCACAGGGAGACAGCTGATGCATCATACTGTAAACAAACTGTATATCACGAATGAGTCAATGGGTGCACAAACACGATCCCTGTGAAGCGATGAAGAGGATGTAACCATCCTCAAATGAAGATAGGAGACAAATAAATATCATATTTCCATCATGTTTTCAATTTTTCCCCAGCGTTGAAAGTTTGACCGGTGCCCTCTAATGTACATCATCTTGTTGCGTCCTCTTTCCCCACAAATCAGCGTCATGTACTGCTTATCTTAACTCCGAAAGTTTGGATAACAGTGGATATTTGCTGCATTGTCTTTTGTGAAGAAGTTTGATTCAAAATTTGGCAGTGAATGTGAAAACCTGACTACAGACACGCACGAACAAAGAGGGAGAGCGAGGAGGAGAGACCAGGGAAAAGGAAGAAAGCACTTTGGAGTCTGGGTGTGAGATTAGGAGACCCTCATTCACAGACATACACTCATGGTGTGGTTTGAAAATAATTAGTGGTGGGTCTCGTATGCGCACGCTCGCACACTCATTCACATATACACACAGAGTTGCCAGTCCAGTGGTGGGCCTACACAGACAAACAAACACCCGCCAAATGATGAGTGCCCGGTGGCAGTGAGTGGGTGGTGGAGTTGTTGTGGTTCAAAAGGGTCATACTCTGTTTTCTCGGGTCAACAGTAGAGAAGAAAAGCAGACTAAGGAGGCGAGCAGGAGAAGAAGGGGAGGAAATAGATGAGTGCGGTTGGACGTAGGGAGATATTGACACACTCGCTCTTTTTAATTTCCCACATCAAAGGGCCGTTTGAAGACACAGCTGGGGAGAGAAGAAAAGAAAAAGTGAAGTTAGTCACTCTCCCTCATTCCCTCTCTGGGCTGCCTCTCATGATGGGGGTCTCCTGGGTGGTTCTGAGGCACATGGTCGTCTGTTAGGCCATCCGCCAGCACTGATCACTCACACACCATGACACCGGATGGGTGTCCTTTAAGTGTGTGAGCGTGTGTCTGCGGGAGTGTGTGCGCACGTGCATGGATGTCAGCGCGCAAAATGAAAAGTGTTACGTATCTTTGTTTACTGACTTCATGTGTGTGAGAGTGCGCGCACACCCTGGCGCATGCCTGTTGGAAAAGGGGGAGTCCAGGGTTTGTGTAAACGGGTGTGCGTACAGTATATGTGTGTAATTATGGGTATGTGGTGGTATAAGTGCGGTGTCTGTATATCGTGCATGAGCATCAGTGTTTGTGTGTGCGTCTGCGTGTGTGTTTGTGTGTGGCCTTCATATGCTACCCATTACATCACCAATCTGTGTAAACCACCATAGGAGGAGAAACAGAGTGAGACACTCAGACTGCGACCTCAAAGACATCAGAGAGGAAGGGGAACCTGTGACAGGGCCTGCCAGGCCTCGCCGCCAGACAAACTTTACTCACACAAGCTTCACTCATTTCGGTCATGCTTTACACTGGCTTTCCTGTGCGCCGTGGCATGTATTCACACATTATTACGCAGGCTTCAGATCATTTGAATGCCTCACACTCTTTGCACACCTTTTGCCTGCCTGTTAATCCACACAGCAGCGTGACTCATTCGCCTTCTGCCAGCCACTTTAAAACTTTGATTGGAACAAACTCAATGTGAGTGTAACTGCAATATCCTTCATAGTTTATTTATCTGACGGCGAAGAACTTGTGCAAGAATAGAATTTTTTATGTGGGGATTTTTTTCATTGTTTACTTTGGTGTGATTAAGGTTGTAGTTTGATTATGAGAACAAATACCAAATCTGCCCATTCTGTTGATGGGGGTTTTCCCATAAATGTTTGCTGTCACGGGTTAATTTCCATGTCCAGGTGGATGATAAAGTCGTCTTGTGGCTTCGAGGGTTAAGTCTCATGTTCCGCTTACCTTCAGTGCAAATGTTGGCCGTGCTGACGCAACACTACCTCGATGGTAAAAGAGATTATGGGAAAAGAAGTAGTAATAAATTCATCATTTTTATGTTGCACCCTCATTTCCTCTAGGGGATTCCAGCAGGGCTTGAGTACACAAAAACTCGACGATTATGTTCAAAGGGGAAACCAAAGGTCCGACCTAATACTGTTAATATTTACTCTCCTATAACAGGATGCTTTCAAGTTTCCCCATGACCTTCTCCACCTCCTCTCTTCTTCCTCTCTACTCCGTCACTCTGTCCTTCATTCATTCTCTCCAGCCTGCTGCCAAGTGTGTGATTCTGACAGGGTGTCCTATCTGGAGGTAGTGGAATGCAACTAAGTACATTTACTTAAATACTATTCTTAAGTTCAGATTTAGGGTAGCTGTGCTTTACCTGAGTATTTTTTTTCCTGTGCCACTTCCCACTTCTGCACAATTATTATATGACAGCTTTAGTTGCACATTGCATAAAAATCTGGAGCATACAGTTTCATTGTAAGTTAAACTACCAGATAATATGCAAAAGTTGATTGACAGAAAATTAATTGACAACCATATTGATAATCTCTCAGTCTTTTTGTATGCCAAACATTTAACAGTTCAGCTTCTTAAATGTGAGGATTTGCTGCTTTTCCTTTTAATTATTTGAATAAATTTCACTTATTTTTCATTATTTTTATACAAAATTGTTTTGCTACAGGGGCCATTTATCTGCGTTGAGTGATTTTACTAAGAAAAATACTTTAGCCGCGTTTTCCTGAATTGCGCTCACATACTTTTACTTAAATAAGATAATGGAGTATTATATGTTGTGGTTTGAGTACTTTTACTAAAATAAAGGATCTGAATAGTTTCTCCACCACTGCTATGTGGGGAATTGTCATGGTAACCCTTACCCTAACTCAGTACCCACTGCCATCATCGGCTGACCTCCTCTCTTCCCCCCTGCTTACCCCCTCACTTCAACCTACGTCAGAGAGCAAGTGAGTGTGTTAATAGTTCAGGGGGGGCTGGAAGAAGAAATAGTGACACACAGGAGGGGGCTGCAGTCATTGGGCAATAAACTGACGTCTCTGACTCTCTCTTTCTCACTGTCTGTGATCAGTGTTCAAGTGCTGTTGTCTTCTTTTGAATAGATATATATGAGAGAACCTCCCCTCGAGCCCCCCTCCTCCTCCTCCCCTCCACCGGCGAGTCTTTGGTTGAGAAAACTCCCCACGGACATGATATACTAATTGTGCGTGTCAATTGCTCTCTTCCTTTTTCATGTGAGCTGCCTAGTTGAGGCAGATATGGCTGTTGCGCATCTGTTGCTTTGCCTTTTTATTAGACCATTAAAAGGGGACATTAACCAACATCATTACTGCAGGTTTCCTCCACTGGCTCAGCTCACAGAGGGCAGGATGCAGGGATGAAAGGGAGAGCATAAGGCGAACATCTCCCGGCAGAAACTAGGGGAGCAAAACGTTGAAATCAGTTTTCTATAAAAAACTTTTACAAGACCCACTTTGTTTAGAAATCAAACTCTATGGTATTTGAGAAAACACTGTGTATTTGTGTAAGAATGCATGAGCATGCAGTGCGTGCGTGTGTGTCTGCCTGCAGGAGTCAGCTGACACCCCCCCCCCAACAGTCTGTGTTGCTCACCTGCTCACGTTCCCCTCTCACTGCGTCCAAGCAGTTTTGCGTCTGCCAGTGAGGAAATCTCTGAGTGTATTAGTTGAAGCAATAGGTCACAGACAGAGTGTGAGAAGGAGAAGAGGAAGGGGGGGTGGTGGGGGTTGTACAGCGGGAAGCAAGCAACCCACGCAAAGGGAACTTTTTACTGTGCAAACACTCTTTCCATCTACCCTGCTTGCTCCCTCCATCTCAGACCGGTGTTAATACACTGGAGAGCCCTGGCCTGTCTCAGAGCTCCCGCTTTCTCCTCCGTGTCTCCCTCCCGCTCCTCTCACCGCCATTCTCAGTCGCCCTAAACATTCTTTCCTCTCCTGTCATTGCGTGTCCTGTCTGCATCCCTCTCTCTCGCCATCTCTTCCTCCTTTCAAAGTGCTTCCCCTCAGCCCCGTCTTACTTTCTCTTTCACACATTCACTCGTTTCCACTTCGCATCCATCTCTCGTTGTGGTCGATGTGTTTTTTCCTCTGGTGCAGTCTGGTATGCAGGAGGATCAATAAAACATTAACAGGACAAGCTTTAAACAATCAAAGCATATGTAATTAAGCGTATGCATCACATGGCTGCAGTATCTCTGCAACAGTGACCACGCACAGAACTTTTCATAAGGGAGCGGAGTAAAAGTTAGGGTGCTATTTTTGGTGCATTCCTCGGCGTGCAGAATAGTTATCCGGGAGACATTGCTTGTGCATTCTCTGTCCCTTTGTAAGTCTCGCACCGTTTCTGTGGTGAGTTACTATGTACTACATCAGTGTGTGTCTGTGAGTGATGTATACTGTATCAGAGCTGACCACTACTTGCCGACGCGCCGTGCGTCTGCGTCAGCCACACACTGAGTCTGTTGTCATGTTATTCTACGGAAGCTGAGAGCTGCTGACAAACTCCCAAGGGAAAGGGGGAGGGTGTGTGTGTGTAAGGGGGTAGTGGGGCCTGGAGAAACGACTGGGAAAGAGTGAGGGGAGCGGGAAGACAAAAGGAAGAGGACTCGTGTGACGTCACAGTTGGCCCTAGTGAGTGACTTTGTTAATGTGACGTGACCTCAGTCACATGGAGGGGGAGGGCGGATGCCCTTTGCCAGACAGATGGACACACACATACACACAAACAAACTCGCAGAAGCACACATATGCTTACGTCTGTTAGATGGTTCACTCCAGCATTTACAACAATTTATAACTCCCTACCGCCTTTAACCTAACACGGCCTGGCTGTCTCTGTGAATGCTGACGCACATCAGGCCCCTCGATCATTGGCCATTCATTAAGTTAACGCTCGTTAGGCGATGACAATCATAAATCAACCTCCCACAACAGTGATAGCAGATAACACAACTTGTAACACAGCACATGGCCAGCTGTATTGATTCTGCTGCTGTTCCGCTGACCACTTCCTGTGCGTCAGCCGTGTGGAGTGTGTAAATTTCATCATAACTAAGAGCAAACACAGGAAAGGAAATTTCATATCCGCACGTTGTCAATGTTTATGTTTTGAAAGAACATTCAGACATGAATCGGACAGCTGAGCACAACAGTTTGAAGTCAGAGTGCATTTGAAAATGTTTGTAAATCAAAAAGTCTTCACTGCACATTCAGTGAGCTGTGCTTTGACCGCACAGGGAGGGGAGGCAGCCCTCAAGTTCACTGAAATGTCAACTTTGGTTTGAAGTGACTTTGACTTCAAGCGGTGCAAGCGAGGCACAGAAGATACACTGTCTTCCCTTTTTCAAACTGAAATTTCTGTAGCTGTTGTCGTATCACAGTTTGTTTTTCTTGTTTTTTCTCATGTGGAGAGAAAATGTTACCGTAAATGTTTATATAAACTGTGAACTATCTATCCCTCATGCTTCTTGGACATACTATCTTATCTCTGGAATAGCAAGTGAAAAGATATGGAAGTAATGTGTTTGCGTGCATTCTTCATAACCACCATTATCATTATCTCCAGCTGACAAGTCTGAGTCTGACAGCCATCCTTCACTTGTACATCTGCATGACCTGTCACAAACTGGATGCCTCCTCAGTTTTATTTTCTTGACCTTTTTCAATGTGGGAGCTCACAAAAGCTTTGTTTAGCGTGCGGTTACAAAGTCACCTTTATCCTTGTAGGGCTGTGACTAAGAGGAATGACATGAAAGTAATTCTAATCTCTCTATTCTTGTTCCCAGTGTTTTTGTGCACTTCGACCCCCGGCTGCTCCCAATTAGCCACAAACTTCTCTGTCAGTAGATATTTAAATGCCTTTCATGTCTTGTTTTATCAATAACAGTCTGTGAGTCAAGGACTCAGAAATGAAAGCTATTCAGAATTCTCTATTTTTGGCGCAGAGTTCACACACATTACCACGACGCCCCCGCCGCCACTGTCTTCTCCCTCCCTTTTCTCCCTTTCAACCCTGGCTGCTCATCCTCTTTCTTCATCAATCACACTTCCCATTCTCATCAGAAGGTCACCGCTGGATGCATGAATGGTGTCAGTTGGCCTCCTCGTCTGCCTTGTATTACAGACGCCTTCGCATCTGGCTGGACCCCCGGTAGTGCCGGGAAGCATGCCAGGAATGCAAGGAATGGCCCGGTGAATGATAAGAAGGAAATTCCCCGCAGCAGACTGGACTAAAAGCCCAGAAACAACAGACTTACAGACAATCACTAGGGAAAAATGGAAGGGATGACGACAAAGAGTGGGATGGGAGGAGTTGGGACAGGATGCCTGGACAGACGTAGGTCCAGGTTTGACACTAAGACAATAAACAGTGACAGTGGCTGTTCTGGAAGCGTTCTGGAGAGTGACGACGAGGATGGGCGGGTGACATAAAAACAGATGGGATGGGTTGGGATGATTGGAAGGAGATAGGTGAGACAGTCATGAGTAAAAGAGCCAATGACCAGTGATGGAACCGGGATTAGAAAAAACATGTGATGCCATGGAAGAGAATGACTGGACAGAGATAGCGATGGCCAAAACCTAAAACAGATCGCCTATCTAAAGGTTGCTGGGTGGGAGAGAGGGACAACTGTGGGACAGGAAGAAGGCATAAAGATAGAAGGATGTTACAGGAAAGGCGATCCCCTTTAATCGCGCCATGATTGGTTGACAGTAAGCAGGAAGACGACCACACACACACACACACACACACACACTCTTCACAAAAAGATTCTAGCCTGGTGAGTCTCTAAATTTGACTGACAGCACCTCGTAATGACTCAGTGACCTGACCTCTCTACTGTACTCCCACACTGTGCCATCTGCAGAGGCTTTCAAGCTCAGCTTGAACAGCCAAACCCTGATCCAGATTAGCTTCTCCTCTGTAGTGGCCTACTAAATCTGACTTTACATCAGTGTCTACTAACAAGCCAAGTCTACATCCCTTTTGTCTGGCTGCTGGTGCTGATTTGAGGGCAGCCAGTCGGTAATTGTTTTGAGCTGCTAAATTGCACCAGGAGGGATTGGATTACCTACCACCAAGGTGGCCCCCCCCTTTCTCACTTCCCTGTTTCCCCTGGATTACATCAGAGTTCAGGCTCCTTCATCTGTGAGTAAGCACATACCTCACAGTCACACGGGAGGCCAGAAACATGCCTAATGGTGGATAATAGGATATATTAAGGAGGGCAGAAAGTGTAAACAGCCCTACTTTTATTTGATTTTCTCATCTTCACTATTGCAAAGATAAGAAGGGCCGACGTTGGTTGATGTGATCTACTTTCTGTGTGTGCATGCTGTTGTGTATCTGTGCTTTTTGTTCCTATCTGGCCTAAGCCCAGTCTTTTCTGTGTTCAGATCATAAATAATGAACAACCTAGAAGGAAATGAAACATTATCCACATAAAACTCCTCAGGGTGTCTTTCCTCGTATGACAGTGATTCATCCCTGTAATATCATAATCACAGCATAAACCTTGGCCAATTACAATAACAAAATGAAGATAGATAAATAATATTCCAGCCACAATCTGGGCTTCTTTTCTCAAAAGCTACATACTAATTAATCTTCAAAGTAGAAAGCATTCTTGCATGACAAAGCGAACCCTCTAAGTCGCCACTCGGAGATCGCTTTCCCAGGTCAGATCAACATTGTAAAGCTCAGCAGAGACACACTGAGTGCAGAACATTATGATGAGGGGCAATACATGAGACGTTGTTTGTATTTTACGGTGTGGTGGTACAGAACATATTGGAGCCAGAATTCGAACCCGTGATCGTAGACAGTTCTGCCTCTCTCTTGTATGTTTAGGTCAAATCCTCGTGTAATGACTCCGTGCGGTTCTCTGGCTTTTTGACCCTTCTGAAACAGCTGACACGAAACAGATAGGTGGGTGTGCGAGATCTGAAGTGAGGCAGTGAAAGGCAAATCAGACAAGGAGAGGTAACTCTGTTTTTTTTTTTTCTTTCTTTCTTTCTTTGGTAACTCCATGAAAACGAACCCCTGGGAGGTTTGGACGACTGACATCTGAGGTGGAGTCCTGAGCAGCCAAGCAGGAGGGAGAGTGTTTTCATGTGTTTATGTGTGTGTTTTCCTTCACTACTGGGACTTATATATATGGCTGCAGGGCTGACTCTCTGGTCTGCAGCTGAATGTGACGGGGGTTCACTCAGGGGTATAGGAACAGGCCCCGGGGACGACCTGTGGAACACCCCCGTTATTCTCGAGGGAGAGATGCTTTTAAGGTGCGGTCCCCCACCACCCTTCACCTCCAATGTGCCAGATCAGTGGAAGGCAGAAACCCAGAGAGTATCCCTGACACTAATATGGAAAAAAGCCTGTTTGGAACGAATATAAGGGCAAATATTATTCTTCCTGAGCGTAACCACGGCGAGCACCTCTGACCTGGCAGAGAAAGTGCTGAAACAAAAAGCCCAAAGACTTTTTCTGCTCCATCAAAGGAGAGCTGCATAAAATAAACATGGCCATCAGATTACCACGCTGAACACGGGGCCGCGTTAGCCCTCGCCGGCCGCCCTGCCGCCCAACCCCATTGCTCTATGGGAGTTAAGTGTGGGGTCCGCTCAGTCAACACCATGACGCAAAATGGAACAAGCCTCTGACAGAAGCCCCAGGCTGATGGAATAAGGCCCCTACCCACAGGCCCACAGGCCCCCCGGCCCGAGAGAAACACACTACGCTAGAACGAGAGAGCGAGGCAGAAAAACAGGACGAAAGGAGAGGAAAGGAGGGAAATACTAGATGAGAACATTTTAAAAGAGGAAAAGACCACCAGTCCCAAATTGGTGGCACTGGCTCTGTCCCAAATTGAGCAAACACATAAACGCTACTGCTGCAGCTCTTGAGAGGCGGCAGCAGCAGGCCAGGACAGACAGCCGCCAGTGGAGAGAAGGCCGAGGCAGGGCAGGGCAGGGCAAGGCAGGGTACAGTGGTTGGTGGTGGTGGTTGTAGCTGCCAGTGAGACTGTGAGGCTTAGCTGGCTAGTGGTTCTAACAGTGGACAGCCTCAGCCCGGTGGATCTGACCTCACAGGGGTTCTTTTATATCCCTGCGTGTCCCTGTGTGCATTTGTGTGTAGGGGCATGCATGCCTGCACCAGAAAAAAAAAATTGTGTTTTTATGTGTGCATTTCACGTTCGGGTGACGTAACCAGGAGAAAACAGATCGGCCCCTTGAGGAAGACCAAGGCTTTTCTTTTGGCCTTTTAGTCATCTCACTGAGGCCCCGCTGTCCATTTCACCCACCTAAAGTCTGCAGACACAGTCTGTTGTCTGTCTGCATCTGACTGATTTCCCTCCCGGCATCTCTGACCTTCTGACTGCTCATCTCAAACCTCATGCAGCTTCCTGCGACCAAAGAGAGATTCCCCTGCTCCCTTGTTTCCTTTCTGGCCTTAAAACAGGACATAGTTGGAGCCATGTCCAATATTCTAGTCTTACTTTGTTTCAGACGAGAGCTGATTCCCTTGTGGCTGTGTCTTGTACAGACAGGCCCTCAAATATTTTCAGTCTGAGACCCAAAACAACAAATTTAGTTTTATTTTATGTAACAGCTACACTCATAAAAGCAATATTGCTCCTCTTGCCATTGACACAAGGATAAAGCAAGGTTTCCCACAGGTATAAGGAAACAGTTGCTATAGTATGTGGCAATGATTGACTTCAACCCTCATACTTTCCTCTCCAATTTCCTGATAATACATGTCTCACAACCTCCATCAGTAGCCTCACAGTCATCATATTCTGCCTTTTCCCCTGACGTAAGACTTGAAAAACCTTCTTATACTGCTGGCTTTCAAATGACGCTGGGCTCAGGTAAAGTGTTACCAGATCACAAATAGATACTGAGGCCATGCCAGGTTGTAGCTGTTAGTGTTAAGTGTGAGAGCCACGGGCCCTCTCTGGTTCCTGAAAATGACTCCTGTGTGTAACAACAATGAACACAATCACTGTGGTCCACTGGGCCTCACACCAGCAGCATTGCATTACTTCGCCTGCCTCCCTACTGTTCTCCTTTTCTTTTCATCCTTCTCTCTTTTCTCCTCTGACTCAGCTGTTTTGTAGGAAACTCCGTCCCTTTGAAGAAGGGAAGAATCTTTCATTACTCGACAGCAGGGAGAGAGCAGGAGATGATAGGGAGAGAATAACTGCCCCATTGTCTTCACACACACCCCTCCATCCAGCAATGATAATTGTGTTGAGCTAATTACAGAGAGCTGCTACAACAGGTGTGGGGCTCTGCACCTGGGTAAAAAGGTCTACATAGAACGTGTGTGTGTGTGGGCAACGTAGAAAGAGGATTGTGTGTATGACTATGAAATTCTGGGTGAAAGTGGCTATGACACTTTGTCTGTGTCAGTGATTGAGATCACAGAAAACTGCGTGTGTGTCACATGCTTACTAAACCTTACATGTTACTTAATAGTGCTCAGACGTTGTTCACTGTATTGTCTACTGTAATATCACACAATCAGCATGGACCCATACCAGTCTGAACCCCATCTGTGTTTAATTATAAAGCTACAGACTACATCTGTTTGACATTACTGGAAAAGTTGAAATTAGCACACAAACACAGTCTCACTCTCACTCATACACCACACTGAATTTCAAATGAGAGTGATTACAATCACTTAATTGATAAGTGTAACCACAAAGAGCCTCTTCTCATGATTCATAATCTATAACCAGTCTCTCTCAATGGCATGTCAGCACAGCAAGAAATCTGGGAGACAGAACCGGAGGCAACAGTGATGATGTAAGCAGTAGTCTCTCACGGGACTGATGTTTTTTTGAGCTTTTTACCGTAAAAGAATTCATCTGAGAAGTTGACCGGAAGAAAAGAAGCCATTTGGTCGAATGCCAAAGGAGGAGGATAATAACTCGGTTTTGTCGAGACGTCATAGAGCTTCGCTCTCAAAACAAAGAAAGTGGTTTCTGAAGACATCTGGCTGACTAGACGGTGAAATTGACTGGATATTACAAATTTGTGACAGTTCAAGTTCAAGCTAAGCTGTTACTCACTCTTGATGATATCACCTGTCTGTCTGTCTGTCTGTCTGTCTGTCTGTTCATGACAGCCACTTGCTACTTGATGCTCAGTGAGCTGGCCTTTTTTTTATTGGGTCAGGGGAATGTACCACATTAATGAAATGGGGAAACCCTACCAATCAGACCGCTTTAATGCGTCACATCAACCAAAGGGAAATTAAAGTCTCCCCTGCTCTTAAACCACCAGCTTTTACCATTACGAGCGTACAACATCTTAACTTGATGTAGTTAACCTTTGTGTGTGGTCATCTCTGTCTCATTTGCTGGTTGGAGTCATGACCCTTTGTAAAAGTCTGCCGTTATTACAGGAAATGAGCCTACAGAGCAGACGATAATGTAGCTGTATGATCGCCTTCTTAGTCAAGCGGTTCTACCTGCAGACTCATCATTTAACGTCAGAGGGGAATGAGTCCTGCATTGCCACCTTGTGGAATATTCCTTTGGTGTCTGAGGCGAGTGCCAAGCCTGAGGGGCCTTGCTGTGGGAAACAAGCCTGTCAAAGATCAAGAGAAAACTGTAAGTCTCTTCGACAAGAATTTAGTGTTTTATTAAAAACAGGTAGTTGAAAAACATACATGGGAGCCAAGTAAAGCAGTCACATAAAGCACAGCACTGCATGGTCTAACAGACATGATGTTTTACTCCCTGCTTTAAAATAAACTCTAAAAAGACAAAAGAGGCCAATACATTTCTTTTACTTGAAAATATCTAAATGAATAAATGAACTGATATGAAACTGTCAGTGAAAAACAATGTAACACAAATGCAGAAAATGCGTCCACTTTGCGATTTTTGGGTCTGGTGTGCAGTTTGGTTTGCTGTTTCTGGTGATATCCTTTCACTTCTTTGAGACATTCATAGAGAGACAAATATGGGCTTCCTTAAAGCCGAGTCCTCTGATTGGCAGGGAGCTCATCCTGGTCAAGTCCCCACAAGAAGGTGCGGAGACGCGTCACTTCCTTTTGCAGCTCAGGGCTTGGTATTGGCTGGAAAAGGTCAAGGCGTGGAGTCTCATTTGGGAGGATTAGAGGAGGGTGGTCCAGGAAGCTCTCAAAGATGTCTAAAAGATCAGAAAAGGGAAAGAAGCATTTGACTTGACAGATCATTTCCCAGTCTTAACTGCATGGTTAGTTTTAATTTATGTGGGCATAACCTCCACTCAGCTCTGTGCCTGGCGGTGGGGCCCAGGATGCTGGTGGGGCTCTGGTTGGACCCAGCTTGTAATGGGTGAGCAGGTGGTGCAACTGAGAAGGGCTTAACAAGTTGTGGTCCTCCTGCAGACTGGTCCAGGATGACTGGAAGGTGGCAGGTTGGTAAAGAGGGAAAAGTTAGAGTTCTGTTTTTTAATTCTAGGTTGAGGGCTGAGATGACCCACTGCAAATGTAGCTGTGTTACCTGGATAAGTCGAGTCTTGGGAATGCACAGGAAGTTGACTGTGACTGACAGTTTCTTCATAAACTCAGAGGCTATGTCTCCTAATCCCGCCCCCTGTAGCCAGTCCAGAACCAGGTCCAAGTTTGTACGGATCTGAACGGCTCTGGACCACGAAAACAGCCCATCTAAATAAAAGAAGTGGGTGCAAAGGAGAACAGAAGGGATTAAAAATATCAAATTGCCAAAAATTAAAAAATAAAAAAAATAGTTTTTAAAAGATAATAAGAAGATTTGTGTGTTATCAAGAAGAGTATATGTAAACCTCAGCCCATAAGATGTGATACTGAGGAACTTTCTAAATTTGTTTACACTTTCTATGAAGCCTGTCTCTGTAATGCATTAAAACATATTATGAACATATATAACACATTAGAACGCATTATGAATGCACTTACAATGCATCACATGTGGTTATGGTTATGGTTATGGTCAGGGTTATGGTTAACCCTAGCCTTGTTAATAACTATGATCATACAGCACTATAGGCACATTATAACTAGTGTTTGGCAAGTTACTCTGAAAAGTTACTTATTACTGATTACTCTTTATAAAAGTAATGTATTTACTTTACTTATTACTTTGTATCAAAAGTAATTAGTTACATTAGTAGTTACTTTAATATATGACTTTTGCAACCCAACTGACTTCCTAAAAAAGTGACACACAAACTGTTTTGCCAGCTCCCAAAACTTAATCCACTTTATAATACAAGGAGGACAGATTTTTTTTGTTAGAGATTAGGAGTGCCACCAGTGCCAACATGTAGATGGCCCTTCCTAGTAACACAGTGGCTACTGACCTACTTGGATCAGTAATTGTAATGTAATTACTGTTTTGGCAGTTTCAGTCCCTTACTTTACTAGTTACTGGGAAAAGGTATAAAGTTACAGTAATGTGTTACTGCCCTACCCTGATTTTAACGCATTATAAGTATGTTCATAATGCATTATAGATGGAAGAAAAATAAAATAATCTCCTGCCTCTACAACTTTACTTGGTCTAGTATGACCAAAAGCTTACCGTAAGCAAGTAACAGAAGCTACTGATATTGCTGTATAAATGGCATAACCGTAGGCTATGACTTTCCTCTACTCTTCTCAGGCTTATATAACCTCTGCCCTCTCACCTCTCTCCAGCAGAGTATTAAGCAGGGAGGTGTTGGTGAAGAAGAAGAGGTAGCCAAATGTTTGGGAGGTGAGTGGCGGTGACAGGCACGCCTCACGGGACAGCATCAGGGAACAACGATACACCTCCACCAGCCCGGCAACTTTGGGCGGTAAGGCGGACACATCGTCCACGTCTTCTCCTTCTTTTTTCTCTTCTCCCTCTGCACTCTGAGCTCCGTCCTTTTCCTTCTCCTCGCTGGAGAATGGGTTGGTGTCCAAGAGAGCTGGAAGGAGTGAGTACAGGGTCTGTGTGGACAGAAAGGAAAGAAACTTGAGTTCATTTGTTTAAAAAATTAGGGGTAATTGCTAAAATATGTAAATAACATTGAGTGGATTGCAATGCAATTTGCACAGACACTGATGCTTCTCTAAAGATGGATTCTACTTACTTTGGTAATCTTCTTACTTTTCCTATAGCTCTACCATGAGGGTTACATTTGTAGTTAAGATTGAAATGTCTCAGCTGTAGTTGTATAGACTGCAATGTCATTTGGTACAAACATCCATGTTCACCTATGGGTGTGTTCAAATGTACTTTTTTTTTCTAGCACTGTCATCTTATCATCAAATTTTTAATTTGTCGTTATTACCAA
>JAPQLA010000024.1:10978036-10989974 GCA_029822935.1 Naso vlamingii | reverse complement strand
AAACCTTTTTATATACAATGAAGTCGGTGTCAGCGGCAGTTTCTTCATCATCCTCACATCATCACTATTTGAGAAACGACACTGTACAATATGTATATGTTGCATCAGATCATTCCCTGTTTCCTAACTGGTGCAGGACACTTACTGTCTGTCCTTTTTTTGTTCCTTCATATGACACTGAACCTGTGATTGAGGATGCAAAGCGATCGTGTATCTTAGGTGTTTAAATTTTAATTCAAAACTCACATAAAGAGTAAAACCATTAGAGTTTATTATGTAGGGACAGAGTGAACTAGGCAGGGATCTAGATCTTTACCTTGTGCAGCAGAAAAATCTATTTCAGAATGTGGCCGGGAAAGTGCAGATATCCAACGCAGCTTATCACTCCTGAAAGGAATAAAAGCAAAGACGTTGTACCCTCTGCAACTTTGTGAGCAACCCAAGACATTCCTGTCATTGTCTCAGGCTCTTACTGTGTGTCAGTCCGTAGCAGCAGGGCTTCATGTGACATGTGCAGCCGGAACAGGTTCTTCTGTAAGGAGTGAAGTTTGACACGGCAGTTCTCTACACGCAGGTCTGATACAGGAGAATGGTTGATTACTGTGAACCTCCCTCCTCTGGAAGCAACAAACAGCGGAAAGGAGAAATGAGAAGGCGGAATGAGAGACCGTGATGAGATCAAGGGATGATAAAAGACTGTAGATATGAAGGAAAACAGGATGTGGTAAACAATAATTAGATAAATGGCAGTGGAAGACGGACAACTTTAACATTACAAAACATTTTTTTGGACTCACTCTTTTTGTAATGACAGAAGCAAGTAGTCATTGAAAAGGTGCAAATAAATATTCCTCTCTCTATCCTTTAGAGAGAAATCCATCAGTTCAGTGACCGGACCTTCCCGCACCAGCCTCCGAGACTGACTGATCAGAGGAAGAGTCTGTAAAATGCAGAAAACAGACAGACAGATGATATTGACGTTATCAAATTGTAATTTTTTGATTTTAAAAGTTGATTTTTTTGGTAGTAGAAATAGTAGTATGGCGAAGTGATCTTAACTCAGAATCCACTTACTAGCCTTTTCTGAAGCTTTTGAGCACATCTCATGCTTGTAGAGATATGTAAATTTTTCCTTTATAAACAACCATCTGTTATCACATGACTGTGCATGGGAGGGCAACTGAGCCATCTCCGTGACCACTGAGTTAAATCCATCCATGATGAAGACCCTGCTGCAGTTTAAAGCTAGTAAGTAGACCTCGAGGTAAAACAACTTTGTCACATTATTTATTTGTGGTAGATACCCAAAATATCCAATACTAAACACAGCAAAGAAGCTCATTAGTGCTGAAACTGACGTATGTATGAAGGTATGGCACACACACATGCAAAGTCATGTGCAAAACAATTAGACTGATGTTCATGTTTATCATCAGAAAAATTTTCACACAAATAAAACAAAACCTTTAATATCTTTACTAGTTTTTAGATTACAGACTGCTTGAATCAATCATTTGGATAGTAAAAGTACATATAACAGTCACACTTTATATTCATAATACAATATGATCCCACTGATTTTCTCCCAGCCATTGTAGGCACCACTTACCCTGCACTCAAAGTCCACTTTAGCACTGAGAGAGACCAGAGACTCAATGCTTTTCATCTGAGTGATGCTGTCATTACTCTCTTGAATCAGCTGAAGGAGAGAGAAATGAAAGAAAAGAGAGTTTTGCCGTCAGGGAGATGTCCAGGATATTATTTAGCAATATTAAAATATGGCAGTTCTGCTTAAATGAACAGTGAAAAGACGAAGTTGCAGTACCTTCTCCAGAAGTTTCAAAGCTCTGATGGCCTGAGTCGCCTCCACGGTGCCAGGAGTTGTTCTCTTCACAATGTTCTGGACAGAAACAACGTGTGCGTGTCAACATGAGCCAAAGGGAACATGATGTGAACCATCGACATTTGCTGTTTGAGAGAGGCCCCAAGCATAACAATACTATTGAGATATCAATAGAAATTTTGGAAAAAAATAATGCTGTTGGACAAATTCACCTTTTAGTTTTTTTAGAATGTGTTTTGTCTCTTTTTTTAAGTGTAGGGAGGTTAAAAAAGAGTCTGTAACCGTGACTGTACAAAAGCATAAAAAAAAGACCAATGAAATTTAAACATTACGTTGAATACGGGTATATATGCTAACACACGAAAACTCACCTGGACCAGCAGCTTGATTCTTGTGATCCTTTGGAAAGGAAGGACAAGAAAGGAGCGAAGAGGAAGTCTCTGACAAACAGGACTCCTTTCTAATTTCTCCACAATCCGCTTAAAACCTGGATTCTCATTCCTTAAAGGAAAAAGAGAAACTGAATGAATAAACATAACAAGAATACAGACACAAGCTGCAGTGTCTGGGATCTAGAAATCATTTTCATTTGCAGTTTCAGAAGAAGTACACAGGTTCTGCGGTCTTCACCGAGTTTGTAATCACATTTCCACGGAAATGATCCAATGGGAAAACACAAACTCTTGACCGAGCCGCTTACATAAGTCTCTGGTAGGTTCCATCCTGGTAAGACTGGTTGGTGAGGTAGGGCACATAAACCATTTTGAAGCGCTGACAGTGCCGAGCAATGATATCACACACGGTAAAAGATATGATGTCTGATTCCACCCGCTCCTCCAGCTTTGATAAAAAACTGAAACAATAATAAACAAAGAATTCCCTTAAGCTTATTTCTCCCAAGTTCTTATGACTCATGTCAGATCTAAAAAAAAACCAAGATGATAACTGCATCCTAATGTTATTATAAACTTAGCACAGTCAGGTTCGAGAACTTGCTCTTAATAATGTGTAACATTCCTGACCTGTGACTAATGGCACGGACATCCGCTAGCCGGGAAAACAGCCAGTTCCTATCCTGAGTGGTCAACAGCGCTCCCAGCTGTTTGGACTTGACAAAGTGTTCAACGACAATGTCTAAACTCCGGCAATAGGAGGCCTCTGAGGTCACCACCTCGAATCTCACCTAGAAGGTAAAAAAAACCCAAAGAGAAATTCATTAGAAATAAAGAAAAAAAATAATTTAAACAAAGAGCAAGACGCTAGACAGTAAAGTACAAATAATAAGCACATGATTTTCAATTCTCTGGAAGCTAGGGCATTTTGTCAAGGATGTGACTAACAAAGGCGGAAGATTTCACAATAAGTTGAAGTATTCCAGCTAAAATGAATGCCTGCTTTGTAGGTCACAGGGAAAAACCTATAGTACCAAGAAACACAACATGTTTATGCAATCACATTTCTGGCAAGAGACAAGCTACTTCCAATAAACATGTATCAGTGGGAGTGTTACTCTGAGATGTGGCAAGCCGGAATATTTCGAGTAGTTTAAGGTGTGAGGTAATAACAGTTAAAAGCTGATTCATGTAGGTCTCGCCATTTACCAGAAGTCAGCAACAACAGAGAGGCTGTGAGAGTGTTAATAAGTACGAGACGGTAAATTACTTGTTCTTTTCATGGCAAATTGATTTTGTAATCGGCAGATATGTTCAGCTGAAGAAAAAGTGAAAGATGAATTCTCTCATTTGTTGCCTCTCCTGTTTTTACTGAGGCGACAATGTTGTGCCAGTAAGTTTACAGAGAATAAAGCACGAACATTCCCACTTCCACCTTTTACTGTCACTAGAAATGGAAAAATTTAAGCATCTGTAATCAGAAGTTTTAATATAAGCAAGATCAAACAAGCTGGATGAAGAAAATAAAGCCGTAGGGAAACTGAAAGGTTGGTCAGATTGGTATTTTTGATAAAAGCTCTCACAGTGTGAATTTTTTTTTCTTGCCTCCTTTCCTGAAAAGTTACTGGCATTTATTAAGGCCCTTTTCCTTTCTGCCTCATTAAAAATCAGGGCATTCAGAGGACACAGTCTTTTTTGCCATTCACTGGTGACTAGACTTTTAAATGCGCAGCATGTTTACCTCTTGTAGTCGCCTCTGGTCTTCTGTGAGCTCCTCCAGTTCGGAACTGTTCCTGACCGCTGGCAGCTCCCGCCACAGTGTGGATGACTGTGTGAGAGAGATGGAGAGCCGTGGGGAGGAAGGCCTGCCTGCACATTTTGGGGGCTCAGGGAGAGGCAAGCTTTTGACACTGGTGATGGAGCCTGTGTATGAGAGAGAGTGGGGGTGGTGGACAGAAGGTAGAGGAGGAAGAGGTCTCCGTGCAGGAGGAGGTGAGGGAGCAGGGGACGGAGTATTTTCTTCACACACAGATATGACATCTGAGCGGGCCTGACGCAGGATCTCGAAGTTCTGAGCGGCCTCGCTGTACTGCTGGTAGAGCTGGGCAGCGTCTGGGAGAAAGACAGAAAGCGAGCCAGACAAATTTAGACAGCAGAAGAGAAAAAGAAGGTTGAAAAATACAGGAAGCAAAGGAAAGAAGATAGAGACAGGAACAGTGTTAGTCAAGAGGACATGTTTGCATTTGACATTCCTTTTACAAATACTTGTCGGAATGCAAAGTTGAAGCGGCAGCTGTTTCTCCCTCCGGTTGGGAGATGCTTGCAGAAACCTGTCTGTGGCTTGCACAGACCCACGTATACACAGCACGCTCCTGCCCCGTTTCACGTAATAGCCCGTGTCATTTTAGGCTGTTTAAAATAAAAATTTTAATGCTGCCAACAGTAAACTGCACACAGATTTCCTTTCATTTGTGTATGTAATTTCTGTTCTGAGCCAACACGTACTAAGGAAGCGATAAACAGTTAGTGGGCCCATATTACCACAGACATGAATCACGTACATTAAGAGGAAATGCCCAACCGCGTCATGTTTTTCCCGACCACAGCTAAAGGAGATATGATCTGAAGGCACGTCACTGTGTCTCCCATATCAGCTTTTCTGATTATCAGTCTTAATATTTATTTCAAAACATAACACCAATAAAAAAAAGAATGAAGTCATGTGCAACACATTTTGAAGAGGCCCTAATTAATTTGATTGATTTGTGTCTGCAGAGTTTTTATTAAACTTTTAGGCTGCATGACCTGAATTAAGCAAAAATGAGGTTTGATGCAAATACTCACTGAAAAACCTCGAGTTTCTCTTCCGTCTGTCGATTGTATCCAAAACATTCCTACAGTGCCAAGAAAGAGTCACATAAACAATTTATTTCTAACCGCGATGACTTTATAAAAAGAACTGACAAAAACTAAAACCGTGCTGAGTGATTCAAAATTTCAGTGGTCTTCCAAACACTTAAGAACCCTAGCACTGTACCTCCAAGTGATAAAGTATGACAGTTTTTAATATCAGCAACACACAATTTACTTAATATGTGCTGTATTACTACAACCTCTACTTGTTCAACACGTGGTATTGTATCAGAATCAAATATATTGTTCTTACCTCAGCTCCACTTCTCCCCAGCTTTTGCTCCGATCATCCTCATCATCTGGAATGAAAAAGTATCCATCCGTCGAAACATTATACAAGAGCATACCTATCAGTGCACTACGACCCGATTAGTTTACAATGAACCACAGCAGACAGTTTAAATTAATTAAGAAATAAATTAAAAAAGAGCTCCACAAAAAGTGAAATAAATAGGTAATAAATAAAATAAATACTTGTTGAATAAATTAGTAACCCAGCACGACAGAACAGATTAGTGTGTTTCCAAAACTCAGGCTTCTTGTGTTATGACTCGAAGCAGGTTAAACCTGAGCCCTTAAGCTCAAGCTCCTAGATTTCCCGTGCTTTCTCCACCTCTACTTATCTCCGCCCACCACCTGTACCCACAACACTGTGACGCAGTTTCTGAAGTAATGTGATGTATTCAGATCACTGTCCCTGATGATTTCCATTCGCAAATGTCTGCATCAGATTTATGATTCTCAGATTTATCTAAAAACACCTCAGACCGAAAACAGGAAATGACGAGAAGATTATGTGTGATTAAAATTGCCTGTGTGGAAAATCAAAAGCTGACATCATTTAAAGGTAGTTTCCCTAGGTGGGATAAAAAAAATCAAAGCTCAAATTTGTCAACTTGATGAGATGGTTAATTGATGGTGAATTATGAGATTTATAAGAAATTAGACAGAAATTAAACATAAAGTCAAAGGACACGAATTACGTGGCTTTCTAAAGACTGATTTGAGCAGAAAACCAGCGTCTCCACCATCCATCCTCTTTCTTTACCTGGTGTAGAGAATATTCTGGTCCTGCGGTCCCTTGCAACACCTTCCTCTTCTTCCACTTCTAAATGCTCGCCATTTCTTCTTTCAGTGGTTTTACGGATTCCCCTTCTCCGTAATCGAGCCTGGGGACCCAGATCTCTGAAACTGCAGCTGCTCGCCAGAGTCCCCCCTTCTACTTTCCTTTCTGCCACCATCTCTTTGCCATCCACCTCAGTTCCCTCTTCCTCTCTCTTATTCTCCTCCTCCTCCTCCTCCTCTGCAGGACGCCTCTCTTCAGGCTCCTCTCCCTGCCTTTCTTCTTCACTGTCACCCATTTTGTCTTTCACCTTCTGGCCCTCACCCTCACTGGAGGGAATGAGGGGGTCAAACTCTGTTTCATAGTTAAGAATGGGGCAGCTGTTAGGCTTGTACAGCGTTTTGCTCACAGATAAATACATCTGCACCTCCTTCTCTCTCCTTGCTTCTTGTTCCATGTCTGATAAAAAAACCTCTTCACCTGCCTCTTCACTAAGTTTTACATTTGTATCTGACTTTCCTACCTGAAGGTGGCCAGAAGGCTCAGTCTCTTTGTCCTTACTGAGATCCTCCTTCCCTTCTGTCTCTAATAGTGTGTCAGCATGAGTGTATGCAGTTGTGTCACCATGCATAGCTGTGATATGGTCAGCATGCATGTCAGCTTGGCTCTGCCCCATACCTCTCAATCCCTCCAACTCCAGCAGCTCTTCCTCCTCCAGCTCTGGGTCTGAGTGCTGTTCGTCCGTTCCCAACTTCACAGCAGGCATTCCTCCAGTCTCTTGTGCAACCTCCTCTTGTTGTTTGTCGTTCTGCATCGCCGTCTCAGGCTGGTTGACCCCTTCATCTCTGTGTACCTCTGGATTATGTTCCTCCAAAGACTTTTCTTCTGAGTGTCCCAGAATTTCCCACACCACATTTTTGGCCCATTTAAGGTGGGGGGCTTGGGAATGTCGCTTGGGCTCCTCCGACAAGCTCCATGCCCCACTCATTCGGATCCGAATGGCCTCCACCTCTTCTGGGCTCATTGCTCCAGTGTTAATCCCATCCAAGTTGGGTTGAATTTGATCCAAATTCACTTGAGAACAGACATCCGCGTAGGGATTACTCGGGACTGGTGAGGGTTGCTCTCTCTCTCTTTCCCCTCCTTTATTTTTCTCTCTCCATTCTGTGAGAAGTCTTTCAGTCATTGAGTCTCTGTTAATCGGCCCTATTTCAGCATATGGGTGCTCCTTTTTGTGCCTCATTCTCTCTCCAGTCTCTGTGTTTTGAGGCCCTGATGACAATGTGTACTCGATATCCACCTCAGCTGTTTCTCCAATGGCTGCATTTTCCTCCCTTGTCATGTTACACCTACTCTCTGAGTCCTGGTTGTTCGTAATTGGACATTCATCAACACTAGTCAGTGTCGGATGCCGGTCATCCTGAGGTTGCAGTGTGGTGTCATCACTACAACGATGACGACTTTCTAAATTTGGGTTGTCTCTTTCCACTCCCTTCCCCTGATCAACTTGTGATGATGACTTCTCGCCGGTTTTTGATCGGGGCAATGTCTGCCCAATCACACAGAAGACGTACTTTTGCTGCTTTTCACTCATCTGGTCATCCTCATCGATCTGTTCCTCCCTTCCCATTGTCCATCCCTCTTCCTTTTCCTCATCTCCCTCACGCCCTGGAAAGGCAACAGGTGAGGGGCCATCATATGCAACTCCACCTTCCCAGAACTCCTGACAGTCCTCAAACTCCTCTTCTTCATCTTCCTCTCTTTCATCCTCCTCGTCTCCGCCACTGGACATGGTCACAAAGCTGTCCTCTCCTGAGAGCATTCTGTCTTTTTCTTGCTTCCACCCTGTTTCACTTCCTCCTTCACTCTCGGAGCGGGCCCAACAATCGCTCCCACCCTCTTCCTCTCTGTCACTCTCCTCTGTATTATCAGTCACGTTGTCTCTCTCTGCATCCCTCTGCCGGCTTCCCTTCATCCCTCCATCGCTGTCAGACAGATGTTCCTTCCCTCTCTTATCTACTTCTCTCCAGACTTCACCCACCTCCTCTCCATCTACACTTATACCTTCTGACTCCTTCTCAGTGTCTCCCCTGTATTCATTTTTCCCTTCACGTCTTCCTCTGTAACTGCTTTGGTCCAAGTATCTCTCATCTGGTTCCTCTTTTACTCTCTGTCCCTCTCTTCTCCACTCAGCCTGAGACTCCATACCCCTCTCTTCTTTTCCGCTCCTCTCGTTTCCCCTTTTGTGACTCTCTCTGTCTACAAATTCTTCTTTACTATTCTTGCCCCTGTGTGGCTCTAACCACATCCTCCTCTGCTCTGGCACACTGCCTCTCGTATCCCCTCTATCTCTGTCTTGTCTTTCACTTCTTTTCTTCTCCCTTTGACTTCTTTCAGCGGCTCTCTCTGAATATCTTTGTTCCTCTACATCTCTGTCACTTTCAGTAGTGCTCCACTCTCCACTGCTCTGGGCTTGTGGTGGCGCCCTGTGAGTCGTCTCATTCAGGGATCGGCTCCCTCTGTCTGTCGAATCATCCCACCTAGAATCCGCCTCTCTTTGCTTTGTTTCCCTGCCTCTCCTCTGCTTGTACTCCCTGTGTTTGTCATACTCTCTCCTGTCATCCTTTTCATTTCTTATGCTTTCCTTCCACCTTTCTCCCTCCTCGTCTGCATCCCTCTCTGCCCTCCTGTCAAACTCTCTGTACCTCTCCCTATCATTTTCCACTGCCCTCCTCCTGGATCGATCCACTTCTCTTTCTCTGTCCACTTCTCTTCCTCTGTCCCTGTCTCTGTACCTCTGCCTGTCCTCTTCCCTGTATCCTCTCCTGTCTCGATCTCTGTCTCTAACTGTGTTGCCTTTGTTTTCCCCCTCACTTCTGCTTTGTTGATATGTCAACTCCTCCCTTTGTCTGTCCCTCTCTCGCTCCCTCCTCAGCTCTCTCTCTTCACTGTCTCCTTCACTCCTGGTGTCCCTCCTTCCCTCTCTCCTTTGTGCCCTTTCCCTCTCCCTTCTATCTGGGTAGACCTCTCTGTCTCCTCTTCTGAGTGGTGAAGGCCCCCTGGCCTCCCTCTCTCCCATGTTAGGCCTAAGCTTTTCTCTCTTTCTAGCTGCTTCCCTCTCTCTTATGTCCCTTGAATCACCCATTTCTCTTCTTCTGACATCAGACTCCTGATATCTTTCCCTCTGTCGGGATTTCTCATCTTCTAAAGGTCTTCGTCCAGTGTTTTTTCCCTCTTCCTTTGCCCTGCTTCGAAGCTCATCTCTTTCCCTCTCTCTGTACATTTCTCTCTGCCATGCTCTCTCTCTGTCTCTGTCCCTGTCATCTGTCTCTGCTCTTTGTGGCCTATCTCTCTGCCTTCTTTCTCTTCTCTCCTCAGCCATCTCAGTGCTGGCTGTCATTCTTCTGCCCTGATCTCCACCGCTCTTTCTCACTCTGGGAAATGTGTCACCTTTCTTCATCCCCCTCTCCACCTCTCTGTCAGCCTCCTTCTCTACACTTGACAGTGGCCTCCCATTTCTGCTCCTGCCATCTTCTTGTCTCCTCTCTCTCTCCTTCCAGTCTCTTTCTCCTTCTCTCAGTCGGGGTCCAGGAGCTCTGTCTCTCTCATAGTATCTCTCCCGTGGGTCAGCATCTTTGTATCTTTCTTTGTCCCTCATTTTATCTGCCTCTCTTTCTCTCCTCCAGCCGTCCTCTCGGATGCCATCTCTCTCTCTTTCTGACTGGGCTGTCATTGCCGGCCTGGGACTTGGATCTCGGAAGATTTCTCCACCTGACTGAAGCTTGCGGTCAGATGTGTTCATGTTAGAAAAAGTGGGGCCGCTGGGCCTTTTGGTCCCCATGGTATCATAATTTGGAGAACCTAAAAGAGAGCAACACCCCACATCATTAGATTAGAAATCATGTGGCAATCCATTTTCAGGGACCAATCACTGATATGCAAGTCAAATTAAGAACCTCTGTATAGTTAATGTCAAACAGTTAGAAAAATGTACAAAACAATATTTGACTACTGTGACTGCTACCTTTGGAAAATCATAATATCTGAAACCATTTAGCAGTATTTACTCTAGAGTATTTAGTCTTTCATGGAGTTTTTTTGTCTTGTACACTAAATTGTACTTTGGAGTTAAATATTTTGCATCAATTTAAGTGCGTCTAGTTGTACAGTAACCTTTGGTAAAAAGGAATATACAGGCCCTAAGAAATGGTGACACCCTCTTACAGTTGTATAAGAATGCAGCACAGTCCTGCAAAGCACCACATACCTTTCAAAAAGCGAGGGCCCGTGACACATAGGCACGGCATGTAACATGTAAACCACAACTAAGCTAGATCTAATTCAGAATTGAAACCAGAAGCAATTTCCAGAAGTGTTTAGCTGAAATCCATACGAAAACAGTGAAGCAACTCACCTGAATGTAGTATGCTGGGGAGATCTGCGGTCTCCCCCCAGTCCAGCTCAGCTCAAAAGCATGGGATTGCACAACACATAAGAATTCATTCCCTGTGTTCACATAGTCTAGGTGACACAGCAAATATCCTCCTTTTCTTTGAATGGATCAATCTTTATCTTTTTCTCTCAAAATTTTAGCTCTCGTGAAAAAATTAATGTTTACGCCTGAGCTCTCCTTGCTTTTCCTTCTTGCTGCTTCTCTCTCTCTCCACCTCCCCTCCTTCCTCAAATTCCCAAACAAGTCTCAACAGATTGACACTTATCTTTCCCCTCCTCCTTTTTTCTCTCTTGTCCTCTCAGTCGCTGTTGCTGAAAAGGGAGATCCCTAATAAATCAAACTGAGCTCTGTCCACTACTTAAGTCCTTTCTCCTTCCCTCTACTGCCGATGTGATCGCCTGTGTGGACACCCCCTGCCGAAAAACTGTTCACAACTGTACCCTCTCTCTTGCCCCATTCTTCTCTCGCAAAACACAGGAAGTACACCTCCTTGCTGTCTCTGTCTTGGAGCGTGCGATTGGTTAATATGCAGTAGCCGGGTGTGTCTGCACATAGCACACAACAGCCAGGTAAGGCGAAAGCTGTGATAACACAAGAGAGAGTGGGGGGAGGGGAGACAGAAGTGAGGATTGAGAGTGCACACACACACAGTTGGAAAAGCTCACTGAGGCCTATAAAAACTTCCCAATGTTCCCCTGAGAGGCACTAAAGAAGGGAAAGTAATGAAAACACAAACTCTTTCTTACGATAAAAAAAACACTAGAAAGGCAGTTACAGAGGTAGAAACCAAGGGAGGGGCATCTCAATGCTGACATGTGAGCGACTTGTGTAACAATGACTGTTTTACTATATTGATTAAGTGCTAAAGTCACCAGAGACTAAATTAACATGACCATATAAGACACTGAAACTTCATTCACATTTCCTTACTCACTTTTTTTATTGCACTGCATAAGCACAGGTTTTACCTCACGTTGCTTCTATTTGCTTTATTACTCACACATGGTCTCATTTAGATTTTTACTTATTTTTAATGTAGGCTTTGATTATTTAAATTAATGCATTTCATTATTTGGCATTTTATTTTGTTGGCCTGTGCCTAGCCAAAACTAACGGAGTCTTATAAAACATCCCGAGAACATGAGAGTTATATTTACAGGTGTTTATTAAAATGTATGTAGAGTGATGAGCTGTTGCGCTGTATTGCATTATACTCTTTTAAATTAGTTTACTCCATTTTTATCACTGAAGGCATCAGTTTTAGCAAGCTCTAC
>JAPQLA010000024.1:10761640-10780475 GCA_029822935.1 Naso vlamingii | reverse complement strand
ACACCCAGAACAGATTCAGTTTCTGGTGTCTCATTTAATCAATTGAACCCTTGAAGGTATTGATCACATCAGTTCTGGGGGGGCGGTTATATTTTTCAGTTTAACATTCTGTTAACAGCATGGTTGTCTAACAGGGGGCCACTTGTTTTTGAAACAAAACAAATTTAAAAGCCCAGCTGACAGATACTCAGCTACAAAAAAATCCAAAGAACTCCTGGCAAAATAAAACTGAAAATTATGAGCCAGCTTAGAGTACAGGTGTCCTGCCACATTGTTTATTTTGTTTGTTTGTTTTTTACTTTTGTCAATGTAGTTCTCATCAATGGGTTTTAAAGTCATCTTACATGAGACGGGCTCTGGTTATAAGCTAACGTTATTTCAGGAGGCCTTAGTTTTAAAAAGTTTGAGACCCCTGCATAAACAAATCGAGGAGCTTTAGAGAGAACATTTGAAGAACTGGGGAACATAAAGCCCTTTGTCTTGCTCCTGTTATTGCTGTATACAACTGGAGAACGTAGGACCCTGGAACACAGAAATGACTCCATTAGAAATGTGTCATGAGCTTTGCCACAATTTTCAATTTTACACTCTGGAGGACAATAAAAGTTTATTCTACTCTATCTAACCATATGCATGTCAGTTCATCACTGGTGAGCATGTGTCTAAAAAAACAATATTAATTAATTTTCCTGTTATTTTGCAGCTTTTGCATTCCTGTTATGCAATAAGGTAAGTAGCTAATTTCAAAGCATCAGTCCATCATGTACCTACATATTATATGGCATTGCATGGTCTCTTTGCTCCACACTAATGGATATGTTCTTTAGAGAGGTAAAGACACTTCTCAAAAGTCGAAGGAGTCAACTCATCAGTTTGCCAGAGACTCATTCAGTGCCAAGCAGCAGCAGCCATCGTCCCCTCCAACTGCTAATCTGGGTACTGACAAGTAAAATCAAGACTTTCATGTGAAATCCTTGACGCACTCTGCTGGGTCATTAAGAAAATAAAAAAAAATGTAGAAGATGCAGCTGTGTTCCTGTTATGAGTTGATTGCAACCAACCAAGCTGTCCCACTCTACAAACTGTATGTTAATGCAATTAAACTTTAAGAGTCAATCAAAACATTTCTTGAAGTGCACTCTTTGCTTGTTTCTGTGTCTGTAGGTCCAGTCCATGTCCACAATGCAGGGACGGTCATCTTTAGCTTGCTCAGTCATTTTACAGGCCAAGTAGGTCCAACAACTGAATGTGGGAGGACGACTGAGAGGGTGAGCAACAGAGAAAAAGACGAGAGAGACTGTCCTGTATTTCATCCCACACGCTCTCCCAGTATTCATCTCTCTGAGGAGGAGAGAAGCGGAGAGATGGACAGCATTTTCTTTCCCTCCCAGGAGCAGGGGAAGGACTGCCACGTGTCCAAAGAGGAGTCACTATGATACATCATAAAAATGTCAGAAGACTTGTGTTGGAGGTTATGACTGTTACCATCCAGACTGATCCTAAACTTCTTCTTTTAAACGGAAGCAACCGTAAAACCGTGAAACCACAGATGAGTGTGGACCAGATTCATCTTCCTTTAGCAAACTATGAATCATAGTGTTCTACAGAGATATTTAAACCTGCAGGTTCTGGCAAAATGAGTAGTCGATGCACACCAGAAACTAACTCTGGGCAGAACAGCTGGAAGAGTGACCTCCTTTGTAAGTTGTAATTTAAACGCCATGTAAATACTCTATAATAAACTCTGTCAGTTCTCTCTTTTTAAAGTATAAGATGTGAATGTTAAATGTGCACAAATATTAGACATTTTGATTGTAATAAAAATTTATTTTGAATTAGAAAAAACTAACTTAAACTAAATGTATCTAAGTTAAAAACATTCTGTATAATCTGACTGTGAAACTGCAGCAGAAAGTCTATTAATATATATACACACACATATTTACTGTATATATACATAAATGTAAAGATGTGAAATACCTTTAACTTTTGTGTACCCTTGTAGATACCACTGTTTATCAACACACTGCACAATTTCTAACTCATGCATAACTGTCAGTGTCAGGCTGTAAATTCAGTGTCTTCCAGATGCTCAATATTCTTGTTTTTATACACTTTTATCCTTTTAACCTGCCATGCCAGACAGTCATATTCTCCTCAGAAAAGCAGTCTTAAAACAAATGTTTAGAGTTGTTCCATTCGTCAGTGCTTGCGTTCATTTGTCATAATTGTCCAAAGCAAAGAGAGATGTTTTGCATTTGCTATGTGGCACTAAAGGACCGTCAGGGAAATGTTTAATAGTCCAAGTTCAGGATCTGTTTTGTGGTTGGTCTCATTTCCTGCCTCCTGGACAGGCTTGGATACTTTTTCGTCCTCAGAGCATGGTCGCACAGGAGCGCGTGTTTCAGCCAACAGGTAACCTGAGTAACAAGGGAACAGAGAAGGTTTTTGGTTTTTGGTTTTTTCCCCCAGTAATTACACTGAAATATGAGGTCATAATCACAGGTACTAAAAACATGAAATCATACTCCTCATGAAATGATAAGAGAGCACTATGTGTATCAGCTATATTTGTGTCACCACAGCCATTGGGGAAAAGTCTTAAGTGCTTCTACTAACCGTGTTTGGATCGAATCCAGAGCAGAAAGGGCTTGATTTTTGTTAGAGCAATAAATACAATTCCTGCAGACAGGAGGCCAATTATCACCAGGAACCACGCTGTATCTGTAAGAAATTTGGGGGAGAAGCATCTTTGAAACATTTAGAACAACAAGTTCAAGTATTTCCTTGTTTTTAGCTTACATTACCTCTGAGTGGTTTATGGGGAATCCAGGCTGTGGTGACAGTGCCAGGTTTCAGGACTGGAGGAAGGAGATTAAAAAAAAACAAAAACAACTTATCAGATCATTGCCAACATTAGTAGTTCAGTGGAAATATCAAACTGTCCATGGCTCAGGTTAGTCATTGAGCCCACTCCCTTATTTTTGACACTGTGATCAGTTTTACACATTTTATAATTAACTTGAGGCACCTTGTATGAACTTTCTCCATGGACACTAAAGAATAAACAAAGAGTTGCTATGTAAACAAATATCTAAGGACTTGTGTGTATTATTTTTAATAATTACATCAGTTCTGGACTGATTCAGTGGAACTTGGCTTTCATTTCGTAATGCTGAACAAAAAGAACAAAGACCCTCCTCTCTACTGAGCTGCTGCATGCCAAATAATGAAACAAAGGGAATAAATTATCACGCTGTGCACAAATAATCATTAAAACAATAATTACACTCTCTAAATCTGCATAGTACCTCTAAAAGCTGAATCCACCACTCTTTAAAGCAGTATTAATGTATATTTGGCTACAGCTTTACAAACACAAGGTTGAAATATCATTACTCAGAAGTTAGCATGCCATTGCCTATTTACACATCCAGCAGACACAGCGCAACGTCAGCGTTCTAAAGTCATTTTTTATGTTTCTCACTCTGCTTTTAGCTCTGTTTTGTTCTCCACCACCTTCTGGGCGACATCATTTAAGTCTCATTTGTAGTCTTCAAATATTTAACTACATATGAAGCTCATAAATGCTGTGCTATTGCTGTTTATACACCACAATTAGCATACATATGTGAGTAATTTAAATGTGGGAAACCTAACTTAAAACAGCCTTTCCTTTTGCTAGAAGACAAGTTTGCCATTTAGTTTTTTATCTGGTAAGTCAGTAAGGTGGAGAGAGGAATCCAGTTACAGGCCATAAAATCAAAACCATAAACTTGGGTAGGACTGCTTCATACCCTGCCGCAGCAATCTCTCACATAAGTAATGTTGTTCCGTGACCGTGCACACTTGCATATGTACATAGTCCAATACACTAGATGGCAGTATGCATATAGTTGATTTAGCAACTACTTATTTTTTTCAAGCTAACGTAATGGACAAAGCAGTGGCAGTAAAGGAATACGTTTTAAAGTGTAAGCATTACAATAACAAACTTCAGCTAACACTTCTTTGTTTGGGCACAGTTGCTTTCATATCTCATATGTACCGTGCCCAAGTACACATGAATTGTACCCGAGACCACCTTTTCGAGCAGACTCAGGCATGGCTTGTAAAACATGCCTGAGCACAGAACGCTTGTGTTCACACTAATCACATAAACAGGACTTTGGGGTCAAGCGTGCGCGGATTCAGGCCCAGGCTCCTAGTGTGAAACCATGCTGAAATGCCCATAGAGGTAACCAAGCCATGTGATAAAAGTGGGTTTGTTTCAATGAGGAACTCATTTTACACATAATAGTTATTTGACCCTTTGTTGTACATAAATATTGGTTTATTTAATAATATTTAGTCCGTAATCAAGTGTTTGATCAAAAGTTCTACTGCCGCTATTAGGTAAAAGCAGCAATGATAAGCAGGAACACTTTCGTGACACATGAAAAATTCTGGAGATTAATACAGCACTGCAGGAATGAGTCTTCAAGTCTAGAATATGTTAGCAAGTGGTGAAGATCATCTGGTTGAGCAAAATGTGCAATTATCCTAAACTTTTGTTCACCAGAGAGCCTTTTTCCGCTATATTTCAAAATCAAGCGAGCTAGCTTGCAGTTTGGCCTTCATAAACACCTCACCCCTGCAGCATGACTCTGATTGCTGTCATTTACTGCACAGCACCTAAAACCTACACAAACCAAGCTGATTAATGGGTAACACTAGCTAAAAGTCTTGTTTTGTCTGCCCTCTAATGGTAGCTTGTTTTTGACTTGCACACACTGACATCACAGTAGAATGTGATTAAAAACCACACATCTGACCACACCCAGCAGTGATGTTGGTTCCACAAAAACCAGATAGGTTAGAGAAACAGTTTATGGTTACATGGTTGTTTCTATGGTAACCCTTCATCTTTGTATTGTTATGCTATATATATATATATATATATATTATGCTATATATATATATTTAACCCCACATTCAGTGTGTCATATGGTGTCAGGTGTCTGATGTCTTTAACCACCCAAAACAAAGGCACATATTCATTAGAACTCAGAAAGTGTTAAAATGGTTTGCTGCTATTTAAAAAGCTATGTGTCAAATTTGGTTGAATGTGCAAAGCAGGTTTATCCCACCTGTAGTGGTTGGTGGGAGTGTGGGTTTGGGGGTGCTTGGTATCGGCACACACACTTTGCAGGCTTTGTCGTTGCATTTGTAGCCAGTTTTACATCTGCACACGGCGTTATGAGTGGCGTTACAGGGTGACTGATACTCCATGTTTGCTGTAAAACAAATACACAAAACAACAACTGTTAGTTAAAGATCTAGTGTAACCATAACTCCTAGTCTGTTAGTGTGTGACGAACATTCATGTACGCACAGACGTTGTCTTTAAAATATGACACAAATCAGAAAATGAAAAATGAGTCAAACTAGACATGGCAGGTAATGATTCTGGTTTTAAGTCATGACAGTTATATAAGCACTTTTGATACCCTTTCTTTCTTAGTGAAAGCTGTTTTTCACTTTGATGAAACATTTTCTTTCTTGACATGCAAAGTTCAAAGTAAAGCAAAGAAAATTACTCATATGAGCGGCATGAAGCCCTCATTGTCATCACATAACATTTGCTTTAATAACCAAACTAACATAATTAATAAAACTACAACAATGACAGTTAAGCATACAGAACTTCAGATCTCTCTGGTTAAATTTTGCCCATGAACTTGTGTCACAGTTCCTTTTAGTCTACAGCTTAAACTCATCATAATGTCAAACAGACACATCCTCATTTTGTTTTTTTGTGTAATCGCATTATTATTACGTTTATCTACAGCACACTCATACTTTTGCTACGCCACACTGCATCACAATGCCCAATATGTAGAACTCATTATTAAAATTTTTTCCAGGTGAGTAATCACATTACATTTGCCAGTGTTTGGTGTCTGGGGGGGTCACATTTCACTGCAGAGCATAGCTTTTGGAGCGAGCAAGAATTCTCACTCAAGAGTTCTTTAGCGAAGTTGAGAAGGTGGACTGTTTACCCACTTGCTACTTCACTCTACTGTCGTATAATGATTCATTATAGTGCAATTTAAAAAAATAACATGGGAAGTCTTTAAATGGTTATTCTTAGATTCCAGAAAGAACTGTAAAAGTTATGTCACCGCAGTTCAGAGCAGTGGCTGTAACTGGTGGTTTGACTGATGTCATTTAAACACACAACATGTTATTTCTGCTATTTAGGTCTATTTTTATGCATAAATGTTACATATTATACTATAAAGAGGATCTGAGAATGGGAAATGTTATCCTGCAGGAAAATGTAATTGTTACAAGTTAAAAAATTTGGAGTAATGCTTCCTTTGAAACTCTGTGTGCACATCCAAATTCTTGTGAATTGATGACACCCCGATAAAGATTTCTAACCAAATAAACACTGATACTGTTGTGAGAGCAGTGTGTGAAATTTTTCTGTGGGTTGAATCATTTCCACTTAAACTATTTTCCGTGGCCGTTAATTGAAATAGAGCCCTGCATGTGTAGGATTAGAGGTTTTTGACATTTTCAACACCCACCTTCATCCCCCCAATTTCTACAACAGCTGTCAAGCTTTCTGCATATTAGGTCAGATTTTAAAAAGATTAGATTAGAGCTGCACTGCAACACTGGATTGAAATGGGTAAATACAAAGAAAGCATCTGTGTGCACATGTAAAAGTCAAAACCTTTTAAAATATGCACATAACTCAAAATTCAGATGGAGAATCACATACTTTGTGTTACTTCTGCGTTTTCATTCTTCTTTGTTTTCCACAGTGACATTTAAAAATAAGCATAACAAGCTGTTTTTGCTCACCTGTAGCAGTGCAGAGACCTGAGCAATAGCATATCATATGACATTTATGACTGCTGCTCTTTCCGATGTTTACTACTTTTCTGTGTGTTTCTGTTTTTTCCACTGACATGACGATGGTCTGCTTTGTGAACCTCCTCCTGTCTTTGCCTCTTTCGGTGGGCTGTGCTGCTGATAAATTAAACCTGAACTTCTGCCGCAGAATCCCACCACAACAACCCCCTGAGCTGGTTCAGGTTCACAGAGCTTCTCAGACCCCCCATTTCCTCCTTCTTTTAATCTCTCTCTGACTGTAGCCCACCGTGACACACAAAATGGGAAACCCCCTTGACAATGAGATCTTCACAAAAATCATGTTGTACAGACAGAGTTGAGTAACACCTAACAGCACATCTCTAAAGTTTTGTGCTGTAACTGGACAAAGTTGGTGGTCAGGACTAGAGAGGTGATGAATCACACACTTCTTGCTAAAACAGAACCACAAATATCACACACATGACACGCAGACAAAATAAACAGGGACGTACAATTTTTCACATAGGCCTCAAATAACATAGTAATTAAATATGTGATGTTTAAGCACAGATGTGACCACATGACATCTACTGCTCTGTGTTTCAGTTCTTTTTAAACACAAAATGTTTATTTTCTGCATCAAGGGTTACGATGGATATATTATCATTGAGTGAATTGGCAAAATTAAGGGGGATGCAAATCTCCTTTGTGAGCAAGAATTCACCTCTTTAAAGGATCCTTGACCTTCTGCAACTAAAGATAACAGAATGATTCATAATATCATATTAACCATAATAATATCATTTTGTCCAAAGCCTGCTTTTGTTGTAAATCTAAAATAAGAACATTTAGCGCATCACTCACTGAGACAAAAAGCTGCTGAACTACTCACTTCTGTTGCAATCTTCACATACATTGCAGGTGGACTCCAGGTTGTAGATTTCACTGTACCGCTCACCAACGCAAGGGAGACAGTTAGCTTTACAGCCCAAACGTTCATCCAAATGGTTACCTGGAACACACACAGTAATTTTCAGTTACAACCTGTTTGCATTACAAAAATTATGAAATCTATCATGGTGAAAAGAAGTCATTGTACCAGGCGGACACTTGTTACAGCACTGCTGAGGATTTTCCACTGGCCAGCCATATTGTGTCATATTGCACTGTATGGAAAGCACAGGACAGAGGAAAAATAGACTGCACAGGCAGGTAAAAGCAAAATAAAAGAGTGGCCGCATCTGGGAAGACAAACACAGAAGGAAGAAAAAGAGGAGGAGGAGGGTGAGAAGGAGGATGAGCCACAAGAGGTGGTAGAGGAGAATAAAGATTGATATGGTCAGATATCTTCAAATACTAAAACAAACACTGAGTGAAAGAACATACCTCTTTTAAAAATGACACAGGTCTATGGTGTTTTATAGTATTAGTAAGTTTAGTAAGTTGTATTTGACAAAGAATTTAGCAGCGAAGCTACAGAATACCCTGTATACACACATTTCCGATTTTACACACCTATACAATAGTAATGACTGAGAGATTCAGTGTTGTACTAAATATAAATACTCTAGTTACTTTACAGGCTACAGCGAGTGAGACTACAGGAAAATGTATGCATTAATCTACAAACTTTCAGGACAGTTTTTATCTGACAGCTATGGCAGAAAATGTCTCGCTAAAGCTTTAACTTACCTTGGATGAGAAGCTGAGACAATTAGATGTAACCTGGGACCCTCTAAGTGTGAGACTGAGCAGGGGACCAGAAGTGTTTCAGGGGATTACTTGTAAAATGTCACAGATGAGTCATACCGAAAGGCTTACATTTTCACCGGTGTCTATGAAATCTCTAAGCCCCGCTCGCTCATCCTTTCTCCATCTCTATGCTGCAACTCCTGGCTCTGCAGACACATGCACTTCCTCCACAGCCTCCACGATTTTCCACAGGCGCCATCTCTTTCATTTCAATCAAATCAATCTTATGGCTATAAACAATCGAACACTTTCTCTCTCCTCCTTACATCTGCCTCGCTCGCTCCCTCTTACACTTAGATGATGAGGTCATTTCAGAACAAATATCATAGACCACTCATTCAACTCTGAGACATCCTCTTGCTCTTACAGAAAGCTGGTAAGATAAACATTGTATCAAGAAATGACTGTATGCTGATGATGCTGCTCTGTAACCTTATGACACACAGGGTTGAGAAATAAAAGATTTCTGTTAACAATACCAAATGCAAAGATAAGATCAAACTTCTCTGTTAAAATGTGATATAAGCAATCTGATCTTAAACCTCCAAAATCAGATATTAGGATAAAAACTGTACTGTGTGGGTTACCTTATAACTGATATGCCTGCCTTCTGCCTTCAAATGAAGTGATAAGTGACACGCAGGGAGGCTAGTATATATATATATATATATATATATATATATGTATACACTGTATATATAGTACATACTAATCAAACAGTTTTCTGGGTACTTGTGTTGCTTTCAGTTCTTCAACTACCCAATTTATAAGCTGTCACCTAACTTTGCTGTCGGCTTTGTTTTATTAAAGAGCATAAAAGAGAGATCTTGTGTATGTCCTTTTTCCTCCTTATTAGATTAAGGATTTGCGCTAATTTAGGCACTTGTATGGTTAAACTTTATATTGGTAACTGGCAATTAAGTGACAGTGCATCTCTGGTGATGCTACAACGTAATGCAAATGTAATGCAACTTGTAGTGTAACTAATAACTTTCAGCAGTGAGTACTTTATTTTTTTAAGTAACAAGTAATGTGTAATGCTATTTTTTTAGAGTAACCACCAAACACTGCTCCTAAGTGCATTGTTTTGTATGTGTGTAATAGTTTATGTGTGGTGGCTCAGATATCTATCTGTCTCATCAACTGTGGCTTCCATCGTCCAGATAAGAGTAAAATATTGCACACCAGGTTATACTTGTGTGAAGATCTTTCCCCAAAACATGCGTACTTTTGTGATATTTTTCTGAACTGCCACAGTTTCTTTTAATAAATGTCAACAGTCTTCACTTCAGCAGCATCCTCCCCTTAAACAAAATTAGACACTGACACTGTCCTCTCCTCAGCACTACTGTCCTTTTTTCACAGACACCAGGCCACAACACGTGACCTCCTGTCAACTGTGAAAAGGGCTTAAGGTTGACGAAGCAGAATAAAAAAAGGTGTTGCTTCCGGGGCCTGGTGTGGCTCTGGGCAAGTGGCGCCACTCAAACTGAGTACAGAGATGACTGAACAGATGACTGAGCATCTAAATCACTCTGACGTGACTTAGAGCAAACCTGGTCATGCTTATCTTGAGGTTTCACTATTAGGATGCTTGACAGTAAGGATTTGCTAGATTAAAACTTCAGAGGAATCTTTGCCAGGAACATGTCAACCAAGTTGTGTTGAAGTAAACAGATACTTGAGACGCAAAGCTTAAAATACAAAATCTGCATGCAGACTCAGAGCTGGGTTATGCAGTCGTCACAGCTGGCCTCACAGCATGAGTGTCTGGAGGCACATGTACAAGAAGACCTGCTAAAGTGGCTGTGCACCACGTGTTGCGGTGTCGATATGACAGTTTGAGTGCTTCTGACAAAGACAGAGAAAGACCAAGAGAGACAGAGGAAGAGCTGTGAGAAGGATGTGGTTTTTCTAAGGAAGTACTTGTCTTGCTCTGCTGACTGAGTGTAACCTAGTAGCAAAGTCACGTGAAGCTGCACTCTGCTGGCCCAGTGAATAAAGTAGCCTACCAGCCGACTCCAGCCTATTCTTTTCTTTAATTATGGTGCCTGTAATTACAGTGCATTATGCTCTACGTTGTCTGAAATTACTCCCTCCAGAAATGTATATAAATCAAAGGCAGATATTCATTTAACCCAAAATACTTTGTTTTGTCCCATTTGATTAAAAAATACATAATTTAAAATGTCGTTTCTATATGTTGTTTTAAGTCTAGCCTGGTATTTTAAAATATCTGTAAGTCATAGAGATATTAACTGGTTAGCAATGCATTGCCTACAGACATAATAAATCTATTTTCACTGTACATTAAGCTCCAATGTGTTGGATTTCAGGTAATCTATTTGTCGAATATAGCAGAAATGAAATTGGCCATAACATTCATATTATTGTTTTTTTATTTGTGTATCACCTGAAAATAAGAAGTGTTGTGCTTTCATTACCTAATACTGTAGGTCCTCCTTCATAAAGTCGACCGTGATGCATCCCATTTCTACAGTGGCCCAGAACTGAAAAACTAAGCACTGCTGCTAAAGAAGTCTCTTTATATATCCTGTTAATTTCACAGCCAACGTAGGTTCTGCTACTTGCTTGCGCAGGAGAATCTTCCCTCAGGTATATATATATATATATATATATATATATATATATATACTAGGGTAAAGAATATCAATTGGTAATAAATTTATCTCACAAATTGATGTAAAATTATTGAATTTCCTCCTCACATTTAAACATTTTTAAAGGAACAAACAATTAAAGTAAATAGTGACCACATTTTAAACATAAAAAAACACGACAAAACCAAAAAATGCCTCCATACTGCTTGTCCAAAGAAATCCTCAAACCTCAGCATGCCAATTTGTTTTTGAAAATGTCACTGACGCCTCCAGCGGCTGCACGAGCTTCAGATGGTGTCAGTTGTGCACATGAGCTCTTGAATGCTGCACCCTTCATAAGAGCTACAGTAATTAGGCACTTGGATTACTTTGGATGAGCAGTATGGAGGCATTTAATGTTTTTTGTTCTTGTTTTTGTTTTTGTTTTACATTTAAAACTTGTTCACCATTCAGTTAGATTGTTTGGAAGATTAATGCAATGCATTTTTCTTGTGAAACTCCAGCAGTGTTTTGTGAACTAAAAAACTTCACCAGACCTTCCATCGGCATGGGGTGGATAAGATAATGACTGAATTTTCATTTTGGGGTGAACTATCCCTTTAAAGTAATTTTAAAAGCTGTTTGCGATCATCTAGGAGAAAAAAAAAATCATACATGTGTCCTGAAAGTAATGGAATGACGTAAGACTAATGGATGTGTGGTCTGACATGCACCTGTAGCTCACAGACAATAATCCAACAGGTTTGTGGGCGCTCACCTGTCGGCTCACCACAATGCTCTTAGTATCTGTTTTGCCAACAGTTATCTTCTTGGCCAACTGTCTGCCTCCCAATTCCTTGAAATGATCTCGTGACGCAGCTATTTCCCGTTTGAGGCCGCCCCCGCTCGTGCTCGCTCAGCAGCACGGAGTACTGCCGTCGCTGCTCTCGCTTAAGCAAATACAGTCAAATAATGTCAGATTAAACTAAATATACCTTATTGTTGACGCATGGACCGGAAGTAAAGGGACATCCTGCTGTAACAGCGGCTGACCAGGTAAGCGACGGGTGAATACCTCTGCATGAGAGTCTGTGGGAAAGGAGATTCATATCAAGCCAGTGGGCGTCTGTGCGGTTAGTTGGCAAATCGAAATCGGTGACAATAGAAACAAAAACATTAAAATCTTCTCTGTAATTTTACTTTTAAATACGTCAACTTTGTCTGTGAATGTCTTTGTCTAAAGGTTGAGGTTTAAAGGCTTTAAAGTGACTCCAAGCTGTCAAAGTTCAGTCTAATCTCAGCGTTTCAGTTCCACACGCGGGGGTTAAGATGGGTGATGCTGCCGAGTGGCGTAGAAATATTTAGGCTACAGTGTTTGTTTGTTGTTTTTGCAGGGTTGAAATTTTGACAGTAGACCAATGTGTAACTTACTGTATGTACGACCTTGACAACACTGTCCCTAAAACGACCTTTTAACACGTTTCTCTGTAACTTGTGTTGAATCTCCTTAAATCACTTACAAATGGACGTTCATGACAGAGTCCATTTCTGGAGACAACTCTAAGGTTAACGGTCATTTACCCCGTTTACTGACACAGTGTCATTAAATTTACTAACAGAAGAATTTGGCCAAGACATTCCTGCGTAAGGGAAAAGCCTATGTAAACAAAATGAAATAGAGGCTTTTATCTTTTTTTTTTTTTTTTTTTTTTTTAGGAACTACAAACTACAACTACTTTTTTAGTAGCCTAGTTCCAGTATAAAACTTCCAGAGCAAAGTAGCCTATATGGATTAACCTGATGAACTGGCTGATAAAAGTCACGTGGGCAGATCCAGAAGTGCAGAGGTGGCTACTGATGAATAAAAATCGTTTCCCTGTTGGGATGTTGTTTCATAAAAGGCTTTTGAGTGGTTAAAATGTAACTAGTCAATGCTGTGTGAACTTCAGATGATATTTCCTTGATCTCAGTTTTTGGGTAGGTGGCAGAAATCTTACAGGTGGATTTCTCAAAACTTATACAGACAAAATAAGGTATTCAGTTCAAGGGTCAGAAGTTCTGACAAGTTTAAAAAGCTTAGTTAACCTTTTAAATTCCACACCACAGGTAAAGTAAAATCTTTACATAGCCTACTGTGCTTCAGCAAATTAAAATGAAAGTGAAGTGCCTTCAAGAGCCACTCAAGTTTTTCGACCAGCGAACTGTATGACAGATTGAGACGAAACTTTGTTACCACTATAGAGAAACAGTCTGAATAAAATATAATAATACAAGGTCAGGGCTTTAGTAAAGGCAGTGCTGTTATGTTCAGCTCTATCAAACTTAACAGAGAAATTTGATAGTTCTAGGTTGAACTAGTAGCTAGAAAAACAGGGCAAAAAGTTGACCTTGCCTGTACAATATGCAGCATATTCCTGGAGTACGCTGTGTATTATCGCAGTATCACACAAAATGCAAACTTTGGCAGTTGAGTGTGGGAGGACTGAGGCGTTAATGGAGCCTGTGGAGCCCAGCCAGCTTCATAAAGAAGATGGATAACACTTTAATCAAGAATGCAGTCTGTTTAATAAAAGTCTTGTGTAGAATCGTAAACATTTTATTCCATTCCATTCCACTGACATGTTACTGAAAAATGCTAATATTTAGCAGGCTGTTTTCCTGTAAACACAGCCTAGCCTGATGGGAACCTTTTAAAAAAAAAGTTTCCCCTCATGAACTGAAGTTTACGACAGACTGTGACCTGTTGGTGGTGCTAGATCTAAGGTACATCATGAGTCTTGATTATTTGCAATTAAGATGCAGGTTATCGAGTATTGTTCAAAAGATTAAAAAAACAAAAATAAAACAGCTAAATAAACTGACATAGAGCCATGTGACTGTTAAAAAAGTACCTCGTTAAGTACTTGGTTTTTTAACTTATGACATTAACTGGATACCAGGATGAATAACTTGAACAAGTTATTCATGAGACCTGTGAGTTATATTACTATTGCATAAGCTGCTGAGGGCTTAATACAGACTGTTTGCCTTGCAGGTGGCCTCAGATGGATTGAGTTAAACCTGTGGGATAATGGAGGGAGGTCTCCGAAGAGGAAGATGGAATAAAAAAGCCCCTGTTTGCACAATACTGTTCCTAATGGTAAGAAGAATTTAAAGTGATTCACCAAGTACTTTGAAATTTCATAAATGTAACAATTAAGCTTTTGTTTGTATAATCATTGTGTGTCGCAGTGCATGCTCGTCCCGTCTTTGACACTGTTACAACCTTCAGAGGAGCAGACGTGTCCACACGGGGACTATCTAACCGATGAGGGAATTTGCTGCAACAAATGCTCTCCAGGTATTTTTTGGTCTCGGGAAAAAGTCAAGATTCATAAACTTCTCGTGAATACCACATACGCAGGTGTCATAACTACACAATAAGATCCATTCTACAAAGTTGAAATGGTGGTTACATGAAATGTTCATGCTTTCCAGGTTTTAAGTTTGTAGAGGAGTGTCATGCTGTGGGTCAGAGAACTAACTGTACACCCTGCTCCGATGGACAGTACATGGACAAGCTGAACTACTCGCCCAACTGCAGAAGTTGCAAAAGCTGCAAAGGTAGAGACACAATATCTTTTTTCTGAGTCAGTTTCACCTCTTTGATTTGCAACTGTTGATGGTCGGGCGTCCTGAGTAATTTGGCACAGTAACCATTAAACCCTGATTACTGAATCCATTCCTGTTTGTACTGAAAATTAGAATAATCTCAAGCAAAAATCAGTTATAGCCTACTTAAAAATCTCTGGGCACCCCGAGAGTGGATTATGTTCCAATTCAGAAGGCTCCAAAGAACAAGAGGCACCAAAGTTTTGTTTTTTCCAGCAAAGATTATAAGAGATTTTTGAAAATCATTTACGTTAACTGTATTAGTTAAAGAATAACTTTATTTGAAAGGGGGAGGAGGGGTTAGGGAAATACCTGTGTATAAAAGTGTTTTTAGCTGCAGTTGACACAGTTTAACAAATTTTCTGATCTGAAAAAAAGTAAAGTTATGGACATGACTGCTGTGGTCATGTGACCGCACCCACCCCCGTCCAGAATTAATGCCTTTCTCATCTGGTTATCACAGGTGAAGTGCTTTGTTGAACTTTTCTCTGTTTTCAACTTTTCTGCAGCATCAAACAATGAAGTGGAAGTATCCAAATGTAAAAGAGACCAAAACACTATTTGTGGCTGTAAGGACGGTTATTATAAGTCTTCCATCGACTCAGAAACGTTCGAGTGTCACAGATGTAAACGATGTAGAGCCAATGAAAAGGAGAAACAGACCTGTAAGTCTGACCTGGAAATGTCATAAATAATACTTTACTCAGTTATGTCCATGTAAAAGCCTTTTGTAAATATATTTTCTGGTTTATCAGGTGTTTCCTCAGTGAAGTTTAACATGAATCGTTCTTGTTTTTCCTCAGGCACTCCAGAGAACAACACCGTGTGTGAATGCGAAGAGAAGTTCTACAGAGTAAACAACAAATGTGAACCCTGCAAGAAGTGAGTGTGCTGAGTGTATATGAGCTTGTGGTACATCCGCTGTTCCCATTCTGCTGCTGTCAGTGGTTTTATTTAAAGTTGTTAATGGGGAAGTTGGCTTGTTGAATTGAAACTTGCAACACAGGTCCAACATTGTTCAGTCTTTCCATTTGATGGGAACAGAAGAGAGAAGTTATGGGACACGCAAACTGGGTCACTGACATTTCAGCATCTACTAAACAAGTTCTCACTTGTTAAACATACTGCGTCACGGACTTCTGTTCCACCCAGTTTATGTCTGGTCTTCAGAGGGAGGACCCTCTAAATTTCTGAAGGAAAATCCCTTTTTGGAGTACATTTGTATGGGACCTGCATTCTTAAATCTTTGAGACATTGGTGTCCACGTGGTGTGGTGTGGTCTGAAACAGGTTATTCCTCAAAATCACAAACAAACATTGTATCGGAGTTACAATTTGCCAAAGTTTTCCTGGCTAGACAAAAACAAACCTGCCTTTGTGTGCATTTAACGAAGGGATTAATTTGTGAAAATAGCAGAACAGAGCAGAAAATCAGCTTTTATCAGGATAGTGCCTGAAAACCCTTATTTCAGTAAAGAATGTGACCAGTTGTTAACATGTTCTGGGGGGCAGACACGATTATTTATTACAGGTTAAAGGTGGAAAAGGAGGGGGGACCAGCTGCGCATACATCCCACAATCCTTAGCTACACACTTTTTCACATAAATACATGAAGGTAGCCGCATGTGATCCTGATAGACAAAATACTCTATTCTAATTCAAACCAGTTTCTTGTGGGTTTGGCTGTAGAACTGTACTTAAAATGTAAACTTGTGGTTGCCTGAACTCGAATGCTGGTGTTAAAAAGGCGCTTTAGTCTTCGTGTTCATCACTTCCTCTTCGTGCCACTTCCTCCTCAGTGTTGTGAAATGTCCTCTCTCTTCTCCACAGTTGTTCCGCTGAGTGCAAACATCTCTGTTCAGATCCTCTGAATACAAGAGGTGAGTGCTTGTGAACCAAAATATGATTGTAGGGTTGGCTTTTCTATGAAAGAATTAGTACACTGTTCTTTTTACGGTACACACCTCCAGCCTACTTAGCAACAGATTGAGCTCCAGCCTACATTATGTCTTAGAAGGTATTAAGAAGTTGATGAAATATCCCCACCAAACGTTCTTACTAATAGGAGGCAATATCTTGGCAAAGTTACTGTGTTCGTTTCCTGCAAGAAGTTAGCTGTTATTATCAAGTTTGAAAGCCTGGGACATGGGGGATACCTGACCTGATGATCTGGCAGCTCTGACAGCTGGAGACTCTGAGTGCTGATGAACGGAGCGGTTAGCGTTGTAGTTTCAACCACTGGTTTCTGGCTGTTTTGCTCTCTGACCCCTTAAAACGAAAGAGTACTTTCTAGTGAGCGCATCACATGTTGCATATGTCAGGGCTGCATGTTGTGAGCTATTCCACCAAAGATTAATTTCAGCTTGTTTCCTTTAGTGCCCAAAGAGCTAAAATCTATCCAAAATTTCACATAATAAGAAAAGATTAGAGAAACATCAGTAAAACTAGCCTAGAAATATATATGATAAAACATTTTTTATCCTCCCTACCAATTTGCCATCTTAAGTATTAATTAATTAATTTATTTATTTTTTGCTATTATAATGCTAAAAGAGATTAAATTTAAGCTGGCGAACCCAGCAGAAACCCCATATATCCTTTCTTAACATCAAAGAGGTGTAAATCTATGAAAGGAAGTGTTGATCAGATGTTCTTGAATGTTTTTAATATGTGTCTCTGTGTCTCTTTCCCTATGTGTTCATCGGATCATCATGAAGCTCCTGAGCTTGAACAGGACAGCCTTCTTTACAAAATTGGTGGAGTTTTTGTTGTGGCTGTCGTATTGTTGGTGCTGGGGATTTTCATCACTTACAGGGCCACAAAATGGTCTATCAAGAAGAAGTTGATGAAATCGTCCTCCCAAAAACCTGAGGTCTCTCAGGACTTGTTTCAGGTACGCTGATAACTAACTGTTTGTGGTTAATTTTCTCCGATGGATGCACTTCCTCAGTCAATAAAATTTAATTTATCCTTGTTTTCTTCTAGGTCCTGACCCCTTATGAGGAACCTGCAAACAACATCACTGTGAAAGCTGTTCCCCAAAGTCCAATGGGCGAGCAGGAGCAGCAGCCATCCTGCCTGCCCGACTGTGTACCAACGAGTGAGTCTTATTTATACTGTTTGGCACTTGCTCCTGACCAGGGGTCCAGTTGGTTTCAGCTCCACATACAGACAACTATTGTACTAACTCTCTCCCCCTCACCTGCCCCTCCTCTCTCCTCAGTTCCTGACCTGATCTACACGGTGCTGGATCTGGTCCCTGTGCTGCAGGTGAAACAGCTGGTGCGTTCTCTCGGTGTAAAGGATGTAGAGATCGAACAAGCAGAGATGGATCATCGATCCTGCCGGGAGGCTCATTACCAGATGCTGAGGCTGTGGGCAGAGAGACGGTCACCTGCAGGTGGAGTGCGGCACAGGCCCTTGTTGCAAGAGTTGTTAGTTGAACTGAGAAGGATGCACCTGGGACAGGCAGCAGAGGAGCTGGAGACAAAGTACGGCATTCAGTAAATTCTGCAACGCGTGCCAAGTGGAACAGAAAATGTATGAAACCAAGTATTGTTCTCTTTAGGGACTCTCTGAAAGGCAGCCCTAGGACATACAAACGAACACGGTGCTATCACCAAAGCAGTTTTCTTTCACAGCCACCAGCATCACTGAGCACTCTACCTCTCGTCCTGCCTATCACTCACTGAGGAGACGGCGTCAAACTACTGAGAGCCACGGATGAAACAGTTCTGGATTGGGAGTGATTGAAAATGTGATTTTGCACTGTTAAACCACAAAAAAAAAAAATTATAAACAACTTTTTTTTTTCAAAGTGTATATTTTTTAAGAATCTTAAAAGAATAATAAGACATAGGGCTGGGCAAAAAAATCGATTTAAAATCAAAATTCGAATAATTTGTTTGGAAGATGTTCAAAAATAAAAATCGTGAAAATCGATTTTCCTTTTAACTAGGGTAAAA
>JAPQLA010000024.1:10739508-10750166 GCA_029822935.1 Naso vlamingii | reverse complement strand
ATGATGTTTTTTTATTGACAGCATGTCAGAGAGATCTGCCAGTTTGACCTGACATGCCCGATCAGAGGAGTGGGACCTAAAGTTGTGCGTAAGCTGCTGCTGGAAGAGAATTTAAAGATTCGATGGAGAAAAGACAGCAAGGTGAGTAGAGTGCACTCAGTTACTGTTCATTTGAAATCCATCTCCTTTGACGTTGTTGACATTGTTTTTTCATTTTCTTGTGTGTGTCCTCTTATTTGCTTTGATGCAGCTTGAGGTGGTGGCTCTACTTTTCTCAGATGTGCTACTGATGACCAAAGTTCAGAAGAAAGGAGAGCGGCTAAAGTTAGTTCGACCTCCTCTGGCCCTCGACAGAACATATTGCATAGCACTGAAAGATGGCTGTGAGTAACTCTTTTGGAAAAACACAAGAGAGTTGAATTTTGTGTAAATATGTTATAGATCCCATAATTATTATTTATAAATTTCTGCTCCTCTCTCAGGTTCATTTGTTCTTGTGGAGGTAGGAGAGCTCCAGAGTGTTTTAAATGTCTTCATATTTGCAGCCAGCACCTCAGAGAGCTGCTCCAAATGGATCTCCACCATCCAGCAGGCGAAGGTATAAAACTGACATTTCTGTCTAAATGTACTAAGTGAATATGTGAGCAACAACTTTAAGGATTGCCGTCACATTTTATACAGACAGTCATGATCTCTAGAAGATGAATTACATTAATTAAATGGCATTCATGGTTCCTCGCAGATGAGTCCTAAAAACTTTGTTGATCGTCTGACTGTAGCAAATGAAATGTCTCTACTCTATGAAACTGATTACCACAGAATTCAGTCCACACATTCTTCCCCCTCTCGATGAATTGTCACTCTGGTGATCCCCACACTATTTCTTTTGCAAGATTTTGGTTTAAGATGTCAATTCATTCAGACATTTTGCACCTGCAAAACTGATAATCAAATTGGCCTCAGCTTCACTTTGTGAATAATCCCAGTTACCAAAAGTAGCACGCTAAGATGCTAAACAGATAATGAACATGGTAAACATAATACCTGCATGTCATCGACATGTTAACATTGTTTTTATGAGCATGTTAGCAAGCTAATGATAGCATTTAGCTAAAAACTACTGCTATCTTAAAGTAAAGCCTCACAGAGCCGTGAGCATGTCTGTAGGCTCTTTGTCTTGTTATAAGGAACAAAATAACAAATAATACACTCGCTGATTGTGAATGTGATATTTGTTTTATATCTGTTACATTGTCAGGAAACACTGAGGAGGTGTAGAGAGACAGAGAGGAACAGACAGATGGACAACTGGAAAATCCAACAGCTGGAGGCCAAACCTGATAACACAACAGAAGCCAAGACTGACGATACGGAGACAGAAGAACAACGTCTCACACAACCCAGAGGAGAGACTTTTGTGGATGAACTTACTGAGGAAGTCATCATCCCCAAATCAATCAATGGGATCATGGCGTCTAAAGAACCCGAGGACCATTTTCAACCTGTAGTAGATTTTAATAGTAATAATACTGTTGCACCTTTTTTGCACCCCCAGCCCAACATCAGTAATCGTAAATTGGTACATAAGGGCTTTGGTGGTCGACAACAAGCAGTCAAAGGATATGAGTGGATAGAAATGGGAGTGAGAAGGCAACAACTTGGGATCCATACAGAGGAAGAAGAGAGAATGCGTGAATCTGCTGTTACAAATGAGCGAAGGGTGAGCTGGAATCACAGGGTGCAGGGTGGCCCACATCTAAATCACAGTGTTGCAGCTGATCCATTTAGATTCAACACATATGGACCATATGCTGTCTTACCAGGTGGATATCCAGATGTTGACTACCCAACAGATGAAGATACTAGTTTGCAACCTCCTAATCAACAAACAGTGTCCACAGAGGGGTCTGAGTTTTTAAGAAAATCAGCAGAGGGAGCAACTTGGACAAAAAGAGATTTAGATTCCCAGCCTTTGAACCAGGACACTAGGAGAAATTCCAGCCACAACCAGTCTGGAGACATGGAGGCATCTCAAGAGGTTTGGGCTTTCTCCAGAAATTTGAAATCACCTGGGTTACGGAGAAGGAGACCAGTCAGCACCCATCAAGTGCCCTTAACTCAAAGGTCAATGCAGGTCATCCAAGGCTCAGGACCTGCTTGGTCCGCCTCTTTCTCCAACTCTGAATACAACCAAAGTTTCAAGAGAAACTCTGTTCCTCCTGGACACGGCTCTGATTCACACAGAGTGCTGAAGCTAGGCTCCCTGAAGCCAAACCAAGGGATGTTTTGGAATATGCATGATAGACTCTCTCCAGACCCCCAAACACTGTCTGAGCCCGAGCAACCTGATTTTAACTTCTACAACAAGAGGCCAAAAATGAAAACCCAAAGGAGTGCCTCCATTCCTAACATCATCATTGAAGGAGGCCATGGACTTCATCTGCATTCCAGTAGTTTGTACACGTTACCCCAGGAAAGGGACACACAATTTGCCATCTCAGGACACAATCCCAATGGATACCTGTCGCCCCTGGAGGGTCTTTTAGAAAGAGCCAAAGGGAGAGGGAGGGACAGAGACGGATTGAGGAGAGACAAAAATTTGAGAATGACTAATTTGAAGTACAGATATCCCCCTCCCTCCCCCTCATTTTCCAACACATCTTCTCCATCGCCCAGTGATGGAGACAGAGACACAGAGTGGGAAGAGGAGGTGGAGCTAATGAGACACAGAGCTCCCACAGTGAGTAAAGGGTGGAAGGAGCAGCTGGTGGATGGAGATGATGATGATGAGAGGAGGCACAGGTCAGTATGACTAAGTAGCCTTTACTTGCACGCATTATTCATTGTTTGACTGAAAGTAACTAATATCTGGATAACCCTATTAATCCCCTTGGGGAAATGATTTTGTTGCCTGTGGACAGTAAAAACCAAAAGAGAAACGAGCTTAGACCGGCCACGACAGATAACGAAAAAAGACTTACTTCTCTACTTAGCCGAAACTGGAACTAACACTTTCAGAGAAAACATGTGTCATAAATCTTTGTCAAACAAGTGATGCACGTACTATGAGAACAATGAAAGATGCAACTATTAGAAAACTAAAGCTTTGAAAGTATGTTAAAAACATTCAGTATAAGAGTAAAACATGCAAATTTCGCACATGGTTTAAATTTACTCACAATAATAATTAATTTACTAACTATAATTAATTACAAGTGGAACATTATTTTATAGTTTGACGTAAGCAGTCTCAGTCTTTGCACATGAAAAAGCCACAGACGTTTCTCATCTTTATTTACTGCCTCTGGTACAAATTTTTACATCACTTGAAAGATGTTTTGCTTCTTGAACTTTAAATAATAGACACAGTCAGAACGCATACTCTGATTGATCCTTAAATGCTGCTTTAATTAATTTGTACTCCCCCTTAATGGGAAATTTATTTTGAACTGTCATATTGTTACTATCCAAATTACTTTTCAGCGTTGAGTAGGCTCATAATTGACAGACTGATCTGAGAGAACGGAAACTTAAAATTACCTTGTTTTTCATGTTTCTAACCACAGAGAGTCGTGCCTATCCTTAAGTCCTGATAAGCATGCTGAACGTATCACGATCTGTGAAACACAGGCTAGAAAATTGAAATAATATTTTAAATTGTGGTTTGTTACATCGGAAACTCCAATTTAAAGACTTTTTAGCAGTTTCCATGTTGAATAACCATCTTAATTCTGTACTTATTTATTTACTGACACTAGGCAATATATTTATTAGAGTATTAATTACACTCTTTGTCTATTGCAATGTTTTCAGATTTCACAATATTCTCGCAAATTTGACCCCCTTGTATAATGCTCTTAAGCAACTTTTGGCAGTTATACTAACAAAGACAGAAGGAGTGAACCTGTTAATAGGTAAATTATTTGCATGCAGTGTCTGTCACAAAATTATCCGTGTTGATCATGTGTTTCCATATTTTCTTAAGTGATATCTTTACGGATGGTGTAAACGTGGACTGGTCAGGCTGGTGCTTCGATGATGATGAATTATTGGATCATCTTCAACCACCAATCGAGGGGCCTCTGGAGGGCATCAGCCGATCTATGGGTCTTTGGGAACTCCACGGACCATCAGAGCAAGATGACGGGGAGTGCAGTCAGGTGTAGCTCTGACACTGAGCTACAGAGTCCGGAAGTCAATGAGTGGATCCAAAACTGGACTAGACTTAAACTTAAGACTTTAAATGTGAACTATAGGATGACACGGCAACAAAGACTTTGGGCTTTTTAATTAAAAGCTGAAGCACACAGAAGAGAAAAAGGACCTTTGCAAACAGAACAAAAAAACAGGAACGTTTAACAATAGTTTTGTAATTAATGTAAATGTAGTATTTTTTAAGAATGATGCATAAACATGTGGTCATTGTTTTGTGTACATATAATGAAACTTTATTTTTTATAAATTACGGCATATTTTATTTATATCAGCAAAAAAATTCTCCCTCTCATTGACCCGAGAGTTTCTGATTATATATATATAAATATATATATATATAATGTAATAAAAAGAAACAATTTATTTCTTTTGAAGCACTTTATTTGTTACATTTTCTCAGTGTGTATACATGAAAACACAGTGGAATCAGTGAAAAAGTTACAAAGATATATACAACATTTCAAATTCAACAATAATACTGCTACAACGTCTGCTTTGAAAAAACTGTATTTACAAAATTGTGCAAAATTCTCCCAATGACTGCAGTTGTGACAGAGATGGATCTCCCTGCACATTAACAATGCTGCTGTGGCTGTGGCGTTACTTTTTCTCTCTGTTCCTTTCCCTCTCCTCTCGCTCATTGGAGATGCTGTGAACAATCGTCTCCAGCGCAGGGTACTGAAAGATCCTTTTCCTCTGTGGAAAAACGTACAAATTTGCTTAAATGAGCAACACAAGTCCACTTCAAGACATGATGTGTAATACATTTTGCATAATTTTTTCTTCTGATACAGGATCAGAAATTAGTTAATGAGATATGGTAATTTATTTCCAGTGAAACCCATGTCAATTAGTTTCTGGAATCAAGGGACTGATCTTCAAACAAAAATTTTCCTTCATTTTAAGATTTTGCAAGAAATTTGGAGACTGAAATAATCCCATGCAGTTGTCTTTGTTTTGCCTTTTTTCTACCAAAATATAACAAAATTTGAGTACTGCAGGTTTAATGACTTTTCTTCATGATGCGGTGAGCTAGAGGTCTTTACCCTTTGGTAGTTCTTGTACATCTTGACCAAAACCAGCAGCAGAACAAGGAGGAGAAGGCTGAGACAAACCACGGCAGCGGTGCTATTTGAGGGATCTGATGAGTTTTGCCCACTCAGACCACCTGAAAAATGACAAAAAAAGAGTCAATAAATGCTCAATATTTTAGACTACTACATTTTTTGCTCAGGCATAAACATTAATCCAGTACATTGGTATACTTTGATTACATTCATAATTCAATGAAAAGAAAATGAAGAGACAACTTACTCATCAGCTGAACTTGGTATGTTACATTTCCCAAAATGCCCTCTTTCCCGTAGAAACGACATGTCCATTCACCATGGTTCTCCTCAGACATTTTGTTTAGACTTAAAGTCTGCCCTTTCTGGGTTGATCTCACGGACTGGGTGCCATTGAGGTCATAGACCACATGAACCCACTCATAGTTGGTGACTTCACTTGAATCAGACAGTTGGCAGGTCAAGGTCATGGAGTCTCTTTTCTTTGATGGGATACTTCTGTCGACTGAGAGAAAACACAAGAAAATTACACTTATGCTGATGGCAAAAAAAGATTCATTGGATTATAACTTAAACATAATCTCAAACTCAGTCCATGGATGCTTACTTTTGGCCACGACAAGCTGCATATTGCGAGTCAACCTCTGTCCTTTTACGATTGCAGAGCATCTGTAGCTGCCCTCATCCTCAGACTTAACCTCCTTCAACCTGGCAGACTTATCGAAGGGGGGCTGAGAAGATAGCAAGGATGTAGAGAAAGAGGCAGGAAGGCGAGCGGGTTCAAAGAGAGATCCAGGTTTCAGTTTCTCCCAGTCTGGACTTGAGGGGTTTAAATCACGGGAGAACACACAGGGAAGTGTGACAGCTGATCCCAGGGCACCATACACTTTAGCATTGTCTCTGGAAGGCTGAATTATCCCTGTAGAGAAATGGAGTAAAGGAGAAAAATATAAAAACAATTGCTATGAAAAAAGATGAGCCAAACTGCTTAATTTCTCGAAATAATTCAGTTTTCATCTCCTTTTAATCGTACCCTTCGCGGTCAGAGTTGCTGAAGCTCGCCCCTCTTTGCCCTTGTAGGAAACGACACAAGTCCACGTTCCCATCAGTCTTGCAGTTGCCTTTCCAAGGTGTTTAGTCATATCATCCTCTGAAGTGATTCTAGTGAAGGATCCAAATGGACTGTTGTTCAACATCCACCGCAAAGTGGCTCCATAAGGCAAAGGAGTCACGTTACAGCTGATTTGAAAGTCGTTCCCCAAAATGAGAGCTGATGGGGAGCTGGACACTGTAAGAGAAACAGGTTGAGAATGAGATTATTGACAAACGTCACATCTTATTTGTAGTCCAGATGTTCACATTCTTTGCTAAGTGGTGTAATCAGAGAAATTTGTCTCATCACTGCTCTATCAGTGTCATATTAAAATGAGACTTTTGAAAGTGTGCCAGAAATTCATCGAGTGGTCACGATGCAGAAAACCCTCACTTAAACAAAGATAGTCAAAATATCTGGAGTTTTGAAACTGTACGTTATTTTCTCACCCTTAAGGATCCTGAGAATGACCTTGTTCTCGGCAAACTGATCCCTGTTCTCCACCCTGCAGCTGTAAACTCCTCCATCCTCCTCCTTCAGGTTGCTGATTTGCAGGCTGTAATCGCCTCTTTCAAACTGCAAGTGGGGGCATCGTGCACGTTGGGGCTTTGTCCAGTTGGACCCCCAGTACTGCAGGCCGTTCTTTTGCTTTCTCCAGACAGTGCTGTGGATGGAGGTGTCACAAACAAACCAGGGTCATCATCATCATCATCATCATCACTGGAATAAAAGTCTTCAGTTAGATGGTGAAGGAGGAATCGATGGGAAAGCAGGGGACGGCAGGGAAATTAGGGATTTATGGGTGTTTGGATATGGATACATAAAACAAAGAGAAAAGGACTTGTAGAAGCAGATACAGGAAAGAAACTTGTTTCATACTCTTTGTTTCCTTTTTTCCAGACGATGGCGAAGGGATTCTTGGACGCAGGGCTGCATTTACAAGGTAGAACTGCCTGAGTGTTGAATTCAGCGAGCACCTCATTTTCCTCGCATTGAGCCCCTGTGGAAGAAACAAAAAAATTATTCAGTTTAGGAGGAAAATTTTTTGCCAAAAATATCTGCAAGTGATAAACATTTTATCCCTAAAAGTTAAGTTTACCTGTCATAAGAAAGGCAATCACCCCAAAGACGAAATACTCCAACAGCATCTTCATGTTGCTCTCAACGGCTCAGGTTCCACCCACCAAGTCTCAAGTTCTGATTCTCTTTCCTTGAAGTTCTCTGATGTGTTTTCAGTGAGTTGGGTTGATGAGGTATATACTGATGGGGGCGGAGGGTGGAGTTTTTCATAGTTGTATCTGCCAATCATGTGACTTCAGCTACAAGCCAGGCTTTGATGCAGTCTGTCTGTGTCAGCCTGGAAACTGTAAGACACAGATGTAAACAGGGAGACCCACTTCCTTCCACGGATTCTCTCTTCTGCACTCGGTTTCCTTCTTCAAATTTGTGGTGTGAGAATACGCAGCATTGTTCAGCCCACAAGCCAGAGTTTACACAAAATGTAAGCACATTACATGACCATGTTCAGTGGTCTCTACTGTATTTGTATAAAATAAAATAAGCTTTCTGTTTAGAAATGCTTCAATGCTAAATGAGCACATTAAACCAGCACATAACAATTGCTCTCCATTCACTGCAGTGTATGTTATTTGTTTACATATAATTTCAGGGTCATTCCCGGAAGTTCTAGTTGTTGTTCTGAAACCAACACAACCAAAGTGCAACGCCTAACCATTCTGTCACTCCTCCGTCACTGCCAGTCACCTGCGTAACAAGCATGGGTTAACCAGCAGCTCTCATCATCACCTGTGTGATGAGAATTAGCCCTTTGGTAACATGGTATCTTGCTCTGGTGGATATTCATGACAGTGAATCATCTTCTTCTTTCTCACTTCTCGGGTTTCCTTTTCGTCAGTTCTTACCTCAGTGTCACTGCAGTGGGAACAGGCCTACACTGCCAGTTTCACATTTGTTTGACAGCCTGTATTTCAGCATATGATTGATGCTACATTTGTTTTTATCGTCGATGTTTATTGGCATTTTTGATAACTTTTTACTCTGATTAGTAACACCCTTCCTATTAGCATTTATAGTGTAGTACATAATATAAAGTATATATTGGTATTTATTAACATATTTGTAATCAATTATAATAACACCTCATTTGTTGGCAAACAGCATAAACACTGAATGAATGACAATATAGAAAAACAGTTGTCATATGAAATATGTCTACAAGGGAGAGGTTATGGTTGCTAATGGAAACTGTAAAATAAAATATTTCTATATCTGCAAACAACAACACTACAATGAGTTGTAAACCATTTATTTATTTAGTGTTAATAGACTTCTTATAAATGCCACAAATGAAAGTTCAATAAAAGTTTGACTTTTGACTAGTGTACTAGCAGTATACATAGATTTTATCTATCTATCTATCTATCTATCTATCTATCTATCTATCTACCTTTTGCCTTTTTAAACAATTTTTTTCAGAAATGCATATTTAAAAATGCTTGGAAGTTAAATGAATCACTAGATAGATAGATAAATACCTAGACAGATGTATAGATACGTGCAGGAAGACTCACAGATGAATAGATACAACTGAAAATGTGTGGGTGACCACAGAGCAGTTTTGACATTTTCCTTGGTAACAGCCATTTGACTATTGGTGGGTGATTCTGTAAGTCTTAAATCTTTTGATCTCATCCACCTTGAACTTCCTCCTTACATCAAATTTAAATCAGTGCCATATTGTTTAAGGCTGTGGCTTTAAAGAAAAAAAAAAAGAAACAGTCTGAACAGTGTGTGGATCTCCCAGTGTTCCCGGCACGTTTGTATCACTCATCAGTGAGGTGGTCTTTCCTCAGAACTGATGTTGATTCATCTCGACTGTATCTGAATATGAGGTGAACGTGCTGTGAGGGAAAATGCCCCTCACGTGGAAACAATTGTGCTTTGAGGTTGAGGGAATGCATATGGTTATGTTAATAAGGACCAGCTTGGAAAATAGTAAAATCAGACTGCCTTTGTAGAGGTTCAGCAGGTGAGTAGTTTGTTCCTATGTCAGGCTCTCACTGCATTAACCCTGTTCTTGTCACTGACAAAGTTTTTCAGCATTTAATATGCAATAAAACACATTGAATACTCAGGTATTACACTTTGACTTATTGTAAACACTGTGGTGTTGTCATTTCAATAACTGATACGATTATATCATGGTATTAGTCCACATGTGTAGGTGATGAAATATGGTGTTCCACTTAGTTTTACTGGCAGAGGAAGCAGAGCTCAGATAAAAACATGCTGCTCTGCTGAGAAATCTATAATTTTGTTAAGTCAGCATTTGGTTAGCGCAGTGTTGTGCTACATGGAAACTTGACGGTCTATCAGAGTTGCAAAAATCATGCTGGTGAAAAATGCTGCATCTTTAATTAACTCTCTGACAAATGCTCCCTTCATTTTCTGCATGTGTAAGTTGATTCATGCTTCAGCGTATGCATTATATGTTTGTTTGCTTTTTTCTTTTTCTTAAATTACAATGTACTGTGGATCCATAGTATCTGAACACAAAGTTTTTGCACATGCAAATGAAAGTCAGAAGTCTATATTTCTTTGCAGCACAAGCCTAACACAGATAAAATCAAATATACCTCACACATTTACTGTAAGAGAGTAACCAAGCTCTTCTCTGCGCAGGCCACTGCAGTGTGGTTTATGCTGAATGGAATCTAATCTGTTTAAAAATGTTTTGCTTGCTGTAAATTTCCACACACTCAAATGCGTCTTAGTGATAATGATATAAAGACAAAGATCAGTTTTGGTGCCCTTGTTTCTTTGAAAATGAGAAAATATTCCATCAAGATCTTTAAAACAGTAAGACTGAAAGTATCAGTCTGTGTTTGTGCTTTGTTTGTGGTGAGCAGAGAGAGAGAGAGAGAGAGAGAGAGAGAGAGAGAGAGAGAGAGTGTGCCTGGATGCGTGCAGGTTTTCATGTTTTCATTCCAAGATTTGGTCTCTCTGATCTCTCTGATTACAATTCACAAACACCTGATTTTGTTGTTGTTTTGTTGCTATTGCTGAAACAAAACCCTGCAAACGTTAAAACGGGTGTAAATCTCGCAAATACCTTGATATTGAATCTAAGAGTACCTAATCTATCCAAGATTAAATATTCTAAAAGTAGGCCTACAAACTAGTCTACTTAAAGGGGCATTATCGCAAATTCCAATTCTTAGTTCGGCCACTAGATGGAGCCAGTGGCGCAGCATATCAGATAT
>JAPQLA010000024.1:10586002-10598114 GCA_029822935.1 Naso vlamingii | reverse complement strand
GGAGGGAGGGGGTCTGCAGAGCCGCTTGACTGGACACACCGCTGCAAGCTTTTCCCAGACAGACAGCCAGAGAGCTGCGGGTCACACACAACACAACGGAGGGGAAAATTTAACTGTCAATCTGTTAATTGCTGAACTATTTCAAACGAGTTGGAGCTTTCTTTGTTAAGTCGCTGACATTAATGTCATTAAAATGCTCACATTACTGGCTATGTTTTTTTCATTCCTCCTTTGTCCACCTTTCCGCTCATTTGGCCATGAATTTGGAGACCTTTATAACAAAGATCTACAGGACATTTGCTTCTCTTCAGGGTTCATCGCGAGATAAAGCCTCATAACGGATTCTTCAGTCTGGAGCACAGCCTCTCCATACAGTAAAGGTGACTCTGGAGGGACTAGGCAACAGAGACAGAGAGAGACCCTCCCTCTTGATCCCCTCCCTCTTCAGAGTTTTGGCCCTCTCTCTCTCTCTGCGCCTCTCTTCCTCCTTCTCCCTGCCTCACTACTCCCTCCTTCTCCTCCTCCGCCTCCAGCCTCCCCCCTCTCTCTCGCTCTCTCTCTCTCTCCTCATGCAAATCACGCCCTCTCCTCTCTCCCTTTCTCTCACCCGACGTGCATCCCTCTCTCCGGCTCACCCCATCCGCTTAAAAAATTGTGACTGTAAGACCGGAGAGGGGTATTAGGGAAAAAAAAGTGCAAGTCGTCTTAGAGGAAGAGGGGGAGTAGGTAGGGTGGGAGAGGGGGGGCAAAAAGAAAAAGGGGGCGAAAGGGGGTGGGGAAGAGGCGAGGGTACGCATCAATTTGTAGTCTTCAGTTGGCACCCCAGTTTTTTCCTGCAACGAAAAGAAAGATTTCTTCTGCATTACTGTTATTACCGGAGCCCGTTGCAATATGAGCCAGCACAAGCCTCTGTTGACAGACGCCAGGGCTCTGAGGTGTGCGTGTCAGCGTGCAACATAAAACGACAAAACAGAGGGAGAGAAAGGAAAGAGAGAGTGAGAGTGAGAGCACGCATCGCTGGATATTATAGGTAAGGAAAAGGAAAAATGGATGCTTATACTTTTGTGTTTGGAGCTATTGCTACTGGCCACGTTTGTACTCTCCCTCCCATTTTTTCCTTTGTGCGTTAATTACCATCATACTCCTGCGTTCTGGCTAAATTATGTCCCGGTGAATTAATGTTAATGGAGTGCACGACGCGCACATTCCAGCGAGGGAAGGGAAGGGAGAGCCGGTGCGAAACGCTATGATTCGCCATTCCATATCATCTTTCTTGTAAGATGTGCAGCGTCTAGAAAACAGCGCTGCACAGGCATCCATTCTGACTGGGAACATGTATGTGCTGCTGAACACGACTCTCCCCCGTCGTAGGTGGACTGTGTTTCGCCGGGGAAGTCTGAGAGGCAGGCTGGGCAGCAGCTTTGGCCGGTCTCCTCTGCATGTGTATCAATAACATTCGCAGGAAGAAAGAAGAAAGAGTCGTTGCAGTGCCCGCTCGCTGGTGATGTAAGCAGAGCAACTGCATGCTGCCGCTTTGCATCACATGCAGTAGTCAATTTGTTGATAATGCATGTGCTGTATGCGTGTGCTCACGTGTGTGTGTGTGCGCGAGAGCGTGCAGAGGGGCTGGTGATGTTAATGCTGGTGTTAGATGTGTTTGCGTCCTTGTTGTTTACTGACCATCCAAGGACCTGCCAGTGGACCACAGGCAGGCCAGTGGCTGCCACCTGTAACTGAGATGCCTGATGTGTACAATAACCCACCGGGCACTGAATGTTTTGTGTGATAAACTTAGACATATGCTAATTAGACTGCCTGTAAATACACTGCATTGCCTCTATGTACATGTGCTATGTTTTATGCATATGAAGTGTTAACAGTGATTGTGACAGTGAAGATTTTACTCTTGGTTGAATCAGTCACTGCAGCATGCACTAATAATTAATGCATAGCCGTGTGTAGTGGGGTAGCTACAGGATTTACAGGAGCATGTCTGCCTGGACACACACAAAAATCAGTGTGTACTTACTGTATTTATTGGCTGCATAGCAGAGTTAGCATTAGCTTTGCTAACTTTGGCCAAATATATCCTTTTTTCATCTAGTAGCCTGCACTATTTATATCCTCATTCAATATTTATGAGCCATTTTTTCATCTTAGTGGTACATGAATGAATGGATTAGACAAGTCCTTGCAAAGAAGTCCACCTATGTTGTCAGGCACACACAGATGGATAAAGGATCTCGACGTTGTACATTTTACTAATGGCTGGCTGGCAGGATAAATAAGCATCTGATTCTGCCGGCCATAACCAGGTCATGTGGGTTAACCACAAGTGACTGTGGGTTTGGGCTGTTGTGGTGAAGGTGGAAGGAGGGGGTGTGGTCTCATATTCTCAAGATGTTTGCTTGAGTCTTCTGCAGACTGCCATCCAAAAAGCAGTCTACCAATCAACACCTTTTCTGCTCTGCTCTTAGTGTCTCTTGTTTCAATGTCATAGCACCCAATTATACTATACTTAAACTGGTGCATTCTGTTGGTGTGAGTGGGTCAACCTAATACGCCTGTGGGTTGTTTTTTGGGTTGTTGTTTTTTTTTTTTTTTTTTTTTTGCTGCTGTAGTGAAGAGAGAAGGCAGAAAGGAAAGTGTTCTGTGTGCAGTGGAAAGCAGTTGTGCCAATACAGTGTGAAGCATGCTGGGAATTTAAATATTGTGGCAGGTTTTTCTTTGTTTTTTTTTTTTGTTGTGAACTCGGATGTTCTCATAATGTCACCAATTCTTGAACTCCACAGCAATATTGTTTGCAGATAGTAAACGATATTGCTTATTACTGCATCCTCACACAAACTGATGCTCTTCAGCAATGGAATGAATTCTCTGTTGAATTCCATGCAGATAAAGACTGAATAATGCCTTCTTTGTTTATGCTTTTTTTTTTTTTTTTTTTTACAGGTTTTGGTAGGTCTCATGGTGTAGCACACAGCCCAGTCAGTAAGCAACAGGAACCAGTTCTGTCCCTGCAATGGCTTGTGTTGTAAAATGGACGTTTTAAAGAAGAAATAATGAAAACAAGGACACACAAAGAATCGGTATGAACAAGGCCTCAGCCTATTTTTCACAATGATGTCAGGAAATGTGTACCTTCCTCATTTTTGTACTGTATGTTGTCCATTTGGGAGTATGGTTACATCATAATTAGTTCAGTATGTGATAGTATTTCAAAATAAAGGGGATGACTAAGCTGTAAATTATTTATTCAGTTGTGAGATTCTGCTTTTTTTTAAAACTCTTTCTTCTGCTTACAATTTCTCCTCTTTCTCTGTGTCCGTCTGCCTTCTCTCTCTTATGCCGTGTTCTTCTTTTCACCTCACTCCCCTTTTTATTCTTCTTCCTCCCATGTTGTTGTCCTTGCTACATTCCACCTTGAATTGAACGAACTTGGCATTCTTTTGGCTTGTGTTAACTCTATTTTCACTACAATCAATGTGTCATCTAAATTCTCTCTGTATATCTCCTTTTTCCTTGATATCTACCTTGATTTAACTTTTAATGCTTTTTTCTTCCTTTTCATATTTTCTGCTTTTGCTGCATTTGGGGTTTTCCAGATGCCCATGCGCAGTGGGCGACGGCGTGGGGCAAGTGAGGAGCGAAGGGGTAGACGCCCACACCCCAGCCCCTCTCGCCCTGAGCGCAACGATAGACAGACGGTTAGAGCCCATCTGAATTGTCTTTTTTTTTTCTTTTGTTGTTTTGGCCATAGGTATATTTGTGGGTGCATGCAAGTCTGAAAGTGAATAACAATAAAAAAAATTGTTTCTTTGTATTGAATTGTGTGTGTGCGCATTTGTTTGTGTGTGCTGTGCTGTCGGTGTATGAGTCATCAGTATGATTGCCACAGACATACCCTTGCTGTGTCAGTATTGTTCGATAGTGTGTTTTACATCTTAGCACTTTGAAATCTCTGATGTTTCATGTTTGACATTGATGTTTTGTGTGTGTCTGTGTGCATGCAAGTGTAGCTTTGTTCTAAAAACAGTTATAGGCCTGTTAGGGATTCAAAGGCATCAGCACAGAATTAAAAGTCTTGTGTTGTTTTAGCAAAGAGGTGCTGGTGAGGAATTGGCTGGAAATCGCTTCAGTCGCAGATCACAAGGCCATGATTCATCAGAGAGTGAGGGGGAGGAACTTGTGTCTCCTCCAAAGAGGCAGAAAGTTCAGGTTTGTGTTACATTTCATCAACCTGTTATATAAAGTCTAATTATAAAGCTTTGATTCAGCTAATTCATCCAAAAGGTACTGTCTAGGCTATTAAGAGTTAGATTATTTGTATCTACAAATACAGACAGACAATTCAGTTTTTTGCTCATCCACAAATTTTCTTTTTTGTCAGGATTCAGTTTCTACCCCAAACCCACCGACATCAACGCATTCGACTGACAGCTCGGCTCCTTCCACTGTCCCACCTCCAACTTCAGTTGCCAGCCAATCCCGGGAGAGTGACAATGAAGACGGCCAATCCCAGGGCAGTAGGAGTTCAGTTGTAGGGAGCCTGGCCAATAGCAGCAGTAGCCTGAGCAGTGGGCGGGATATAGACCAGGACAATCGTTCCTCATCCCCAAGTCTCTCCGCTTCCCCCTTGGGTAGCCTGGACTCTGATTCTGATGGCCCTGACTCACCAAAGCAAGGAGAGAGGGAACGGGAAAAAGGCAAAGAGGGAGGAGCAGGTAAGGTGGCAGGAGAAGATAGGAGAGCGCTACGAGAGGGGAGAGGGGAGGAGTCCTGTGGAGATGGGGAAAAGCGAGACATGGATGCACGAATTGAAGACCGTCCATCTCTTAAGCCCCCCTCCACTCCATGCTCCTCCTCTGGTCTGACGCCCTCTCTCCGTGGAACAGGGGATTCATCAAATGACAGCAATAGTGGGAGAAAGTCTTATTTCTCCCTGGACTCCAAGTTGATGTGTAAAGTTGAATATGGTGGACCTGCAAGTGCTGATGGTGCGCTCAGTGGCAACAGAATGAATTCCAAAGCCAGCACACCGTGCATGACCAAGACAACTATTTCAGGAGGAGATTTTTCACATAACAGCCCCAGCATTCCCCACTCTTTGCCCCCTCCTCTTCCTCCTCCACCTGCACTGAAGCCTTTGGAGCTTGGGGGACAAAACTTGCCCGCTGAGGTTAAGACAGAAAGAGACAAAATAGAAAAGGCAGACAAACTCCTGGACAAAGCTCAGTCTACTCCTCCTTCTCTATTGCCACAGACTGGACCACAGTCCCAGCCTCAGACCCAACCCTCAACCCACCCTCACCACTACAGCTCCACCAGCTGGCAGGGTAGCACAGCGACTGGCTGCCAGGGGAGCTGGGGTTACACCCGTTACCCTGGAAACCACCACCCACACCAGCCACAGCACCAGCCCCCAGTGCAGCAGCAGCAGCTTCCCTCTGTGTACAATCCTCCATCCTCTCGCCACTCCTCCTCCCACCCCTCTTACCTCCCCCATCCTCACCCCCACCCCCACAGGGAGTACCTTCCCAGGTACACTGGAGGGGTAGGGGACAGAGAGAGGGGGGCTGCAGGAGATAGGGAGAGGGGAGTGAGGGGGGAGTGTGGGGGGAGGGAGATCAACAGGGAGTTCTCTGCTCCCATTGGCAACAGCAGCAACAATAGTAGCGGGGGCAACAGTAATAATACTTGTAGTGGGATGGGTGGGTCCAACAGCATCCAAGGCAGGGAGTTTGGGGGTATTTCAGTGGCTCAGAACCGGGAGTTCCAAGCTTCTGGAAGAGATGGACCTAACTTGGGTCCTGAAAGAAGAGACTTTGGTCAAGCCTTCAGAGACAGAGACCGTGAAAGGGAAAGAGAAAGGGAACGGGATGCAGGGAGGGAGTTTCCTCTGCCAAACCAAAACCAGAGTAGAGACTTTGGCCCCAGTGGAACTGGAGGGGGGCATCCCAGAGACAAAGATGGAGGCAGATGGGGTGAGTTTGGAGGCCAGACAAGAGAGGTTGTAGGCAACAGTAACCCAAACAACAGCTCCATCCCCCAGGGCAACCCCCCAGGTGCAACAAGTGGGCTACCTGTCACCCCAATGCTAAACCGAGACCCACCTGCATCACCCCAAAACAACTCCGGTCACCCTCCCCATTCCTCCCTGCCCCCACACCCACATCCACATCCCCCAAACTCATCCAACCGAGACTTCCCTCCTCCCATGGACCAGGCACAAACCCCCTCCTCTGGAGCAGACCACTTTCACAGAGAATATCCTTCCACTGGAGGAAAAGACTTTCCTACTGGGGTGCCTCCTTCCACAGGCACAAATCGAGAGTACCTCAGCCCCTCTGGGGTGGCTCCAAACCTGGGACGAGAGTATTCAGGACCTGGAGGAACCCATCACCCTCACCCACCTCACCCCCACTACCAGCCAGGGCCTAGGGACAGAGAAAGAGACTCAAACCTGCGAGAGTCTGCTCTGTATCAAAACCGTGGAGGACCAAATCAACCTCCTACACTCTCTCCTTCCTCCTCTTCAAGCCATCATGGACACCCTCCAAATGCTTCTTATCCCCCTCCTCCACCTCAGCCTCCATTACCCTCACCTCAAGCCTCCCACACCCAGCCACCTCCAGCAGGTATGGCACCCAGTGTGCGTCCCCCACATTATCAGTCCTCCAACCAGACTCCTCCAACTCCCCTGTCTCCATTACCCAGCCCATCCACAAATCAGATGGGAGGCTTCTCATCTTTCCCACCTGGCTCCTCATCTGGGCCCAACATGCCACTTTCTGGGCCAGGTGTGCCATCCAGCTGTTCACCTGGATGTCGCCCTTCTTCTTTCCATGGCTCTTTGAACACACACCCTCCATTCAGTGGAACCTATCACTCTAATGGAAACAGCAGCAGTAACATGGCCAACAGCAATAGCAACAGTAGCGCACCCAATAGCAGCAATACCAACTCGCAATCACTCTCACCTCAGAATGTCTCAAAAGGACCTCCACCTCTTAGTAACTCAGCCAACAACAACAGCATTTCGACCCCTGTCTCCAGTTCTTCACTCCCAAGTGGAGACGGACATTCGGATTCATGCCCCCCTCCCACACCTGTTATTAAAGAGGAACCAATAGAGGACAGAGAAGACAGTGACAGCCCACCACCTGTGTTGAGAAGCCCCTCTCCTGAGCCCAAACCTGTAGACATTCCTATCCACGCCAGCCAATCAGCACGGTAAATTTGAAAAGAAATTTTCATTCTATTCATAATTGTCAATGTGTCGCTCTGTTTGTCCTTTTGTATGTGATCAGATAAAATTAACAGTACTGGGGACTATTACAATGGCGATTATGAGTCCTGGTGGCTGTAGTAATAATATACTACACTGCTGTGTCTGTCATGTCTAGGTTTCACAAGGTCCTTGACCGTGGCAGTGGGAATTCCTGTGCCCGCAGTGATGTTCTCTTTGTCCCGTTGGATGGCTCCAAACTGTGGAAGAAGAGAAATGAGGTGATTGAAAGGGCGCGCAGGGAGGTTGAACAGCGGGCCAGAGACCTAAGAGAAAAAGAGAGGGAACGAGAGAGGGAGCGCGAGCGTGAGAGGGAACTGGATCGACATCTACAGGTGTGCACATCGGAGGGTGATAATTATGTAGCATGTAAGATTTAATGGATTTGTCATAGATTTAATTGATCACTTTAATGATAGGGGAGTAAAGCAGATCGGGGCAGACATGATTTACTGTTTTTTGCTGTTTTCTCTGCAGCAGCAGAAGGATGTCAATGCTGCTGGAGCGTGTCGCCAAGGATCCTCTCTCTTCTTCCCCTCCTCATCTACTATCATCCTTGATCCTTCATCTTCTTCCTCGTCTTCCTCGGGCAACTCTGTCTCCCACCCTCCCCCTCACCCCCAGCATCATCCGTCACATCCTCATGCTCACCTTCCTCCGGCACACCATCTCCACCCCACCCTTGCTCACTCTATCCCGCACTCCCTCCTCTTGCCATCCATGGGTGGGGCAACAACAGTGGTTGGCCCTCAAGGGGCCCTGGGAATAGGCTTAGGAGGTCCATATCTGGGCCCTGACACCCCAGCACTGAGAACTCTGAGCGAGTATGCTCGACCCCATGCTATGTCTCCACTGGGGGGGGCAAGTCGTGCTCAGACGCACCATCCACAAGTTCACCATGGTCACCCTCATGTCCACCCCTCATTCTTTCTTCCTCAGTTCCAGAATCATGCTTTAGGCCACCCACATCACCTGCCTACTGATGCAGCTACAGCTGCAGCCATCTTGGGCTTTTTGTATGGTGGCAGCCTTGAAGGGGGCCCAGGTGTCGGAGGCCATGCTGGGATGGCAGGAGGCCCAATACCTGGAGGGATTGGGGGTGCAGGGTTAGGAGGTGTTGGTTTTCCGCATGCTATGGCTGCGCATCGAGACCGAATAAAGCCAGGATTTGAATTTAAGAGTGATGAGCGGGTTTACCCACCAGGGGCCATACCTGACTCTGCAGCTCTTGCTCTTGCTCACTCTCATTCTCATCATGCCCATGCCAATGCCCAAGTACATGCACACTCCCTGCTGCTCGGAGGAGGTGCTGCAGGAGCTAATGAGGTGTCACTCTATGGCACTCCTCCGCCCCCAGCTCCCGCTGGCCCCCCACACCTCCAGAACCCAAGTCTGGCACCAGTGACTCGACCTCCCAACCCACCTGCCCCTCAATCCCTGTCAAATCCACCCCCTTCATCTCTCCTCCCACCCTCTCTTCCCTCTCACCCTTCATCTGCACCACCGGCTGCTCCCCCAGCCCCAACAGGCCCTGCTGCTCCTCCACCAGCTCCTCCTCCACCTGCTCCACCGACCTCCAACGCAGCCTCACTTCATCATCCAGTCCCCCATTCTTCTTTTCCCAGCTCCTTGTCTTCTCATCTGCCACCAGCCCCTGCCCCGGCTGCTCCCCCTGATACCTACCCCACTCCCACTCGCTCTCCTGCCTCTTATGAGCGAGATAGGAGTGGGGAGAGAGAGCGGGAGAGGGAGAGAGACAGAGCAACTTTGCCAGCCTTTGGGGACAGAGAGCGAGAAAGAGAAAGGGAGAGAGAAAGGGGAGGAAGTGGTGGAGGCGGAGGAGGAGGGGGAAGTGGAGGAGGAACTGGTGGAGGAGGTGGAGGAGAGAATCTGGGGCGTCTTCAGATGTTAAACGTGACACCTCATCATCACCAGCATTCGCACATCCACTCACATCTTCACCTGCACCAGCAAGACACAGGTACCAACTGCTACTAACAATGCTGTCACTATCAGTATCAACTACTTTGTATTGTTTGCTAAAAATTTAAGGATAAGGCTAGAAATACTTTATAGACCACAGACTTCAGTCATTGTCCGGAAACTACTAAAAAATAAATCAGAGAGTCAAACTGTTGCGATAAGTGACATGTTCCATCTTTACAATGAACTTTGGCACAAATGTGTTGCAGTGGATGTAACCCCCACACACACACACACCGAAAAGGGCATTACTTACTCTTAATTGAGTAACATTTGCTAAAAACCAAAAAGCCCTGCCGATTAAGGATAGTATTTAATTTTTTTTTCAAGTAGTAGTTTAAAAATGTATTTATGTCCCATTTGTGACATGAACATTAACAAATTTTTGAGAGTGCTGTGTGTCCCACAAAACTTTTCTCCACCTACCAACATTTGTACACTTATTTGGTCACTTTAGTTTTTGCTTTATTGATTAAGATTGTTAAAAAAAAAGAAATCTATGTCATTCACACACTGATTTTATTTTTCTGTAGCAAAAGCTAATACATTTACTGAATTAATACTGTACTCTAAATCTAGACTTCTGTGACTTTATTCATGTCTTATGTGTTTACATGTTACCAAGAAACCATTACCAGTTAAAGGTAGCATTAATGCTTTTTCATGCCATGTGAAACAATTTTGTTTCATTCATTGCTTTGACTCTTATTGAATATACCTGTATTTCCTATTACATCACTGGCATTCAGCGACGGGCGGGGTTCACCCCCTGATGGACCCATTGGCATCGGGGTCTCCTTTGGCACGCCTCCCCTACCCAGGAGCCACACTAGGCACCCCCATCCTGGCTCACCCCCTCACTGACAGCGAGGTGCTCCGCCAACAGCTGTTCGGTGAGGAGAAGGCTCCTCGTCCATGTACTTGTTCAGTTTTTTTCTCTAAAAACTCCACAGTGCTGAAAGTTTGAGACTTTTTCAGATATGATTACGTTGATTGACCTTGATGCCCTTTCTCCTGCTTTCTCTCTCCAAATTCCTTTTTTGCGTCCCCACCTGCTTCTCCTCTTTGTTTTGTACACAGGTGCTCCTTTCCGTGACTTGCCCCAGCCTTCCTCCCTCACTGGACCCATGTCAGCAGCCCACCAGCTCCAGGCCATGCAGCAGGCCCAGAGCGCAGAGCTGCAGATCCAGAGACTGGCCCTGGAACAGCAGTGGATCCATCACCACCACCACCACTCCCTCACCCAGGACGAGTATTACAGGTACAGATGCTCTGTGTGTGTGCGCGTGTGGTTGTGTGTGTCTGTGTGTCCATCGCACCCGCCACTTTAAGCTGAATTTGTTATGTAAAGTTGTGAATAACGAATTTTGACTGTTCATTTATCTGTTGTTAGCTTTTAAAAGTAGTTAGACAGCTAGCAAATTTTGCATTTCAATTATAAAAGGTAGACTGGCTTTATAGCACAGGGGTTGTTTCCTTTACCAATAAGTGTTGAAAATTGTACTTTACATATTTAACACTTCTTAACTCCAAATGTCAAATGAATCCTAAAATAGTTGTTGTTTTAGAAGAAAAAGCATTAACCTGCAATGGTCTGAGGGAAAAAACCCAAACTTTAAAATGGATTCTAACGTTATTTTTCCTTTGACCTTTTCAGTCACCTGAAGAAAGAGAGTGACAAGACCCTGTGAGGGAGGGGCATGACAAAGAGCAGTATGGAGGAAAACTGTGGGAGAATGTGTGCAAAATTAAACAAATACTGCAAAACAAAAGCACTGAAAACAATGATGGAAGAAAGACTCGAAACAAAAGTTGGACTAATGGACAGGGAATTCACCGAGGAAAACAAGATTTTGAGGGATAAGCAAAGTAGAGAAAGAGGACGAGGAAATGTTGCACACAGTCCCAGCGAACTGAACCATTGAAGCTCTGACTCCAGTGCTTCCCTGCATCACGTTCTCAAACTTCAGTCCCATTTTGTATCGTGCTCTGTACATTATATTAGATGGGGGCTGCAATAGTCAAGTACAGTATGTGTAAAATACTTGATACCAGAAGGAATGTGTACATGAGTCTCTTTTATGTCATTGCATGTAGCTAGGCGCTTATTCTGAACTGGTGGAACTTTTGGTTCTATTTTTAGTAATTTCCCCCCTCTTTTGTATCTGAGGGGTGTTCTATATGCATGAGACCAGCAATTTAGTGTTATGTTTATGATCAATAGTATTGTTATTATGATTAATGTTGTCTGTTTGTTGATAATGATATAATTATATATACAGTACATATTATTTGTATTATTTTTTTACATTTTCATGGTATGGCAGTTGGTTTTGATTTTTATTTTTTATTTTCAATTTACCTTGTGAAACAAGATGCAAATGAAGGCAAAAAAATCTGGAAATAAATTATAATCTTTTTTGCTAGTGTCTTGTGCATTCATGTGTACACTATTTTCCCCCTCTCACATACATTCAGACTATATGCCCTTTCTTTGTTTTATACAAGTCACTCATGCACAAAGCATATCAAATTCCTCACTCTCCTCCCCCTCCCCCCTCTTCTCTCTTTCCGACTCCCCCCTCTTTCTCTCCATCGGTCCGTCCCTCCTCCTCTCTTGGTGAGTGTAGCTAATAGGAGACACATGGGATGAGTGTGAGACATGGGAATTGAGTCGCTCCATTGAACACCAGCCACCCTGTAGAGCGAGCATTCCTTACTGCACTGTAAAAATGAAAAGAGAAGAAAAAAAATATAAAGAGAGAAATGAAAAGGAGAGAAAAGGAGGAGCTGTGAGAGTGTGATTTACGGACACTGCTGAAGGCTCAGGGCTGTGTGTGT
>JAPQLA010000024.1:10467359-10479702 GCA_029822935.1 Naso vlamingii | reverse complement strand
AAGGTCGTCCGCGAGGCAGGCAAGTCTGGTGATTACTAAAGTGAAGGATGAAGATGCCGGAAAGTTCACTTGCAAGGCGGATGGAAAAGCTTATGAACATACACTTATTGTGGTCTCAGGTAGGCAAAAGGCCCAAGATAAAGAGATCTGCAAATAACTCTTGCAAATATTGCTTGTCATTTTGGTGGTACTCCATAAGTAAAAAATCCTCCCTGTTTACACCTATAGCAATTTTAATTAATTCAAGATTTCAAAATAGTATTTAAAAGGTTGTATCTCAAGTGAATTCAAAACAGTTTACTATAACAGTGAAGTTTCACTTTTAAGACTCACTTAAGTAAATTTATGAAAGATAAAGCAACTTTTGAAGCACATTAAATACAAGTCTGTCACACACACATACACAGACGCACACACACACACATTTTTCTTTAAAGCCCCAAAAGATGTCACATCAATGTTTGCATCTGTATGTACTTGAGGGATTAAGAAGTGATGGGCTTAAAATAAATATACAAAACATTTTCATTCTGGTCCCTGTTATGGCTCAAGAGTCAGACTGGACCCTTCTTTTCCCATCATACAACTAGATAATATCTTGTGAGTCCATCCCAAAATGCTCCACAACTAAAAATGACTTATTGCAAAGCTGCACCAATAGTACGAAATGTTATACACTTTCTGTCTCCTGAGTGGGTGCAGTTGTCTCTCCTTCATCCCAATTTAGCATTTTTAACACTAATAAATTGCTGTTAGACAATAACTTGTCTGTAGCAAAACAATACTAGTGACAGTACAAATTAACGGTGCCTTATTTTTTATTTGCTAGCTTGATATGTTCATTCCGGATCCTTTGTGAGAGACCAAAATTGACCAGAATAAATTTTCTTCTGATTTGGCATTATAGTCTTTTTTTTGTGCTAGAATGTTCAGAAGATATATGACTTGTGAAAAATGAGTCCAATATTTGCTTTCAGTGAGACTTCATGGCAAAAGAAAGTGTCATAATCTCTGCTCATGTTCACTTCACTGTATGGAGTGAATAGACTGAGGACTTTGTGATAGGCTCCTCAAGGGGTGGGACAGTGGTTAAACCCACATTACACAGATAAAGGAAGTGACTGCATCAGATATGGTTAATAGGAACTTTCCCTGCGTTCCAGTGCCCATACTGCCTTACTATGTAGTATGCCAGAAAAAGTTTTGCTATGTCTCAGTCTGTGGTATATAAAATACAGTATGCCAGAAGCATTATGATGTTCTACCACATGCAGTTGGATTCGCAGTATACCAGCCAGCATGCTTTTCTGGCCCACAATCCTCTGCGCAGTGGAAAACATGTTGCACATGTCATATTGTGTTGCTCACATATTAACGAAGCTGAGACAGATGATTGACAGAATGGCAAGCGCCACAATGACAGCACATTTAGGTGTAAGTACTATAAGAGTTTTGCCACTCCTTTGTACAATTGATATATTAATATACTATTGTTGCACAAAGCCGAGTGAATAAATAAGTGCAAATGGTAAGTAGCATTTGAACGAATTGAAAGCATTCTTGCTCAACATGTACCACAAATTTTGGCTGCAACAGATGTAGGAGCAACAGAGTCAAAGTACAGGGCACACTGTCATGGCGGAGTGGCATGTCCCAATTGTATGTATTCTGCATGCAACAGTACGTACTTTGGGAGGGCAGCTGCAGTACATACTACAAGTCAAAAGCAAAAATATGCGATTTAGAATGCACCCTGAGACCTCCGAATGACCGTTCATTTCCTGTATAGTGTGACATGTGTTTCACCACAGCCACGCCCCTTTGGGAAACAGCAGTCTTGGGTCCATTCATTCTTACGGGATAAATGAAGGTAATCACAAATTATGACCAATTATTTTGCCCCATTGTCACCAAGACACATATCGGACCCATTTTTTACAAGGCATGTATCTTCCTGACTCAAAAATGGTATTTTTTAGACAAACATATCAGTAGAAAATCAACTTTGTGCAGGACCTGTCTCTGTCTCAGATCTGGGAAGCGATGCTTCCCGCGTTGCTCCACAACGGCCTTAACTGGACATTTAAATGGTTTTATAAGTGAAGCAATAAGTTAAAAGTTAAAACTTACATCCAACAGATGTCATGCGACGCAAACTCCATCTGCTTTTATCCATTCACACAACGTTCATAAAACCTCCAGACGAGGTGGAGGGATGATGGTTTCTAACTGTATCCATGGGAAATGTGACTCCACCCACTTAGCAGAAGGGAAGTGTATACAAAGATCATTTTTAACACAAGATCCCCCACTGTATGCTGTGCCAATGGTGTGAAATGGTATATACTCTTCCCATCTCCTAAGTAGGTGGAGTCATGTCTCCCTACTACCATCCCTCCACCTCATCTGGAAGTGTTATAACATCTTGTGAATGGATTAAAGCAGATGGATTTTACATCACATTGTATTTGTTTGATGTAAGTTTTAACTTTTCATTCATGGTTTTTCTTGTAAGACCATTTAAATATCCGTTAATGTCCATTGCGATGCGAGGTGGGAAGCGTTGGTTCTCAAATCTCACAAGAGTGTGTCGCTGAGACAGAGACAGGTCTTTAACAAAATTTTTTTTATCCTGATTTCTGTGTCTGAAAAATGCCATTTTTGTGTCAGAATGTTTGGAAGATATGTGTCATTTGAAAAACAGGTCCAATATGTGTCTGGGTGACGATGGGACGAAAGAAGTGGTCATAATCTTTGATCATGTTCATTTCTCCCATAAGAATGAATGGACTCAATACTGTTTCTAGTCTCCTAAAGGGGCGGGGCTATGGCGAAACCCATGTGACACTGATACAGGGAATGAACGATCATTGATAGGCCTTTCTTTCTATTAACTGTCTCGGGTGTATACCATTTCACACCACTGGGGCAGCGTACAGTGGGGGATCTAGTGGTAATATTGACTTTATCTGATCTTTAACAGTGCCTTGTTGCCTTTGAGCCCCCACTGCCTGGAAGACTTGCACAAGTTTAAAACTCCCCCGGAGAGCACACAGTCCTACTGTTAAAAAATTATACTCTCTAAGAGGACTTCAATCAGAGTTATTTTTCCAAACTTCAGAAATACCCCATCATCCCTCGTTGAACAGTATTTTTTATGATGATAAAACTGAGCTCCACATGTAAAATCAACAGATAGCCCCTTAATTTCATATTTTAATATCTAAAAAAGAAATCAGACGTATGCTGTAAGACTTACTTTCATTTTGCTCTTTGAAATCATGTCACAGTCGCATGTCATGCTCCATGTTCCTTTGTGATTCTCAGTGTATTCTCGCCTCGTCTGTTCTCCTTCTCTGTGTCAGTTTCGGCAGGATCCTCTGGTGTTTTCAAGTTGGGTGGTGAGGGTACGCTGCAGTGTTCGGTAGCAGGTCTGAGCCCAGGCCCCGAAGTGATGTGGGAGAAGCCAGATGGAAGTAAACACAGAAGCTCAAAGACCGTTCAACTGAACCCTGTGGCCTCCTCAGATGCAGGGACCTGGAAGTGCAGTTTCTCCCATGGAGGGAAGACGTACCACGAGAGCCTAGAAATCAAAGTTAAAGGTAGGACACTGGCTTCAAAGTCTTTGTGTATGGTTTTTGCTACAATAAATGCAACCTCTGTGGACACTGCAACAGGTAAGATGTGCTGTGTTTTTGCATTCAGACCCAACTACAACAACTGTCCCTACGCGGCCCCCCAAAGGACCCCAAACCCCAAAGAACACTGGTAAGTCAACCTGGGTCCACTATGTGCTCTGCTTGTGTTTGTTTGTGTGTGTGCGTACCGCCCTGTAGTAATTCTACACTGGATGTGTCTGGATGTGTGATTTATCGTCCTCACTTTCTGCCGCCGTCTGTTCTCGTTGCTCGACCAGGTGACAACAACCTTCCATCTGATGCTGCCCTGCTGCTGGGGCTCAGCTGGTGGATGTGGGTCGTAATTGGAGTTGGCAGCCTGATTGTGGTTCTCCTGATGGTCTTAGTCATTTGCTTGTGCAAGAAGGTTAGAAGGAGGAAGGTAAGTGTAAAAGATCATCCAGGGAATCTTCATATGCTGCTTTGGAGATGTAGATTTGTAGTTGAGATAAAGAGGGATGGGTCACATGGTTAGTATTTTATATATATCTTATGTTTTTTTTCCTGCTATAGAGAAGATTGCGGAAAATGAAGAATAGCCGCCTGCCACTGACGCCCAAGCAGTACTGCCAGTGTGACCGGTAAATGTTCTTAACTTGCTTCTATCTAATAAAAAACACTTTATATCCCTGCTCCAGTAATCTCTGCTCACTTTACAGATACTTTCTAATAGACTCTCTTCACTTTATATTAATGACAGTTTGACCTTCATTTTCACTGTGCCTTTTACCAAGTACTTCATTATTGTGCCATAATTAGTGTGAAAACTTCTCCTCTTTCCTCTCTTTATCACAGCCCAACAGCTGCAGCAAAACCGCAGCAAGGACGCCGGAGAGAGAAGCCATCAGCCCTCCTATTGGAGTGACATGAAAGGCCGATCGAAGAAAGGAGAGATAGATGCAAAAGAAAAACAGAGAGAGAGGGGGGGAGAGTGCGAGGAAGGGAAGAGAGAGGGATAGATAGAGATAAAGAGAAAGAGAACCCCAGTGTGAATATGGCATGAATGTAAATGGGCTTTTGAATTCTCTTGATGAAAATAAAAATCAAATGTAATGATGTGGGCACTTTGAGCTTTTTCACCAAATATAACCAGTGAACTGAATGCAAAGAGGCTCTCCAGCTGCTAGAGAGAACAGAAACAGTCTGTACTTATTTATGCAGCATATTAACATGTCCCCACACCCAGCACTCTCGACTCCTTATGTACTGCCTTCCATCTTAAATTTCATCCAGCTCATTTAGTTACTCGTATATTTGCTTTCATGTGTTTTTGTGTATTTGATCGCTGTTTATGTTTGCTTTGCCTTTATTGCTGTGAGTTGTAAATGAAAGGATTAGAGTACTATGATGAAATTTTATGTGTTTTTTTTCCTCAGTCAATGAACCATAAAGATACCCAACTGATTTGTAAAAAATGTTTATGTCCTCATATAACAAAACAGGGAGGCTTCTATCAGTGACATTAAGTCACAACAGTGAAGATAAATGTTTATCATCTCCAGTGAATCCCCTGTGCATTCAGGCAACTTTAAAACTGTACAGAAAATGTGGCTCCTACCAGTAAAAATGCAAACTATTTTATAGGGATGTAATTACTGACAGGATGTGCATTGTTTTTTGTTTTTTGAGAAAAAAAATGCCAACCATAAGCAGTATTTTAAAGAGGGTTGATGTAATAAAAAGCAACATATATGAAGCATTTCTGTTTCTGCCATAATGTGCTTTAAACTGTGCCTGCATTGGTACTAAAGCTTTGTATTTCTCAAAACTGGTGCAGGACAATGCAGGTGTTGACACCAGTGCAGCACCGCATGTACTGCAATGAAGCACACAGTAAACACCTGTTACATACAGAAACACAAGACCACCAATGGCATACATGTGCACACACACATATACAGGGTTGGGAAGGTTACTTTGGAAATGTAATAGGTTACAGATTACTAGTTACCCTATTTAAAATGTAATAAGTAATGTAACTATTTCAATTACTTTATCAAGGTAATGTAACTTATTACATTTGATTATTTTTTAAAATTACTTTTCTAAATTTCTAATGAATGTTTTCAACCGTTAACCATTTTCAGATGTTTAAACCAGGCAGCGGCAGTTGTGGGGCGCTGCGAATTCAAACGAGAACCAACAAAAAGCATCAGAACAGCATCAAACTTTACTAAACAACCTTGACTGGAAATGACTAAAGAAGGCATTGTGCACATCAAAACATGCAAAGCAACAAAATGAATATTATTCAACATTACAGCTGAAGCTTTTTACAGAATATATTCGGATGTAACCCCTCAGATGTAATCATTAACATTTTCACAAGTAACTAATTTAATTACACATTATTTCAGTAACTGTAAGTGATTACAATTACATTTATTTTGTAATTAAATTACGTAATTTTGTTACATGTAGCTGTTTACTCCCCAACACTGTATGTATACATACATTCATTCATTTGTAGTTAAGTGTTAAAAAACATTTTTTTTTGTCTTCTATTAACTATTTGGATCTTTGCAAAAATTCTACTTGCTATGTGGTGTGTGTGTGTGTGTGTGTGTCTTAGAAAGACTTAGTAATCCATTTAGTGCATAACAGAGAGAATGGGATCATGGTGGTGTATAACTTCCTGTGTGTGTGTGTGTGTGTGTGTGTGTGTGTGTGTGTGTGTAATACGAAAGCGACACCTACAGTACCTACAGCCGAGCAAATGTCACAGCTGAACTCATCGCTTCGCTGAGAACATCACATGTGAGTACTCCTAAACATTCTGCATATATACTTGGTTTTCTACTTTTTAGAAGCTGATTAAGTAATTTTTTTCTTCACGAGTCAGAATAGCAACATCTCTGTCTGTCTGTGAGGGCACAGTTTGTGTCTGCAAATACTGACAAATCTCCCAGACGCTGCCGGAGATCCACTCTCGTAGACAGAAGCCAAGGGCCGCCGAGGGGCAAGGCTGTAGCACTCAAATCTGGTCTCGTCCGAGGCAACATTCTGAAAAGTCTTTGTCTGGTCCCACATACTGATTGATTTGTTCTGGCCTTGGTTTGGTTTTGTCTATCTTGTTTTTGTATTGGGCCTCAAAAACTGGCACAAATGAGCTCAAATAATTACAACCAAATGAGCCAGAATATCTGAACGCCTTGTGATATTTAGCTGACAAAAACACAGAAGACTGGAACACATACAATCTTCTCTTTTTACAGTCAATGGTTTTATGACCAGCCTCAAATGACAATAATGATACTTATGATACAAGTCTCAATCTAAGGATTTGACCCTCTGTGAGATTTTAGACTCTCCTGGATTTTGTGTTGTTGTTCTTTCGATTACAACCCTGGAAAGGATTTCAAAATTTTAAATTAAGATTTGCCTGAAATAGAATTCTTTGTTCTCTAGTTTCTTGAAGTGCAAAGATAAAAAAAATTGTGCAATAACGGACGGCAACATTTTGTCGATTTTGCAATTGTCAGCATTGACGCGGTGTTGCACACAAGCAGTACTCGTAAGTAATTGTGTTCTTTGGAACAAATCTGTTCCTAAATATGAAAAATATAACAGGAAGGAGATTTTGAATGGTTATCTAAATCCTGTTCCCGTTAACCGTTGCTGTCAGCTGTTCCTAAGTAGTTTGGCTTTGTGGCCTGCAAAATGCTGAACTGACCCTTCACAGGTTTGGTTTCCCTTTATCTGCTTAGATCAGCAGCAGTGAGCTGACTGAACAAATGGCTCTGTGCTTTTAGTAATGCCTCAAGAAAATTGGTGTATACTCTGAAATAATGTACACGCATATGTGCTTGCTGTGGTCCACATACTTCATGTGGCACGATACAGCGTATATAAACATGACGTGAATCAAAAATTCAAACATCATTCAGTTCTGCTCTTATGTAACGTGACGAACAAACTTAGAGTCCATGTTAAGTTTGTTTGACCTCTGCCATTAAATATAGCCAAACGCTGTCGTGCGCTTTGTTAAGTAATGTGAAATAAAGATAATCAATAGTCAGGCATAATAAAATGTATTTTAATCCCAACCTTAAAACACACTGCTAAGGGACACCGTAGCTTAGTTCTGAAGTTAGTTTGCAACCTGAAAATCCTGAAAAACTCGTAAGAATTCCCAAGTGTCTGTATATTATCATCATATAATATGTTTTTAATTAAGGACCATTAAGACAGCAAAATATCAACTCAAAACATTATTCAGGATGTAAAAAATGGCTGATCTAATGTAGTTGCCGAAGTAGCCTACAAATTACACTTCTGCTATATTTGTTGCCGACACAGAGATAGTAAAGACTTGTGATCAGACGCAGTAAAACACATGGTCAGTTTATCTCATGTATGCTCTTGCACACTTTGCACATTTTGACATGACGTCCCTTTAAAGGCGTCAGCCAGCGATGAATTAGCCACTGCCATTAACCCTGTATTCAGACTTTTTACATGATATTTATTTGTAACGTATGTGCTTTTTTGGATTTTGTTTGTGTGAAGCCTTGGAAACCCTCTTGTCCTGTGTTTCACTCTGAGGAACATATTAAGTATTGATGTATAAGAACTGAACTAAATATATAAAGTTAAAGCATTGTGCTGTCGCTCGGGAGGTAGAGCGAGTCGTTTACTTGTCAGAAGTTTGGTGGTTTGATTTCCAGCTCCTCTGGTCTACATGTCAAAGTGCCTTGGGAGAGAAACTAAACCCCAAATTACTTCCGATGGCTGCTCTGTTGGTGTTTGAATGCATGTGTTTAAGTTCTTGATGAGCAGGCCGACACTATGTAGAGAGGCCAAATTGTCATCAGTGTGTGAATGTGTGTGTATGCTGTAAAGCGCTTTGAGTAGTCAAAAGACTATAAAGCACAATGTAAACGCAGTCCACTTACGCTTTGCATTTATTGCCCAGGGGCATTAATGTGAATTGTTTTATAGCATCAGTACGCACAGGAGAAATCAGCTTATCTTTTCCGTCTGTGCTGTATTTACTTTAACTAGAAGCAGTCGAAACAGCCATCAGTTTAGAACAAGTCACCCAGGCAGGCCTGCATTATGTGACACTGTGCTGTCGATACGGAGGACATCTTGTTTGCGAGCACATTTAATTTTGTATGTGAAGCAGTTTGTTTTAAAGAATCTTGTCCAATGTTTCTTGCAGACTGACCGAACAGTGCAATTAGGCGGAGAGCAAGCCGCGTGTTGTTATGTTGGCTTGTCATTCTGGCATAATTTAAAAATTAATCAGGGAAATTCAAAAGTTAATGCTCTGCTTTAATTTGCAGTGTGTTCAAATCATCTGCACTCTATATTTGAAAGTATCCAAACACAGTGGGCACAAAATTAATTTGTCAAATTACATTTTACAAACCAATCAGTATTTGGTCGCAGGTCTGTAGTTTGACCTCCACGCATTCACCAAATCGCTGTTGATCCGTTGAAGCTTTTTCAAAGCAGCTATGGGCTGCTGATAAAAATTTAAGTATTTAAACTTTTCTCTTTTTTCAAACACTTTTTGGTTATATTTTCCACTAACTAATTTGTGCAGTTTTGCCTTGCAGGCCTTCTGTTGTTACCTTTTTAATTCTGGCAAAAATTACCCCGAAAAGGTAGATGTTAATGAATACAATCTGCAGTCGACAGATACCAGCAGACATTCTGTTCTTACCTGGTGAAGCTTTGTCGGACCTGTGCTGATCCTCATGCTTTGCTTATGTCGAAGCCTTTTACCTTCAGCTTTGCGTTCTTGTAACATCTGTTCTTTTTTTTACTTTAATTGCCTAGTTAGTCGATAACATCATCGTTTGGCCATAGAAAACTGCTTGTTTAAGGCAGTCTCTCCGCTACGTTGTTCTACATTTCTCAAACAACAATTAGCTATGAGTTCTACACAGTTAATCCGATAACATCCTTAAACACAGATGATGCTGGAGCCAATATAATGAAAATATATTACTTAAAGACATCATATACTGAGCAAGAAAAAATTTCAAGAAGTCATTTCTCCTCTCTGAGTGCTGGGGAGCATGTCAACATTCATATTTACAGGCTTAGTGTGTAGTTTTTGTCTTTTCTGTACGTGATTAGCAAGCTGTGTTTCCCTCATTGTGTTCTCTATGAAAATATAATGTCTTTGTTGCACTGGGGGTGTTTTCATATGAGACAATAGGATTCCCTTTTCATGGCTATTAGTCAGTTCTCTTTCTCACTGTCTGTCTTACACAAATTAACATAAACACACATACACACACACACTCATTCAAATTGAAACTGAAATTTCTGAACCAGTGCGTGTGCTTCCCTCTTGTATCTCCATCCTGCTTTGAATTCCATCAGTGCAAACCATCAGGAGCCAAATTCAGGTCAGAAAATGTAATTTTCAGCACCTGAGAAAATAAAGATATTCAGTATATAAGTTTACTTATTGGGAACACTAACAGTAGTCAAACAAAGCCATGCAAACACCTGCTACAAATGTGGCAAACACTGGTATTATGTTGGATGCCAGTCGGCAGCATTTGTTGGCACGAATTGTGTTTATATGTGAGTTTTCAGAGCAACAGGAGACAGCTAAGCTAACAGAGCTCGTCTGTGCTCCAACTGCAGGTGCAAACTGCACACTTTATGATTTTTAAACAATCCACAATCTTTCAATTTAAAGTAATCTTCTGTCAGGTTATTTCCCTTCCTGTAAACTCCCCTCATGTGCAACTTCAGTTCCACGCAGGTTTCAGTTGTTAGTACAGATTCCGATGAGAGCTGTCAGTGTTTGAACAACTTGTTCATTGTATCGATTGCTGACCAGTCTCTGATTAAAATGACGCATTTTGTAGTTTGTCATTTTATTTGTAACAAGATGACAATTGAGTGCTGCTCTCCCAGTGTTGCTACTGTGTGTAAGTTTTGCAACTTTATTGTTCAACTGCTGTTCCCAGTAGGCCAAAGGTAAAGTGCACTGAACCAGGAAGTTTAGCGTACTGGTTAAAAGTTTTGGGGTAGATGACTGTGGATGAGGACACTGAATGTTAAATCGTTAAATGAACTACACTACACAAGGTTCAAGTACATTTAGACAAATACTGAACTCAAGCACAAATTCACAATACTTGTACGTGGATATTTCCGTCTTATGCAACTCTTTGACTACGTCTCATTGGCATATATTGTACTTTATTCTCCACTATGTTCGTCTGACAGCTGTAGTTACTTGTTACTTGTTACTTATCATATTAAAAATTATACATACAACCCCTGCCTGGTAAAAACCATGCGTCTCCACATTTGGTGATTCTGGATTAGAATTTCTTTGATAAACTGAGGAAATCCCCCTAAGCTACTTCTTATACTGAATAAACTAAAAAATGTTGGAGTATTCGGAAAATGTTTTGTCATGAAACTGGCAGTTGTTAAGATTTTAAAATGGCAACAGCATTTATTTGGTCAAACTGTCGCTGTAAATGCATTGATACGGCATGAAGGCAGCTGCTTCTCCTAAGGAAATAATGCACTGCCAGTACGGCGTCATGAAAAGTTACCTTTTAGAGATACTTGGTTCTCGCAGGATAGCGGCACTACAAACATATGTTAGTATTTTGTACAATATGATGATTTTCTGTCAAATAAACTACCAATACAGTGTGTAAAGTAGGTAAAATTAGGGCAAAATTAAGCAGCTACCGCAGAAAAAAGCTAAAGCAGTCAATCCAGAGCCGTTGTAAATTATAGTAGTATATAACAGTAAATGTGTAGTTTTACTTTGAATATTTCAAGTAAATTTTGCTTATAAACTTACCAACTTTTACCCGAGTAAAAGTTTTAATTTATGAATGTTGAAGCTGCTGGATTGATTTACTTTTGCAAGCAAACTTGTCATTATTCAACTCAGTCACCCGAATAAATGATATCGTGATATGTTTCTACAAACAACAGTTATGTGGATACTTTACATTTGTTTATGTTTCAATTTTCATTTTATGCTCGTGACTGTGTTGTAGCTACGCTCTACTTTGGTTTTAAGCACAAAAAAACTTGGTTTGAAGAAGGAAAATATCGTGTCTTAGCTTTAATTACCCAGCAGCAGTCTGCTGCTTTCAGCCGACTCGTCTGCAAGCTGTCACGCTGTCATCCCGTCCTCCTCTTAGTACAAAAGTCAACTTACAGACTGTGTAATCTAAACTAAAAAACTTTGATAGGTATTGTAAAAACATTGATATGGTACATATAAAACATGCAAATTTAACGTACATGTAGTCTGCGGAAACATACAGTGCTATTTTTTAATTTGACTGGGCTGCATGAACAGGCTGCTGAAAGACTCTTAACCCTCCCAGAAGGGAGCATAACACAAGAACAGTTGTTTATTGAAACTCAATGTCATTTTGACAACAACTGTATTGTGAAAGTTCTACTTATTTACTTCAAACAAAGGACCAATACAAATATTACAGAGCAAATGCATCTTTGGGTGCATATTTGCCTTTTTTGATAGCTGACAGTGTAAAGATACACATAAAATCTTGCTGCCTTGACTTTAATGAAGTACGTTGCGTTTATGTGATGGACCAAAACCATCAACCCGCTGGGGCGTCCAAGCAAATGCTTCAAAATGAAAAAACCTGTGCATTTAGTTTCTTTGTCGGGGCTCTGTGCCTGAACGCTTCTTT
>JAPQLA010000024.1:10453078-10464122 GCA_029822935.1 Naso vlamingii | reverse complement strand
TTTCTTGGCCGTCAAGTGTTTTTGTCTGTGAGACGAGAGACAAATGGCCCAACAGGTTTTTAAAATCCATTTATCTTATTGTGAACTTCAAAACAAAGTACACTGATGTGTGTTGCATTTGCCCGCCTGTAGAAGAAATTTAAAAACTTGAATGTTGTTAATGTGATAAGTATGAAAATATGTACAAAGGGACTGATCTTGGAGTTGTAACGGGGTGCTGTTATCGAGGAGACGATGAAGAGCGTTGACAGTTGTATGCTTAGGATTTGAAGTCTACTGTTATATTTATTTAAGCACATTAAACTCACATGACCGCATCTCTCTGCACGGTTTCCTCAGAGCAAATTTATTTTTCGCTTACACACTTTATCCAAGTTTCTGCTTTAGAGGAAATGCTGCATTTTTAATTTGCATTCATCAGCTGCTTTTGTGAAGATTGGTTGAGCAGTTCATGGCTTGAATTCTGATACTCTAATTATGTATCTAAATCAGTACGATGAAATGACCAGGGGAAACAACTGAGCAATTATAATAAATTAGGCCGTAAGCCGCCCGTGTGCTATTTACAACGTGCTAAAGATAGATAATGAGTCCAGTGAGACCTTTCACAAATCTTTAGACTTCTGTTATCAGACAGCAACTCAAATAACAATTTTAGCCAATTGAGATTAGGAGTTTGTTTTTTGTTGGGCAGAGTCATAAATGAGAATTAACAAGGAAAATCACAAGTACATTAAAACTTACTGATTAAAATAGGTCTCCAGAACGCTGACCGAATGACAGATTAATAGTTCTTTTTATCAGATGGTATAATGCAGCATGTACTTTTTGCCCTGAACAACATAGTAGGAGATTAGTTCAAAGTTGTACAAAAAGCATAAAGGACAAGATCTTGCCCTCTTCCTCTGCAACAACCAATCAAAGGTCATTTCTCTGATTTTGGGTTTGATGAGCAACTGTGTGCTTTGTTTTCAGACCAATCGTTGGCGAGGGAGGTGCAGAGGCCCTTAAAAAGAAGCGTGTTTGATAAATATTCAGCACTTCCTCCAGATCGCTGAACACAGAGGGACACTCATCGCTCAGCAGCAGTTGTAAGTATCCTGTATTTTGTTTTTGGTTTTAGCTAAATATACAATATATACTTTAAATGCAATGTATCACAAATATCAGAGTTGAATTTCTCCTGTGTTTTACACTGATTTAGACTCGTAAACCAGTAAGACCTCAACAGGTTGAAAGAACCGAAAGCACATACTGATCCTTTAATTCAAGCAGATAGAAGTACCAAAGTATTAAACATATAAAACAAATTTTTAGAAAATAGTCAGCTTACTTCAACCACAGATGGTTTTGATTGTATTTAACATAATTTTTTTTTTTTTATGGTTCATGCTTTGTTCATATTAGTACGCACTTAAGCACCCGGCAGGTGTACATTACAAAGTGGGGTCCCATCACAGACACAATTACAAATTATAAAGAAAAATCTATTTATAAGAAATTTGTAAAAATCAAATAAGAGACGCTTATATCGATGCATTTAGTTTACGTGGACCTTATGACAACCTGAGAAAAAATGCACTGAGATACTACTAAATAAATTTGCAACAGTAATCGTTAAAAGGGCGAAACCAACATGTTACAAAATTTACTCTATTGTTATAAAAGTAGCCCTATTTCTGGTTTGCTGTGAAGTGTAAAAGTGGTCCAACAAATCTGTTTCCTGCCTAAAAATGGCATAAAGTGTATTTGTGTTTATTTTACTACAGTATAACATTTAAAAGGTTAAATGTTAAGCTGGAAGCGACAAAAATTTCATTACATTTGAGTGAGTACACAATAATCTTGCCTGTTCTGTTTTCCTTTTCTACGTCCTTCCTCATTCAACCCTTCGCTGTGTTTGACCCACGCCCTCCCCCCTCCCCCCTTCATCTCCACTTGCAGTTAAAGCTCCACGCTGACGACACATTTGATCATCTTGGTTTCTGGGTTAAAGCTCCACAGGTCTGTTTATCATCAATGTTCACTCTGTCTCCGGCCTCATTTTCTTGCAAACACACATCTCAGTAATACTAAATAATGCAGCATGATTTATTTTCTTTCAAATCTCAACTGGCACTGAAGATTTCCAGCATATGTTCACGTTTACAGTCCTCGATCTTTTATAGACAACATTAGAAACAAACACAAACCGTTTGCGGCGAGACGTTTCTCCTTCACACACATCACCTCAGATTTTCATGTTTAATGTTGTTTTCTTAAAGTAAACAAAGAGTTATGTGGCAAACCAAATAACATTTACTGTTTCTTGTTTTTTCGTTTGTTAGCTTAATAGTCAACCAAGTGCCTCAACTTTCTTATATTCTAAGTGTCAGACTGAGGGTAGATGACAATAACATTTTAAGGCCTGAAGCAGAATTAATGAATGTGTTGGGATTCTTAATGCAATAAGTAAAATAAAAAAGGACTTTATGACCTAAATTCTAAATATTTACCCTTATGCTTTTGTGTATGTATCTCCTTTTCACTTGTTCTTGTGAAGAATTTGTGAACAAATTTTGCCCTCAAAGGTGTGATAAAAAGATTCTTAGAGATTTTTGGAGGCATTTTGTTCATTTACTATACAGCTGACAGCAGAGAGATGACAGGAAACGAGGGGAGAGAGATGAGGAATGATAACTGTGACAAAGGAACCCGGCCTGACATAACCTGGGGCCATTGCATTCACAGTTGACCCCGAAGACACCCAGGATGATCGGATATTGATATTTTTATACCACAAAAATATTTGTCAAAATCTAGTACAAGCCTTTGTGGATATGCTTTATAGATTGTGTTTAAGTAAAAAGGGAAGTCCACAACAGCTGAAGTGAATTACCGCAACAAATAATCCACTGTTAAAATTTGGAAATGTAACTCAAGTTTGACTATAATTTTTCTCATTTATTATCTTTTATATTGCTTTGTTAGATGTTGTAATTTTAGTCAATTACAATACAAACACTCCAAAAGGACGAGAAGCCAATGTTCATTGTATTTATTTATTTATTTATTTATTTGTACAGTAAAATACATTTAATTTGAGGCCAAGCACCCATTAAACATTATCAAGCAGTGTTCTGCATTGACTTTGATTTAAGATTTTAGTGACAAATAAAATCCAGAAATAATTCCCTGATCTTAATCTGTTGCGCACGACTCAAAGACCCATCAGTTGCATGTTTCTAATGGACTGTTGCTGAATTCACAATCCTTCAGTCACATTTAAAAATGTTTTTCATCATTTATTGTTTGATTTTGATCTTTGTGCAAATAAACTTTTTTCTTTTAAAAGGGTTAAAGCAATAATTTTTAGAAGCAACACTAAAAGTCTTTGAATGACTTTGGTGCCTAATCATGACATACTGTACTCACTACAGAGAAACAAAGACAAGGGCGAGAAAGAGAGAGACAGAGAGAAAGAGAAAAAAGGGAGTGAAACAGGGAGAGTGAAGAGAGAAATATGTACCTTAAACCACAGTCTAGGTGTGCTGCTGGTGCTGTGGTCTCTTTTTTTGTCTTTTTAAGCGTGGAGAGATCCGTCTTTCGTGGAACAGGGGAGGAAGAGAGGGGGTGTGAGAGGCAAGGGGGGAGGGATCGGGATAAGAATCTGCACCTTAACTAAATCAAGGCCCACCACAACGCAGTGTACGCTCTGTGTCTCTGCAACAACTTTTGTCTGTATCTTCTCATCCAAAACCCACCACAGGCCGCCTACTCTCAACTTTTATCTTTTACCTTCTCAAATCTCTCCAAATCTGAGACCACCACAAACCCCTCTTTGCTTCCTGCTGAATGATTTCTCTTTGCAGTCAAATTTGATAAACATTCAAAATCATCTGATTAAGTAAGGATGTCTCTACAACACTGATTTTTAAAATACTTCTTTTAAACGACAGTGTCTCATTCCATCAAGTGTTAAGGGTGTCCCGATGTTTAATTTGACTTTTCTGTACATAAATTCAGTTGCAATCAGATTTAAGAACCTTGCAACAAGTCCTTGACGTGTTGATTCAGTTTTATGTTGTTATGTTACAGTAATTAAGGACGACAAAATTAGCATCCACGGCACATTTCATTAGCCTGACGGGTGGTTCTAATATTCAGTCTTGCTCTTTTTTTTGAGGAGTTAGACAACATGTAAAACACAATGTTACATTATGCAGTCTATGAAAAACAGGGCTCCATACAGGAGCCACTTGTTTTAATATGTATTACTAAAACATGTAATGTAATTTCATAGCTACTCCACTGACAGGCTTTTTTTTTTTTTTTTTTTTTTTTTTTTTTTTTTTTTGCTTATCTCCAATGACGGAAAATTATTTAAAATTAGATTGTTTAATGATGATTACTTCTTGGATGACTATCTTTTTTTTTTTTAACACCAACTCAAAGAAATAGATTCATGGGTCTTTTGGATTTCTTTTTATAATTTCATTATTCTTTTACCAATTAGTGAACAGACATCAACTTTTACAAATAATGCAAATTCCAGATTCTTAAGCATAACGACTATAATAGTGCAGATCCCATCTGTTTTAGCATCTTTTCAGTTGCTTCCAGTTTCGTTAAGAATCTATTTTAATATTTAATCAGTTGTTTAACTTTGTTCTTGTAATCTTATTTTTATGTAAAAGCCATTTGAACTGCATTGTGTGTACAAAAGTTACTATTATCATTCATATTTCATGTAAGTATGTTACCTGTATTATCTTACAGACGTGAGACTAAAATGAAGAACCTTATTCAATCCATCCTCATTCTCGCCACTGTGCTCAGCTTGACAACAGGTGAGACGCACTGATTCAATGTGATACATTTATTTTGACTCTGGAACAGTTTGGTTTGTTTGGGTTTTGTTTGGTTTTGTGCACCAACTCATTACATCCTCCTTACTCTCTCAGGAGCAGAAGAGGTGATATACGCTCAGGTGGGAGATAAGGTTACCCTTCCACTTCCTCCAAATGCCAAAAAGGACTATGTCTACTGGTACTTTGTTAGAACGGATGAAACACAACTTGCCTGGCGCAATAACTTCGGTGGACAGGGAAAGTGCAAGCAGGGAGATCAATACTGCATTGGTTAGTCCATCACTGTACAACATGTTGTATTTAATTATTTAAAAAAAAAATAACAGAGAAGACATTTTAACTTTGTGTATGCAATCACATGCAGTATAGTGATTTAAAGTTTGATGAAAGTCTTTTCATCATTGTTGTTTTTGTGTGGACTCCTCAAAGACCAATGACTACTTTGTGGAAGCTAAGTCCAGTTGGGGATCCAAATAAAGAATTAAGTGCATTGAGCTATTCAAAGATATAATAACAAGTGAAACAGGTCTAAATTAAAAATTATTTTAAGTATAATCTGCAAATAAATTTACATTTGACGGTAACAACCATTTTTTTCTTGCATGCAGACAAATGGGAAAAAAAGGTGTCTCTACCAGACACCTCACTGATCATCACAAACATCCAAGAAGAAAACTTTGGGACTTTTGTCGGTAAAGTAGGCGAGAAGAAAGAGGTGGCCGTCACCATCAATGTACTAAAACTCAGTGGTAAGAGCAAAAATAAGGTGACATGATTGGTTCACTCACCTTGCATTCACCCTGGTGCATTTTTATTTTGAAAGGCAGTTATATTTTTAACAAGACTGCTTAATGCGTCAGTCAACATAATCTATTGGAAGACATATTTTGATTAAATCTCGTGTATGTTCTAAAGTAGGTGTAATTTTTATATTTTGTGATATTCGTTGACACTTCTGAAAGTTTTTAGCTGGCTGTACTGAATCATCTGGAATATCAAGAAAAAAATCTAACCTTTAGCAATGTTATCAATGTTCTGTTCTAGTGACTATGGACCCAGCCACTCCTCTGCTGCCTGGAGAATCTGTGACTCTGAGCTGCGACGCGGACCGTGCTCCGCAAAATAATCCAGAAATACAATGGCTGAATCCTCAGGGACAGAAAATCAACAGGAAAACACTCACAGAGAGAGCCAAAATACAATCCAATGGCTATTGGACCTGTATTGTGAAAAACAATGAAAAAGTAAACGAAGCCAAAGTTCTTGTTAGGGTTGTGGGTGAGTAACTGTGTTCTGTCATATATGCATTTTTTCTCCAGTAGTGAATTCTCATCATGAAGACAAGTTAAATATTATTTCTCTATTTCTTCTCATTCAGACCTTTCCCCAGTTCCTTCACCCTTTCAGTATACGTCCAAATCCACACCTCTCACCATCCCCTGCTCCATCTCCTCTCACGTATCCTGGGAACAAGTCAAAACTAAAGGCGTTGAGGAGGTTTACTGGGTCTTCTTCCCTAAACCGGGCTCCAGTGCTCCACAGAGGCTGTTCACCCTTACTGTGAATGACACGCTGACCTGGAAGGAAGACCAGGGCAGAGGACTGAAACCTGTGACAGACACTAAAAAAGGAAATCTGTCTTTGACCAGAATTCGAGGGCGAGAAGAGGATAGAGGAGACTATGTATGCTTCCTGAAATTTAAAAATGGTGTAATTCTGAATAGGACCGTGCACGTGTATGTGCTACAAAGTAAGTCAAAACAAATAGCTTTGTCCAAGCCCAGCTCTGCGTCGTGCTCACATCTGTCACATAAAATGGTGTTTCCTCGTTCTTCAGTAATCGCTGTGTCCTCATTTATCTGTTTGATGTCCAGTTCCTTTGCTCCTTCCTAATTGCCATTCATAACGAGTTGGAAACTGTCGTGTCTTTGCCACCTCTCTGCTTCTGCTTTGTTGTGCTGTGCGAGTGTTTTCATCTCTCTGCTGCAGAGTTTATTTGGAAGTGTCCCTGGTGTGACATGCGTCTAATTCAATGGCTAATACACTTGTCTAGCTCCACTTGTTTTAATAGAGTATAACGAGCTTTCCCTTTGCCAGAAGAGTGCGATAAGACAATGCATTTTAATTGGACTCGTCTGAGGATTTATGGTGAAAAACTAAGATTTTTCATTTATATCTAAACTATTATTTAACCAAGAACAAGAAAATAAGCAAGTCAGCTGATCTGATGGATTCATTTAAAGCAGGGGTGTATCTTTAAAATGTGAGTCCCTGATTCGCTTTTGATCCCCCACGTTTTACTGAATCCCAACTGAATTAAAAACCACCACCTTCCACCAAACTAGATTCATTTGGCATGCATTTAAAAGACTGTTTATAAAATACGATGCTGAGACTAAATGCCTCTGTGCTCAGATATTGCAACACATGGCTGGTTTGGTTAATGGTGTTAAAGCCAGCTAGATAAAATCAACAAGTTAAACCAAGTAAGACCACAGTTTTATAGTGTTCGGTGACAGTTAAGTAAATATATATTTCAATCGACTGAAGTGTTTAGTTCCTGTTAGTTTGTAGATGCAAAGAATTCAAAGAATAATATCACCCAGTTGTCCAGTCACGAGCTCGGGTGTATTACGTGTCAGGGATTGAGGCTGTACAAAAAGTTTTTAAATTTTAATTTATTTGTCAATTGTGGATTGTGCCTGCATAACTGCCTTCATCTTTGCACCTTTTGATCGTTTTCATCACTGATTAATCTGGCAGTTATTTTCAGGACTGATTTATAAATTGATTTGTCCATAAGATGTTGAAATACCAACAAAGATATTCAGTTTATTATAGCAAAAGTCAAAGGAGAATTGCAAGAATTCACATTTGAGGGGCTGAAGGCAGAGAACATTTTGTGATTTTTCTTTTTAAAAATTACTTGAGGATTAATCACCTATCGAAATTGTTACAGAGTGATTTTTTTTTTTTTGATCAACTTGTTCAATGGTTGACTTGATATTTCAGTTTTAAATTTTTTAAAGCCAAAAACAGTTTATTTTAAATGATTAATGCTGTTTGTTTTTCTTTGTTGTTAATACAATGTGCAGTGTGGTTTTGATATTGATGTTGTCTTGTAATTATGTGTTTATGCTTTATTTGAAAAACTTTTAATTGGCACGTTTTGCTGGCAAACTGTGGCAACAGAAGCTGGAGGCTCAGTGGGATTCTGACAGTAAATGTAGAAGAAAGAAGAGGTTTTCTTAGTTTACAATACAAGATTTTCCCAGCCTGTCAAAAATGGCAGAATTTTTCATACATTTCATATTTAGTTTTGTAATTTAAAAAAAAACAACAAAAAAACTTTTTTTCTTCCCTTCTCCTATCCTCTCTCCAGTCATCTCCTCCCCAGCAGCAGACTTAATTTCTGGCCAGCAGGTCAACGTGACCTGCAGCCTCGGCCGTCCGCTGTCCTCTGACCTGCGACTTAAACTGTTCCAACCTGAACAGTCCCAGCCTACTGTGACATCTGAACGTGATCCCGCCCATTTCACCATCCAGGAAGTGGGTACAGGAGATGGCGGAAAGTGGAGCTGCGAGCTGTGGCAGAGCAACGCACGGCTGATGTCGACTTTCGTAAAACTGAAGATCGGTGAGTGCAGGAAGTGAGAGCGGGGCAGGAAATATGACATGAGCATGACCTTGTGGCCACAATCTTCTTTACGATGGAGACTTGGTTTTACATGATGTGTTCTGTGTTACTGTATGCTGTTTGATGACTGTTTCTGTTGCACACAGAGCCCAGGCTGAGTGTGTGGATGCTGGTGATCATATGTAGTGTCACAGTCATCGTAGTTCTCCTCCTCATCCTCGTGTGCATCCTCTGCAGGCGCAGACAGGTACAGTTTAACACCCCTTTTCCTTTGTGTTGTATTAGATCTGGATTATAAGTGTGGCACTCAGACTTACATCTCTTTCTCTGTTTGTTTCTCTCTCTGTGTGGCTCACATTAGCGGAAGATGAGACACTTCAGGCATCGACTCTGCCAATGCAAAAAGTACGTACCAGCCATTTCCTGCACTGATGAAACAGCTCCACACACACATTCACACTCATCAGCGCTGAAATCTGAGTACAACTTTTAGCCACAAGGTGTTCTAGAAGGATATAGACTTTAATAAGATGCCCGTAAACATATTTATTTTGCTTTTTGTAGCTCTGTGTCTCTTCACACAATTCAAACAGAAACCTGTGAATTTCTGTTTCAGCCCCAAGCCTAAAGGATTCTACAGAACGTGAAATCTCCAAGAAAGCCACTTTCAAGACGACGTCCCAACCAACTGACTTTCTGTCCCTCTAAGATAGATTTTTCTGCCGTGCCTACCAACCTGTAAAGCAGTGTCTGGTGTGTCAGATGAGGCTCTGAAAGTTTAAAACAAGTCAAATGTCAGATAGGACTGTGTCTTCACAAAAAATGTTTATTTTACTGTTGTAAATAGACAATTTTGTTTTGTTTTGTTTTTTCATTTTGTAACTTGTAAATTATAATCAAGTCCTTAGGGACTTTTCTATGTGACAGAATTGCTCTATGAAAACTGGTGTCCCATTTAATTATTATTTTATCATCAATCTTTGTGATTAATGTTGTTAATAACTCCTTGTTATTCTTTTTGTCATTTAATAGTTTCATACGTTGCTTTTCTTCACTTTTATAATGTATTTTTATGCAGTTCTATGATGCTGAATTGAGACACTTGGTCACTTGCGTTTGTATATATTAAAAAATACATTGTTTTAGAAAAATGAGCAAACATGAATACAAAATCCACAAATAAGAATACTTTATTGCATGAGTCGAAAAATGATTCTTTTGTCAGAAATTTTTTTGTAGGTTGGCCACTGAAGTTTTTCAATAAAGAATCAGTATCTTGAGTTGTTGCCGGCTGGTCATACAGTAGTGTGGCGGGGCTCAAGCCAGCGGGTTGGCAGCCTTCTGGCAGATTCGGGGATACAAAAAGGAACAGGGAACGTCGTACCAGGTCTGAGTGTAGCTGTCCACCACCGCACAGTCTTCTCCCTCCGCACCGCCAGACTGGTCGTTGTCTGGCTCTGACTTATCCAACTTATCCAAGTTCCAAAATCTGTACACAGTGAACAAAGAGAAAAAAATCAGTGTGTGTGTGTGTGTGTGTGTGAGTGTGCCACTGAGTGAAGTTAAATTCTTGAAAATAAGTTATTGTTATATTAGTAGATGCTGAACATAACTAAGTGTAGTTATACTGTACTATGAACTTCCATTTAACTACATCTCAGAGATAAATGTTGTACTTTTTACCCCGCTGCATTTGTTGGACAGCTTTGGTTTCTCGATACTTCTCAGAATACATTCTTTTATGTAAGTATTAAAATGTCTTCAAGTCATTAAGTTAAATTGAAAAAAGCAAACAAACAAACAAAACCTCCTTTGAATTAGCTTGAAATGTTTTGTAATAAAGCTGAAAAGAGATCAGTTTTTTTAGCTTATGCAAAGTTGACTTTTTAGAGATCACTTGCACTTGCACAGTGATATATTTACAAGTCAGTGTACTATCATGAAATCAGTTACATTATTTAGAAAGAGAAGAGGCCCTGCTACATTATTCTAGACATTAACTTTGTCTGCAGACATTTTCACACCCTCAACACAGCCAGTTTTTCAGCATTGTTCTTGGAGGGCCATGCTGGCTGGTTGGCTGCTGAGGCTGCCACTTTGGTCCAGACTAAAAGATCTCAACAACAGCTGGATGAATTCCTATTTAAGTCCATACGGACATTTAAGGTCTCCAGAGGATGATTCTTATTGACTCGAGTGACCCTCTAAACTTTTTCTTTAGCGCCACCATGAGGTTTCATGTAAAAATGCTGCAACATTTATCAAATAGATTGTTGTAATGATTTTAGTGATCCCCTCACTTTTCATGAAATACCATCATCAGGTCAAAATCACATTTTTCCCCCTTCTTTTCTCTTCAGAACTATTACTATTATTTAAAATTTCACATTCAGCTGGTCTTTGTACTTTGTACCAATAAGCTTAGCACACTTACATCCCGAAGTAAGATGGTGAACATGGTAAACAGTCTGCTAAACATAAACTCACTGTTTTAGCATTCAACATCAAAACTCTGCTGTAACAGTTAGCATGGCTCAGTCTTGTTCAGAATAATATA
>JAPQLA010000024.1:10419716-10435695 GCA_029822935.1 Naso vlamingii | reverse complement strand
CTTTAAGGACCATACCAGTGTTACTACATGTCATTGTCCTTTGTCAACATCAGACACGTAAGTTACATAAACCCAAAATATCGTCGAGATTCATCCACGAGATTTCATGTTTGTTTTTTGTCTCTGTTCAATAAAGGTTCCAGAAAGTACCTGATATTGTGTGACGTTAGTTAAAAAGAACGCCTGTGTCATAATCCTTCTTCACACTAATATCCGAGCTAGGATGGCAGCACTTGTAAGGAGCTATTTCTCCAAGTGTAATAACTTTAGTCTCAACGGCACTCAGCGCCCCTCTCTCTCTCACTCCATGATTTTTGAGCAAATAAACGCAGACATCCTCTTTAGAAGGGCAAGTTACCAATACCTAACAACTTTCACGTGTCCTCTAGTGTTATAGCATTCAGAGATCTACTAAAGTACACACAGAGTCGAATTTCAACAACATTTGTAGAAGATAGGGGTTTTTTCTGCTAACGGTGAGAAGTCAGAAATAAACTGGTGTGATCCTTTAACAAAAGTCTTTATTCTGTTTGTTTATTGGCTGATTACGTACCCACTCATACAGGCAGGAGACTGTTGGAGGCTTTCAAGTAAATTATTCATTTAACAAGGCAGTTAAATTTAAAGAAAAGATTTCTATGCACGATTTAAAGTCAAGTATATGACAAAAAAATTTTTTGCATTGAGATGGAAATAAGATGCATCTATAATCATTTACTATTCATTTTTATTACGCCATTGTTCCCTCTGAATCTAAATCGAATCGAATTGTGAGGTACGCAGTGATTCATACTCCTACCCTCAACTGCAGCTTAGCAAGTGTGATTATTAGAACTCTTCTTCAGTCCATTCATATTGACGCAGAGCTGACGTCACAGGTGGAATTTATAGGCCGAGCAGAGGCCCGCCTACCAACAGGAACACACAGTACATACAAAGCAAAATACAGTGCTGGTTGTCATCCTGGCAGGTGAATCGACAAAAAACTCTATGACACAAGGAAACACTGTGAAAAATCAAAGGGGGAATATATACTGAATGGACTGTAACCTTTGGAGGTACCCACTTTATTTGACTTACTCACACTGCTGAAGACTCATATAGCTTTAAGTGAAGTGTTACACACTCTTACACAGACTGGGTTTGGTCTCCCATCACTTACATTGTGGGCGTATTAAGAGAAGGTCTCTGTTAATGGCTTGTTGAACTGCAGAAATAGTTACAGCAAGTAAAACCTGTTTCAATGTTGATATTGTGAAACAAGTATTATTTTATGAAAGATTTGAAAATTTGGGAACGTCCTTTGCTCATCTCTCCTCTTCAACTTCCATTTTTAATCTCTTTTTTTCTCTCTCTCTCTGCTCTCAGGTGTCAAACCTACAGAAAACGTTAAAAGCCAGCGCCGCCTCTCCGTCATCAGGCCCCCCGCCTGCTGGAGCCGCTTCCAATCAGGACGCAGACCAGCCCGCAGAGCCACGAGACCCAGCCTCCTCTCAGGAACCAAGACAACCAGGCAAAAAAAGTTCAAAGGTGAAAGGGTGAGTACTGCGACATCATCCCCGCTGTGTTTACTGCGATTGTGTGGCCACACGTAGGGAGGGAGGGAGGCATGAATGAGTTTTCTGTGCATCGTGGCTGTTATGGCTTTTTATACAAACGAAACACCTTGAGTTTACATATAAATTGCAATCACTTTCCTACAGCACGGCCAAACATTTTAGAAATTCAACACATAAAATATGTTTGGCCATGTAGAATAATTTCCTGAAACGATGTTTTATTCAGAATTGTTGGTGCGCTCTTAAATTAACTTTTTGATTGTTTTTTTTTTTTTCTTTCAAACAAGAAATGCTATTTATTCCCACAAGTCACAGAATTAGAACAAAAAGCTTCATGTGGAGGTTTTTTTTTTTTTTCCATTAAGTTTCTTTTATTGCTGCTTCTCCTTTTGTTCTAGGAGGCACTTTGTAACTGTGGTTTTTGAAAGGTGCTTTATAAATACGAATTTACGTCGTTACAACCGCAGCACTATAAAGACTCTTCTTCAAACACTAAATTAAAGCCATTAGTCCAGTGTTCTTGTAGAGAGCAAAGTTAATTCAACAAAGAAGCTGGTATGTTTCCATTTTTTTCCCTGAACATTAAAAAGCCAGCTGCTAGTGTAAGTGGTTCGTCCGTGTGTGGGCGTGTGCATGTGCCCGCATGAAGTAACTTTATTATGAGATGCACATCAGTGTTTTGCAGGGATATTTTGTCCCCGCTACCAGGGACTCATTCTGCTCTGCTTCCATCCGGCCCAATTACCGATGGCTAATTTCACATCTGTCCTGGATTGTAAAATGTCACTAGATATACAAATGCCCCTCGCGCTCTCCTCCTCAAAGAACTGTTTCCCCCTCCAGTGATCAGAGGAGATGCTTCGCTCATCTGCTGTTTATGTTGTTGCTGCCAACCAGAAAGCAGTGATTATTTTCTGTCTGCCTTTCACATTTTTGGTGAAGCACAGAGCCCTATAATTTTCATCACTCAGCGCTGCACTTCATTCAAATGAAGATCCACTTAATGTTTTGAAATCCAAATTAATGATAGCTTAACCTCAATCCTCAAATTAAAATATGTTTTGACACAATTTCTTCATAAAGCTATTTAAAGGATGGGACTGATTGTGTAGTATTTATTACAGAAATGGGTCTTTGCAAAGAGTCTTTTTTACTTTGTAAAAAAAGAGAAAATCAACTGAGATCCTTTTCACTGCAGAAATAATAAACACTGATGTTAAGTGTTGCAAGAAAAAGAGACTTTTGCTGTCAGGTGAAACAGTTTTGTGCTAGTTCGGTGATGCAAGTGGAAAGAACAAACTTAAAAGTGAATCATGACATTATTTTGTTGTGTCCAAAAGTACCAGTGCAGTGTTTCTTACTGTTTTCTCACTCAGGCTGCGTGGCAGTGGGAAGATCTGGTCCAAATCTAACTAAAGGCGAGAGACTGAGATGTGGAGTCGGCGGCACTGATCGACACTCTCACTGATTGAGATACGTGGACATGTTGATGGACAAACTGATACATTAAATGATGTGACCAATGTTCTCGGACCCTCTTGTCACATGCGCTTGCCACAATAAATCCAGGAAGCTTCAAGGATTTGTCACCAGATCTCACCATGATGGAATCAAAAAAAAAACACACTGGCTGATGGAAATGACAGGTGTGACATCCACTTTTGGCAGAGCTAAACAGCCTAACAGGTGGAATGTCAGTGTATACACACACTCACACACCCAGCACTTGGAACACATCAAGACAGAACAGTCTGAAGCGGGAGTCAGTTGCCTTTAATCAGAAACAGGATCGGTGTATTTGACGCATATGTGTGTATCTCTGTTGATTTACGATGTTCTTCTGATTTAGATTAATTCTATCTTGCTTTGTATTTTTTTTCTCTGCTGAGTTGAGACATGTATAAATTGTTGGGAAATAAAACGAAGCCCTGTACTTATCCTGACTGTCTCATTAATGTCACTGTCACTTCTTTTATTAAATGCACTTCAAAGTGCATCTCTGGAGGGCGCACAGCTAAATGTTAACTCGCAGAAGGGGGCTACCCGTTAGGAGGTCAAGCCATTAATTAGGGCATGTCCCCAAAGAGACTAATGTATTATAGAGCTGAGGCTTCCCCTGTGCACAACCAGCATGGCTACACACACATCCACACACACAAACCAAGTGCATTTATATTTCATATGAGTATGTTTTGCCCAGAGCCTCTATTTCAATGTCAAAATTGCCTGTTGAAATTGCCTGCCACCCTCTCTTGTACCTCCATCACGCAGTCAAAATTGCCTTCATCATGCCGCCACTGTCCATCTCTCACTCTTTTGATTCTGTTTTCTGTAAATTCTTTGCTCTCCATCCTGCATGACATTAATGGCGGCAATTAGCTGACCAGCAGCAGTAGTGAGACGGAAATAGACAGGGAAATTATGATCCTGTTTCATTTAACCCTGCATCCTTCTCCCTCCAACATCCCGCTCACCCCTATAAATAGCGGTGTTAATTTCAGTCAGTGTGATTGAGCTTGATTGCTTCAGTTTTTACCAGACTGGAGCTGTGAATTCTAACAGCTGCACACCTTTCAAAATGTTTGTTAGTGAAAAAGGGGTTAGCTGGCGTATGTGTAATTTAACAGAAAGTGGCGGGTGAGTCAGGGGGGATTAATTACAGGTGTGAGCACGTGAGCGTCTTTCAAGTTCACACCTAACTTCTGCTTTAATGTTCGCTGCCTGTCCGCCGTTGTTGCAGATTTGCTGCAGCATCTGTCTGCTGGTATATGCCTCATAACTAGACGGTCATTAAAACCTCAGAGTGGAACAAAGCCAATCAATTACACTGATTGATCAGTAAAATGCCTAGAGGAGATGGAAACCCTCGCTGTGCAGCACTGTTGAAGAATCTAAATACACTCGGGTGGCATTTCTCCCTTTGCACCCGCCTTGATTTTATTGACATTTGTTTGAAAAACTGTACACAGAGGATATTCTTGCTTAGCTTCCTGTTCATCTCTCTCAAGCAAGAGGAATCCATATGAGGTTAGGAGATAAGGAAAGCCTTCACACACAAGCAGCAGCCTTATTCTTCCTTTTCATCTGCTCCTCACTGGTAAAAACATGATTGGCACATGCAGGACTTTTTAATGCCAAGCCTGTGGTTCGAAATCAATGCAAGGCGGCGGACTAAATGTTCACTTCAAGGAGAAAAAGATTAGGATAGAGGGGGTAGCTAATAAAATGCACAGTGTAAGCTTTGTCATTCCCGTAAAGCATTGCAGATCACGCGGCTCCCAGGGGAATTCATTCAACATGCACAGAAATAAACAGAGAGACACAAAGCTAAAACGCCATTGTTGAGTCTTTATTTAACTTCCATGGTACAGAAAGACCACATTTCTACAGGAATTGCTACTAAAGATCACAAGACTGGGTATCTTGAGGATTGCACGAGCCACGCATGACGCCACCGGCACTATGTCTGTAGTGGAAATGTGTGCAATTGGGTAGGGGGTTTATGCCTCAAAGATGCTTAGAAAAGTTGCCAAACACAAACTGACATTTGGCTTTGAACAACTCTGTAAGATATCACTCACTGATAGATAAAATAGACATTCATAAATAACAGATCTGAAGCAACTCTTACAGGTTTTCTCATTGTACACATGCAGATTGAGTGGAGAGACAGAAATGATGCTCCTTGATGTACTACTTCGCTTTGGTGCACCCAAGACAGCTGATATTCAGTGACATGAAAATGATGCAAAGGGAAATGATGGTGGTTTTGTTTTCCAGATTGAGATACTTGGCTGTCAGGTGAAAAAAAAAAAAAATCCTTGTGATAACATGAGTCTTTGATCATGTGTACAGGGGCCCATTTCCATGACGACATAGCCATAAATTTGTCTTTGTTGTGCACTGTCTAAAACCTTTGGGAATCATTGATTTTCAGCAGGAATGCCTCTCCTCTCTTCATGCCCACTCTGGATACTTTGTCTCCATCGTTAGAAGTTCTCTATGCTTAATACACCTCGACACAGTCCAGCAGGAACAAAGGGCGCTCCCAAAGGCTCGACAAAGAGGTGAACGTAAGCCAGATAATTAAGAGAACAAATCATGAGGAAAAAACGGAACAAAACAGACTCCTCTGCACACTGCGGAGGAAAAAAGCCACACTATTTGCATTTCAGGCGCCCAAAGCGGGGAATAAACAGCAGTTTTTGGAGCGTGACATGTTAAACACATTGCCTGTTGGCTACAGCAGTGCCAAACAGCTTTGTGAAATACCCCGTTCAGTGTTCGGAGATGCTGAGAATGGCTTTTTAACCATTTGCAAACCGGGCACAAACCCGTTAAACTGAGCTGAATTTGAGTGTCTTTCATGAGATAACAGTCTGATGGATAAGAACGAACACTGAACAGCTTCACATGTGCAGCTGAATCGCTGGAAACATTTGTGGAAGCACAGGTAGGGCATTTCGGGGGTAATGGGATGTTGCACGGCTCTTAAACTGCTTGTTTGTGAATTAGTTATGGCAGGTCGAAGCACAGTGCGGTTGGGTAGCATGAAGGAGCTCGGGGCCATACAGGGGATGGTAAACAGGGAGCAGGTTACAGTGACGCAGAGCCACATAAAAGAAATTTACACCGAGCACAGAGGAAGGATGGAGGGAAGGGGGGAGCAGTGGGAAGATGAGTTTGGCTTTTTTAGACCCCAGGGGAGCCGAGGAGCTATGTGATGGCTGGATACCTGGGATCCCTGAATTCATTTCACAGTTTCAGAGAAAATAAAATGGCGCTGCGGGCACACCCTCTGGTCATGTTGATGTTCCTCCTCAGGCCCCGCAGAAGTGTTTACCATATGGAAAAACAGTCACCTCAGAGGTTCACAACTGGGATCCTGACACAGCAAGAGACACAGAGGAGAAGAGTGAGACAGAAAGGAAGGAAAAAAAGGGAGGAGGAGGAGGGAGGGAGCCCTGATGATGGGAGGAAAGACAGAAAAAGAGAAGAGAAGTGGAGCAGAGAGGCCTGAAGCTGGAAGAGTGGTGTACTCGCAAACGGAAAGCTGCATCACAGGGGACTGAGAGGAAGGAGGAAGAGGAGGAAGGTGGAGGAAAAGCTGATGAGGAGGAGGGGAGCATTGGAGTACAGCACTATAATTATCCGGATTGAGATTAACTTTAAATACCCTCAAATAAAAGCGTCATTCCATGGACGGCGGCTGGGTGCCTTTTCACAGGCCCACGATGACTCATCTGGAGGGGGACTTTAAAACACTGATACATCTTACAGCAGCACCAACACTCAAGCCCTGAATACTCCACAGAGAATAGCACTACTGCACAATTACACTCCACATACATCCTGACAATGCACGCAAAAGTAGTGATAAAGCTGCTTCAAACACTCACACGCACGCACACAAAGGAGAAAACTTAAATCCAGAGGTGCACAGAGACTCACACACGCATATCAGACTCACACACACACACACACACACACACATATACACAGGCTGTGCAGAGTTGGCGAGGCGACTCATTACCTCTCCCTGTCGGTGAAGGAGGAGGAGGTGCTGTGCAACGTCTGCCGGCTGTCCTCCGAAGCGAGGGAACGAGGGAGCGCGAGGGAGAGGGGGGGAGCCACGCCACGGGAAAGTGGGGGCGGATGGTGGGAACAGCTGCGATCGTAACTGGGAGAGGAGGATAGTGGCAGAGATAGATGGAGAGAGAGATGGGGGAGAAGGGGTGAAAGGAGTCAGGAGATTGAGAAAGATGTGCAGAAAGAGGAAGAAAGAACAGAGGGAAGGTCAGGAGAGGAAAAAGAGAGAGAGAGGAGGTGAAGAAGGGGTTGGTGGAAGGGGAGACACAGAGAGGGAAGGAGAAAATGGGAAGAAATAGGGAACAAGAAGACAAAAAAGAAGAAGAGGGGCAAGAAAAGACAGAGTTGATGAGACAGATAAAGTTGGAGTAGAAGGTGAAAGAGGGAGATCGAGAAACAGATCAGGAAAAAACAGCAGGATAAAGAGAAAAGACGGGAGGAGAGGCAGAGAAACAAAATCAGAAAGCATCAAGAACAGCCTAGGCCATTTAGCATCAGCGAACACACCACACTGCCACTGTGAGAGAATTAGTGCACTCATCGGACCCATTAAGACACCGTCAGAGGGGAGAGGGAGGCAGAGCGAGAAATGGGGAAGGAGTCAGGCACTGTGGGATGAGAGGGGGGGAGACAGAGGGGGAGGAGAGGTGGAAGGGATGCAACTAGGCGAGGAAATGGACGGAGGGGTGACGCCATTACCTCAGTGAGCTAAGGTGAAGATGCAGTCGAGAGTCACAGGTTCAGGCTCTTAAGATTACTTAGAGACACAACAAAGCTGTTCTCGCAGCCATAAAAGCCATCCTGCTCCCTCAGCAACACCTGTCCTCCTCTGGCTGACTCCTCTCTCACTATGTGCACACTCACAGTTACACACAAACACCGTCACACTTGATAACATTAGCCACACTGACGATTTTAGGGCTGGGAAAATCACTGAGCACATATGCTGCTCTTCTATAATCATAACGAACTGAGCGGAAGCCAATTTCCACTATAGGCTATCATTTCAGTCCATCTGTACCCTACTGCCGTTCATTCCACGGCACTTTCTCCACTAACACATGGCGTTATTTACACATTTATGACACTGAGACTCGAGCCAGTCTATAGAGAGGGGCTGCTGCCATGTCTCCAGCCTGAATCCCTGCGAGTTTCACTTTTGTGAGGCCACTTTGGAGCCACCAGCAGCGTGGGTTTTCCTCCACGGCGGGGGCCGCTGAAGTAAGTCATCCAAACAACAGTGAAGGCCAATCTCAGGCGCAGAGAGAAAAGGGGGTTTATCATGTATCAGCGCACAGCAAGCTGGAGGATTATCTGTGGATCTGCAGCCGGACTGGTGGTGCTGGGAGAGATAGGAGACTGGTGAGAGAGATAAGGGGAGTGCCAGCTGTGCAAAGACAGGCGGCGTTAGAGCTAGGCAAAGGCGATAACTGGGAGTACGTGAAAGAACCTCAAAGAAGAGAGGATTTGGAGGGGGGGGTCACAGGTATTCAGAGACAGAAAAAAATCCCTGGGAGGCAAAGAGGAAGGAGGCCCAAATGGGAGGAGGGAGGCAGGGTTAGAGAGAGAGAGAGTGTGGGGAGATAACGTGGGAGTATGGGAGCAAAACTGAGATTAAGAGAGAGTATGAAAAAGGAATTTGAAGGAGAACAAATTATACAGATTCAGGCTATGAAATGAGAAATTAGGATACAACAAAAATGTGGGTAGGCTGAGCTGATAAGAGATTTACAGTAAGGAGGAGGAGAGTAAAAGTACAAAATGGGTGAGAAAGACGGGGAGAGATAGCAGAGTGTGAGACACCCGAGAAGAAGACGGAGACATCCCAGTGGTCAAATAAACCAGGTGTTATTGGTTTGATCAGCAAAGCGTGGAAGTGCTCCACTACATCACATAGATGACCCCCCATTTCCAGCTAATGTCATGTGTGCAGCCATTACTCCCTCAGAGGCCTGAAAACGCAACATACACAGAACCCATCCTGTGTTCACATGCTCTGAGAGCTTTAATGGCCAGTGGGCTGTTAGAGCACATCGATACCAGTGAAGCCATGTTACTGCTCACGCCTGCAAGGCAACAGATCTGTCCCATCCTAACGGTAATGGAGAATGTTTAATCACTGCCACTCTAACTGCACTAAATGACACATCTGTGCCATTGGTGGCTTTCAGGAACACAAGTGTTGTTAATAAAGTCATTAGTAAGCAATTACTCAGCACTCACTTGACAGAGAATATGCAGACAGGCTGCGTAATCATGGACAACAGGGACATGACAAGACACACTGACCAACATGCACATGCAAACACATCTGCAACTACAGTATAGAGGTCTCATCTTCACTTAAACCCACACATTTGGCCCCCTCATTGATCCTAACACGTCCAACCCAGTCCATGAATTTTCATCAGAGGGCAAAGTCCCCAGTTTCCTGTATAAAATCGCAAATTCTAGACTCTTGCAACTCTTTTTTTCAAAACACACGATGCTCTAATCTCTAAAGCCCTACATAACAACCAAAGCAGGTGGTTCCCAACATATTTAACCACTTCAACCTAAGCTGTGTTTGGATGTGTGTACGGATTATAAACCGGAGATTTAAAAAAAAGGAGGGGGGGGATCTGAGATTTTTAATACTGAAGACGTGAAATAATCGTCAATTAACAATGATTGAAATCAAAGGTTACATTTAATTCTGTAAATATAAACTAATTATTGTGTAGCAGGAGAATGTAAAAATGATCTTGTGACCCCTCAGATTTATCCTTGGGGTGGGGAGGGGTTATGACCTCTAAGTTTGGATCCTTTGTTCTACATAAACGTACAAACTGATCTCAACACATCCCTGCTTGAACTGATGTACATGTTATTCTCATAAAATCTATTTTTATCAGAGCAAATAAAATCCAGGATGTCTACAAAATAGTTCAGATCAAACGCACCTCAGTTAACCCTCTCAGTCTTAAGGAGCCAAATTTAGAAATCAGAAATGATGCCACATTAAGGAAGTATCTTCTATTGAAGCTCACAGCGGTCTGCAGCTCCCTGTTTGTTCTTATAGAGAGAAATCGTCTAATCTACAACTTTTACTGTCTTAAGATCAGGAGAGCCAGTAGTGTCCTCCTGCTGTGGGACAGGAGTCCAGCTCATATGAGAAAAGTCTACTTATCGTTAAATGTTATTCAGAAATGCCCACTTCATATTAATGTGGCCACACACAGACACACACATGACTTTTTGGAGGAGAGAGTTTAGGTTCCTACCAGAGTTTGGCTGTAATGACGACGGCCGTCAAGATGAGCAGCGAGGAGATGGTCACGGTGACGTAGAACTGAGGGTCCACTGTAACATACACATACACACACACACACACACACACATGCTCATGCAGTTATCTCAGACCATGACCATGTTTAATTGCATCCAGAACAAAAGAAGAAATCAGTGAAGCCAGCTGAAACATGAAATTGGATGTGCAAGATGCCGGCCTCCAACTACAACACTAATCCGATGACGTCTTCTCTGCATCTTGCATTTTGACAGCGGCCAATTCCTCCCTGTGAGTGATGAGAACTTTATTAGGCATTCCTTGCCACAGACACAGCTGGCTGCACACAGTACACAGTGTCAGCTTTCACCCTTGTGACAGCTAATTCCCTGCAGGACGTCGCATGTGTGTGTTCGCATGGACTGTGGCTCGTGGCCACCTTTATTTAGAAATCCTTCATGTGCATCCCCTGATGCCCACCTTCCTCAGGCTCTGTCTCCTCCGCCTCCGTCCCTCCATCCTCCACTCCCCCTTGGTCCCTCGACTCCAGTGGTGCCTCCTCTCTGGGCTGCACACTTGCGTCGGGATAAGGCCACTCCTCAGACGTGGCGGTGCTGGCCTCCTGCTGGTTCTCATGCTGGTGCAGTCGGTCAGTTTCCTGGCTGGAGAGGAAGTGGTAGGTCTCGTCCTCCAGAGGTTGAGTGGGACCCCAGTCCACCGCCCACAGAGGGGTGGGTGTGACCTGGGCTGTGACGGACAGCTGGACTGACAGGGCGTCTACCTGCTCCTCGCCTTCGTCACGGTTACAGGTGGAGAGCTGTGTCACCAGAGCAACCAGGAGGAGGGAAATGAGGCAGCGGAGGGCAGTCAGTCGTGCGACAGGAGAGATGGAGCTGGAGAAGTGGAGAGAAAAGAATGAGAGGTGGTGGAGTGGCAGAGAAGTTATCTGAGAAAATGTATTGTCTACAGGCGCCCTGCACGACCTCATCAGCTCAGACATTGATTCCCCTGCCAGCCATCACTCAGAATGACATTTTATGCATCTGCACGCCAAGCAACCCTCTTTCACCTCAGATACTGTCCATCTTACCATCTCTCCATCGCTTCGCTCTGTTCACTGAGACTCCGCTCCTTCGATCATCTCTCTCTGGAAGATAGGACAGAGGGGCAAGAGAAAGAAAGAGAGAGGGAGAGAGGAGGGGGGAGGGTCCATCTTTCTTTTTCTTCTTTCATGTTGTTAGATAAAAACCATCTAAACATAGACACCAGCACTGGCAGGGAGCCAACTCTGTCACTTTCCTCCAAAAAAATAAAATAAAAAGACACAGACTCCTTTGGGCTTTTAAATTTAACGCTCAATTATACGCCACATGTCTATACAGAATCCACATCTGCGTTCAAAAAGCAGCCAGAAGTACACACTCATTGTCTGTCTCTCACACGCAGTTACAGTGCACACACCTGAGCGCAGCACATTAATCATCATTAGAGGCGTCATGCATGGAGCCAATACTCTATATGGCACTTTGAGCAGAGAGCGGTAACTTCCTACCCACAACTGCTGCCTAAATGCCACAGAAATGTCAGTCAGAGACACACGAGCACTCGAAGAAGACGGACACAGACGCGCACACACACTCCGACACATATCAGTTATCATACCTACCTCTGGCAGTGGAGAGAGGGAATGAGAGAGGGAGACAGTGAGAAAGGGGGAGATACAGAGAGCAAGTGAGGAAAAAAAAGCATCGGTTGCCGTAGCGACTGAGACATGTAGAGTCTGCTAGAGTAAGAGAGGGGAGAGAGAGAGAGAGAGAAATGTAGGGAGGGCAGGAGACTGTAGAAAAGATTTAAATGCTAATTATGTGTTGTTTTTTTTATAAACGAGTTCAATTAAATGGACGCAAAGGAGAAGAAATGAATTTGACATAGCAAACTGAAATGATACTGAGGACGACATTAATGAGCTCATTTTAGAGGCGGGAGGTTTAAAAAGAAAAAAAAAACCAACTCATCAATTATGTTTACAAAAACAGCAAGGACACCCCAGAGAGAAAGAGACAGAATTACAGACAGCACTGAGGAGGAGGAGGAGGAGGGGAAGGAAGGAAGGAACGAGGGGAATAAAGATGGAATAAAATTTAATTTGCATTCATTTACACAGGCCGCACCGGCAGAGCAGGGCGATGAACTGGTGTTTGAAGAAGAGGCAGGGTCAGACTGGAATAAATAAATAAATAAAAAAGAGACAACAAAGGATACACATTTGGAGGTGAGAGTCACAGTGTGACAGCTTTATTGTAGTTTGTGGAAATAATATTTACATAGAAAACAATCTGCCTACCACTCTAACACTCTCTCACACACACACACACACACACACACACAGACACACACATTCCCCATCCATATGCTCCCCTTCCGACACTGACGCTCAGTCTGTCACACTTCACTCCCCTCCTCCCTCCTTCGCTGTCACTACTCTCCCTCCCTCTCATTTCCTCTTCATGGCTGCAGGCCGTGGTGTCCTCCGCGTGAGAAAACCCGCCACTCACTGGAGAACGCAGCGCAGCCACGAGCCGGACCCTTCGTCCTCCGCTCCGTCAGTGAGGACGTCCCTTCTCTCACCAGTGTCATCATCATCATCATCCTCACAATCTAAATTTAACAAGGAGATCGTAAGGATTCGTCACGACATGTACATCAAAAATGAACTTGTTAGTGAAATTTGCAATTCCATGGTTACTCATTAAGCATGTGCGTCAGTAAATGAAGACATGAGAAGGTGTGACATTGTGTGTGTATGTGTGTGTGTGTGTGTGTGTACCATCAGTCTCCTCGTCATCTTCTGTGTCCCCTTCTGATTCCAGCAAGCAGGACTCCAATCGGCTGTCTCTCCTCGCTGTGACGTCACCTCTGTAACATTCACACACGTTTTTTATTGAACGCCTGATATCAATAGAAGAGTGTGTCAAAATCAGTTAAATCCACCAGTGGATAATAAATCCCAGTAAAGCTTTAGAATTAGCAATGCAGCTGACCTTGGAAGAAATATGCAAATAAGACATATAATTGAGCTGAAAACCCTTTTAGCTGAGTGGTGTTGACATGCATCTCGCCCACCTCTGCTTTCCAGAGCTGGGGAGCTGCTCCCACACGATGAGGTCGCGACCTCCAGTTACCCACCGGTGGTCTCCGCTCCCTGTGGTCCACGCCGCAAAGCAGAGGATTCTGGGAGCGTCGGGCCAGGTCAGAGAGGCCAGGTACCGACACTGAGGCAGAGAGAATACTAGAGGGAGGAGAGTGGGATGAAGGGATTGGAGGTTAACAGAGGAAAACAAAGTGGTTTTGATTTTCTCTTAAGTCCTTCAGTGCTTTCACGCTCTCTGAGTGTAGGGGTAACTTCTTGCTGTGCAGAGTTGACTCCACGACTCACGATTTAGCGAGCTCTCTCCGTTCGACAGATCATAGCAGGAGCCAATTAGGAGGCCTCCCGTCTGGTGAGCACAATCTGTTACCCCGGTGATGCTGCTGTGATTGGTCAGGCTGGACATCGTTCCTGTGATAATTGGACAGATGTTAGGTGGAAAGATTATGCAAATGCTCCGACATCTACCTTTCTTTTTCAATCTGTCTCCCTCTGTCTAACACACACACACACACACACACACACACACACACACACACACACACACTCACACACGCTCTGCCCAAACAATTCCAGAGCTCACCGGTCCTCCAGTGCAGGATCTTGAGCCAGGCTCGACCGTGAGCCAGGAACACTCGGTCTCCCCTCGGGCTGAGGGTCAAACGCCCGCCTGGCCCCCCTCCACAGCCCGTCACCTGGCCACTCCAGTGGTGCAGCAGCCTCAGAGGGTCTCGATCTGTGCACCGGTTCTCCCACACAGACACCCCTCCCTCGGCCGACCCGCTGAACACCAGCGGACCCTGAGACTGTGGAGGGCACAGGAGACACGGTTGTCATGGTGATCTCAGTCTTTACCCACTGTGTGTGTTTGTGCGTGTTTAAAAGAGAGAGAGAGAGAGAGACGGATAAACAGAAAACGGGAGGGATTGTATGCATGCATGTTTGTGTACATAGAGAAGAACTAGGTGAACAGTTTCAAAATGTACATTTCTGTGGTGCTGTTGGTTATAAATGGATCGCATGCTTTGCATGACAAACAACAAAGAGGATGACAATGATGCGCTACGGCTTAATGCTCTTGGCATATTTTGATGATTGCAAATTGAAAAAATGTGCATATGCAGCTGTGGATTTCAATATCCATAAGAAGCCTTTTTGCTCCAAAAAATATGTACAGTATGCTCTCTAAAATTGGCCCGTCTCCACAGCTTACATCTCAACAAATATCTTTGATTTCTATTTGAAAGCAATAAACATGGAAAGACTGCGTGTGGATAAGTGTAGAAATATAGCTGTTTGATTTATGAGGGGAGGCTCTTTCACAAATTAATAATCAAGAGTTCTAAAGCCACTCTAGACGGCTTCTGCAGAGAGAGAAACATTAGTGTGCTTTAGTGCCAGCCATCGCCTTCTTCTAATTGGCTGAACACAAAAAAACAGCTTGAGCATCATCGGCGCAGACAGCATATCGGTGGCCAGTAGGTGAGTGACCCACCCACCTGGATGGAGGTGACTGCTTCCTGGTGAGCGTTGATGGACTGGCAGTTTTCAAAGGTGTGCCAGCTCCAGGCCTGAACTTTGCCCCCGTCTGCAGAGGTGACAGAGTGTGAGGTTAACATGCGCTGACAGGCGTCTGGCAGTCATTATTGCTAGTCACGGTCGACCCACCTGAGCCTGACCGGCCAAACTGCGTGCCTCAATCTCTCTGATTCAGCCCAGTAGCCTGTGATACACTCACTGACTCACTGGCAGATGGTGCCACTATGTGAGACTCTGCCTAGTATGTATGAGTATGCATGCACGCGTCCAAAACACAACATGTTAAGAAGAAAATACGAATGCGACGTGATATGACAACATCTAACTCCAATTATTCTGTTGCCTGTGTCACTTGCTCTTATCTTTTCCATGTGCGGCTGCTCTCCACACAGAAAACACACCTGAGCCGGTGATGATGTAGCCGTCTTCCTCTGGCACAAAGCAGAGTGCAGTCACTGCGTTGAATGTGTAGATAGACTTCACACACTGCCCTGTGGGGAACAGGAAAAACTAATTTAATTGACAGGACACAGACCACCAGTCACACAGGAATACATTGATTACGATGCACACACATAGGCGTTTCTCAGACCGAGCCCCGAGGCTGCGTCTGCCTTAATGTATATGTATAAATCTGTGTGTGCATGTTTGTGTGGTTAAGCGTACCAATGCTCAGGGCCCAAATCTTCACACAGCAGTCTGCCGAGCCACTTAAAATAAACCTCTCCTTGTCGGACAAAGACAGGGACCAGGCTGGTGGGAGGGCAAACAGACAAAAGAGTGGGAAAGGACAGAGGAAGAGGAGAAGGAGGGAAAAGTGAGGATCAGAAAGAGAGAGAGAGAGAGAGAGAGAGAGAGAGAGAGAGAGAGAGAGAG
>JAPQLA010000024.1:10368309-10380824 GCA_029822935.1 Naso vlamingii | reverse complement strand
ACACACACACACACACAGAAGCAACAGTTTGTCCTGTCTGGTTGATCATTGACCTCAGTCCGTTGTCCTTATCTGGGTCATTGTCTTCAGGCAGCCAGCCTTTGTGACTCTGTCTTTGTGTTTCTGGTTGTTGACTCTTCTGAATAGACTTTAGCAGGCGGATCCAGCACAGTAACTAAATTTCATGTTTTGCACAGTTGCTCGGTTTTGTTAGCAGTGTGGCTAATGTGGTTACTGGCTACTTAACCACATGAAAGAGCACAATGATGAGAAGGTGTTTCCAGTTAGTGAGAATTTCTTTTATGTGACTTTTCCCTCTCTTTCCAGCAATCATGCATTAGGCAGCAATTCCACTAAATTCTGTGTTTTCTAATAATTGGCTCCCAGCTGACTGAGCCTGAACCTCGCGGCCTGTGGAAGAATTCATTTAACTCCAGAGAAACGACACGCTTACTCGCCTCCTCTTTCTACAATCTCCCTCTAATGGGAAATGAAACCAATGGATGGCAGGACTGCACTGTCCGCCCTGTTTTCTTAAACCAATTTCTCTGCGTCTAGACAGCTGGACGTTTCAATTGCATTTGCCTTATGTGTGGTGGTCACATGCAGTGCGAGCGAAACAAGACCGTCAGAGAAGCCAATTCATTGAGTAATGGCTGGTGACACTTCAAAGCGTAATCCGGGATGTGCTGGAGTTTTAGTTGTCAGTGACTCTTCAAGTCTCTATATGATTTTCTCTCTGTGAATCCTCCGTCTCTAAAGGCCTTCTCTCAAATTAGCCCCCACCCCTCCACTCCAGAACGCCTTCACTCCCCCTGTCCCTCCATCCAGCATACCTTTGATCCCCTAATTGATCATTCTGGCAATCTGTCTCTCTCTACATCTAACATGGAACACACACTTTCCTTCTTCGTCTTCTATCTCTCCAGTCCCTTTGAAGCAGCACTAGATGTTTCATTTATTCACTCCCCTTGCCCCGCCTTCCTCCGCTCATCCATCTCATCCTCAGCCTCCCCTCTGCTGTCGTCCCTGTGAGTCTCCACGTTTATCTGTTTGCTCTTCCCGTCGAGGATGCCCTCATTAGATAATGTTGCTGCCTGGATTTAAGCATACTGGGGTCATATATTGGCTGCTGAGGCTTCTTCAAAGTATCTGCAGCAGCATCTTATCTCTGTAGGCCATGTCAGGCTAGATTCCTCAATGTATCTTGGAAACCCGCAGAAATGCTTTAAAAATAATCTATTAGGCCTAATTATTTTGTGAAAAATTTAGTCACATGTTGAAATTGGCAAGTAACCTCTGACCAACTACCTAATGTATTATTCCTCATCTGTAATACATATTTTATGGTTCAGAAAAAATAAAATACTCTTACTGAAAGAATTCTTCGCTGATTTAGCACTGCGCTCCTATAAAAATGTCAGAATGTGTTAAACGCTTTTAAAAAATCTAAACTGAACCAGCAGAACCAGAGATATTATCTTTTTTATTCCACCTGAACCTGGTGGCTTCATTACCCACGATGCAACTCGACCGTGAACATTTTACTCTGAGATTAGTGTGATTTATGCTAGTAGCAGCTAATGTAGCCTTGAGCTGTTAGCCTCAGGAAAAAAACGTCTGGTAACTTCGCGTCTTTCTACCTCCTTGCCCTCAGATTTTTTTCCATTTTTAATCTCGCAGACTTCAAGCAACATGGCCTTGGGCTACTTCACTTGAGGCAATTTGTCAGACTTCGTTTAGCTCCCTCTGGACCCAAAATAGCCTTTTATACAACTTTTTTCCCCATGTGCAGCGTTCCTCTCCGACACCTGTAAACAAACTTTGATGTGTAAGACTGACTCCTCCTTTAAATCACGAGTTAAGTTATTGATCAAACGAGCAGTAGTTGCTAATGTTGGATCCAGTGAGCTGAAACCAGCTTGTGAATCACGTCAAGCTCCTTCACACGTCCTATCGATTCTGGAAAAAATAGAAGAGCCTGATGAAAGATGGAAACTCTCACAAACTTAAAAGCCGGAGTGCGCTCTGTTCTTCCCCTCTCGCTCTTTTCTATCTCTCATTACATTTTTTTCATCACTGTTCAAATCCTCACACTGTGGTGCGTTTCGTCTGAGTTGCTGCTAGCACACACTGTGCCTCTTGTGGCTCCGTTATACTACTAATAATTACTAATGGCTTGTGGCAAGGTGAGTGCTTTTGAAACCTTGCTGGAACACAGAAAGAAAATTGTGTTCAACATCAAAGGTGGCCCTCTTTTTTTACATACATTTCCTCTTTGTATGATAAATTTGAGTTGTAACGACATCCTGATGGAGGGGGGCGGATCTGTCGTTCCCTCCCAGGGGTTTGGAGGGGCACATTAGCATCAGGAAACTGTGTGTGATGTGTAATTTAGCTCGTTTTAGGAGTCTTGTCTGTGCCGAGAGGGAGGAGGAGGAGGGCTTCAAGTGTGATAGAGGTATCAGCCTGTGCCCGAGGCTTTTTCAGAGATGAATTGTGTCTGTGTGAGTGTGTGTTGCTAAAGTTTCAGCAAAGCCCAGGCGCAATTTTTGGATCTTATTTTGCTCTTGTGTGAGTGTGTTTCTTTGTTTGCCTACTGCCGAAGCTAAACATTAAACAGCTCTGAGACATCTGAAAGTCTTCTCGCTCTCTCTCTCTCTCTGCTCAGCTGTCGTTCATTAGAAATGAGCAGGAGACATCTGTGAGAGGGCTGTGTGTTGGGCCTGACTGTTTTTCTCACTTTGACTCAAAATGCTGAGTCTCGCTGAACTCATTCCTGTCTGACCTGATCTCTCTGGGATTTTTCTTTCTGCACTGTTGTGTTGCTCTCCAGGCCATCCCTCCTTCTTTCCCACCCTCCTTCCATCCCTCTCCCCCTTCTCCTGTTCCCTCTCTCTGTTACAATGCCTGTGCTCTCTTTATGAATACTTGTCACCCTCCTGTGGGCAAAGATTTGCCTTTGTCCCATGCTCGCTTGCCATTCTGAATCTCTGCGTTCGATTAATGGAGGGATTTTTTTTTCCACAATCACGGCATTCTTTTGTATCTCTGTCTCTGGCTGCTTTCTCTCCGCCCATTGTGAGAGTAGCACTGTGCTGTCACATGCCTCTCCTTTCTCCTTTTCACCTCATCCTCCCCTCCGCTTCTCACTTGTTTCCTGACAGGTGGCAGCGAAACAATGCAAATTGAATTCAGAGACTTGGGCCGCGGCTTGCCATTGCACTGCAGCTCGAAAACGACCTCATTGTCGAATGGATCGACCCACATTCTGCTGCCGCGCTGTCATCGTAACATGCTAATGCCACCACATATCTGCTAGATTCTCATTACGAGTTGAACACCCACACTAAGAGTAAGGTCAAAGTCAGAAGTAATATGCTGTCACTGTGGTGGTGAGGGTTGTTTTTCCTGCAGCAGATGACTCAAGCTCACTTGTAGTTCAGGCGAGAACAGTCTCTCATTAACTTACTTTCACTAGAACGTGAAATGGCACTCCTTTCATTCCAGCTGGATTATGCTGAGAAAAAGAGCTGAGAACAGTCTCACTTCATGTACTGACACGCATGAAAGTTCAAGTCTCTACCAACAAAACAGTATTTTAGTTGCCAGTTGATGTCAGTCAGAACTAGTTTCCCAAAGAACACTAAATACACTCTCTTGCAGCATTTTTCCTTGCGTGCACAGAGACGACTCACTCTTTGATTCACAGGAAGCAGCTAATGAACAGGCACATCAGCGAAGATCCCATTGTTGGCCAGAGGTGCTAACAAGGTGGATAACAAGGATGGCACTCAGTGGGATGTTTTTGGTATTGTGCACACTGTTTTATGTCATATTTTAGCTCATACACAAGCGCAGCTCTTGTTGTGCATGTGGTTCAGACAGTCGACCCCCTCCTGTGCTGTGTTGTCGCTCTTAATGTATCTGATCAGGCTTATTCCCTTTTGATTGCCTCTGCAAATGCCCAATTATTTGAGCATAATGATGCAGATAAAAAAAAAACATTCCAAAATTGATAGTGTTTCATACTGTTTTAGACAGACTGATAAATTTTGGATCTACCTTGTTGCGGTTTATGATCGCTCACTCAGATGCCAGTGTCACCTTTTCCACATCGTTTCACAAGCGTTTAATTGGTGTCAATGTTGGATGAATCAGCTACCATCAAGTTAAAAACAGGCAACATTGATCTGAAAGCACTGAAACATTAAAGTGACGACTACAGAAGAGCTTCTGAATAGACTTTACTTCTTAACAGAAAACCAATTATGCACATAGACTGAGTTTGTTAAGGCAAACCCTGATGCACTGTGCATTTATTATTTACTATCACAAAGATTAAGTCTGTTGAAAGCCAGTAATCGGGAAAGACCAGGAACCACCCTAAACATTAAGGGATTCTGTAAGTATGTTTATTAAAGATTTGTGAGCGTGATATGTGCTGACCGGAATATTTAACAGATGAAAGGTTAACTTTGTCAGTAGTTAATAAAGAACTACAAAATCAAAACACTGTTTCCAAGTTACCAAACTCACAGTAGCATTTATACACTGCAGTTTCTTTTTCTTTATTGTTACTTTCATGCCTGCAGTGAGCTAAAATCAGCTGATGTGTTGTGCAGGCTGATTCATTCAGGAGCCATTCAACATTATCCAGTACAAACATGTACAATGCGACCAACACAGCCTGTTCCCTCTGGCTGTGGGTGCAGATAACTGTCTCTTAAATGACTAGATTTTTAAATGTTTTTTTGGTGTGTTATTACTCTGTGCTTTTGACGGCATTGTGGTCTGTGATATATGTGAATATATAGTTTATTTGTAAATTTTAGATGTGTTTTGATTTGCATAGATGTGTTTTTTTTCATCAGTAATGTGTGCCACCTCCACATGTCTACAGTAATGTTCCATGACCACAACATCAAAAAAAGGGAAAGAAAACCAAAGGACAATGTGTCTCTGTCCGCCAGCTCTGTGTAAATGCTTTGTCTCCACATTATCGATAGCTTTGTGTGGCTGCTGTTGATAAGAGCATTCTTCATTTGCCAGACCAACCTGTGGTAATCAGTCACCATTTGTCTCTGTCTGCCATGCAGATATGCTGAGCACTGCTGCAACTGGTGTGGGCAAGTGGATCTGCTCCCCAGCATAAAGCAGCAACAAAAAAGAGAAAAGAAGTTTCACTCTGTAGTTGAGATTGATTTCAGCTTTGTGTTGCTGCATTTTAATGAACCCAACTTTATTGCATTCATTTTTTTTCCCCCAGTTTTGTACTACCCTCGAGCCTTGGCTCATGTGCTAAACCGCTGCCAGTGTTGTCTTGTGAATAAAATTTGCCCTGCGCCGTGTTGTTGCACAGTGCTGCTTTATGATACGGCCCTGCTGTGCCTGTGCTGCCAGGAAGGTACTTTCAAAAGGGGTGTTTTTTTGGCCGGAAAGCTGATCTGTCTTGATGAATCATGTGATGTTCAGCACCACTAAACTATTCCTGGAAGCATGTTTTTGTCCTTTACAATCCCCCTACCATGCTATAATCAGTGCTTCATCGTGATTCACCACCTCCTTCAGTCATCCATCAGTCACTCACTACACTTTCTCTTTGCCTTGCTGCTGCTGTTTAATTAGTTTTTCTGACATGGCCGCTGCGCTGTCCTCTCCTTCAGCCCTGATTACCTTGTTTTAAGTGACTCAGCTATTCTTCCCTCCTGCTTCCTCAACCCCTGGTAAAACGCAGAAAATCAGATTCCACAGTAGTGACTGCCACTTCCTTGTATAGATGAATATTGTGACACACAGCCAGAAAATTTGATGACTAGTGTATGACCAACACTATGACCAGTATTAGGATATAACACTAGACTTAACCCATATCTTCCTGGCACATAATTAGATCATCTGTAGGTGTCAGTGTAGGTAAGTAATTGTATTTTCACTTTGAAGAGCAGATGTTTCTATCTCTTCAACTTCCACGTTCACTGACTTAGTCAGAGTAGTTGTATTGTTTTCTTGCTCTTCAGGTGAAGGAAATGTGTCTTATTTGAATATTCTACTAAAGCAAGCTCAAGGAAATTCTTTGAAGATGAGAAAAGGGACCCCATGGGCAGATTTGTGCAGCCGAACAACTTTTTACCAGCCTTGGAGCGGGTCTTCAATAAAAACAAGGAAACAGTGGCCCCACAGCGTTCCTCACACCATCCGTGAGTCACACGGAAACAAGTCTGTTTTCAGGAAAACATCAAATGACCTTGTCTCTGTCTGGTGCAGTCTCACTCTTCAAAGTGTTGTGAAGATTGAAGATTAATTCACGCTTCCTCCTCGCCAGGACTCAGAGGGTAGTGGTGCGTAAGACCTCGCCAGCTTCCTCACACGCTGACGGAAATCCTAAACAAAGAGCTCACTACTTTCTTTCCCCTTGCGGCCATTAGTCACGTCTGACTGAGGCAGAGTTTCACTCTATTTGTCTGTGATTGAAGATTTCACCATTTGTTGTGGTCTGTGTACAGACAAGGAAGACGTTGCAGCAAAGAGACAAGGCTTTATGCATATTTAGTCTGTTTGACGTCATTGTTCACTGCTTAATTGTTAAAAAATATATAAATCTAAAAAAGGAACTGATGAGCTTGCAGCCACACGATTCTGATGAATTGGACAATTTAGAACTGGTTCTCAACTGGAACCGGTTATTGAAGAAAAGGTAAAGTAATTAAATTTGTACTTTGGGCGACTTAAATGTTTCTGCGAAATTTAATGGTAATTAAATCACACTAACTTTAAGTTCACGAGGGCACTGTGGAAAAACACCAAAACTGTGTGCCTATGTTGTCTGGGAAACATAAACCTTGGTGTCAGTTTTTCTAGTGGATGCTATAAGAACTTTTCGCTTTCAACTTAGTCTAAAGTATATTTTTTAGTCAGGGTAACATACGTGTTTGTACTTGGGCCTGACCGATATATCAGTTTGTCGTTGTTATCGACTGATATTGGCCCGAAAAAGATATATTGATATTGGCGTTTATGTTCTCTGATATGTGCATATATTAAAACTGTTTTCTAAGGCTGTAAAAATGCTTGGAATGATTTAAAATGATGTACTTATGTACTTTGTGCAGCAGAGGGCGGACCATTATTTCATAGGTAATAAGTGAAGTGTGTACTGTTCAGTGTGCTGATGTTTGGAGTAAAGTTTGTTAAATGATATGTAATGGAAGATATCCTGCTTCCATTACATATCTTTGTCACAAGTATATAACATAGATAGATATATATACACTCACCGACCTTTAGGCACGTAGACATGATCAAGATGACCCGTTGAAGTTCAAACTGAGCACCAGAATGGGGAAGGAAGGTGATTTAAGTGATTTTGAATGTGGCGTGGTTGTTGGTGCCAGACAGGCTGGTCTGAGTATTTCGGAAACTGCTGATCTACTGGGATTTTCACACACAACCATCTCTACGATTTATAGAGAATGGTCCGAAAAAGAGAAAATATCCAGTGAGCGGCAGTTCTCTGGGCGAAAATGCCTTGTCGGTGCGAGAGGTCAGAGGAGAATGGCCAGGCCTGGTCCAAGAAAGGCAACAGCAATTCAAATAACCACTTGTTACAACCAAGGTATGCAGAAGACCATCTCTGAACACAAGACACGTCGAACCTTGAAGCAGATGGCCTATAGCAGCAGAAGACTGCACCAGGTGCCACTCCTGTCCACTAAGAACAGGAAACTGAGGCTACAGTTCTCACAGGCTCACCAAAATTGTACAATAGAAGATTGGAAAAACGTTGCCTGGTCTGTTGAGTCTCAATTTCTGCTGCGACATTCAAATGGTAAGGTCATAATTTGGCGTAAACATCATGAAAGCTTGGATCCATCCTGCCTTGTATCAACGGTTCGGGCTGGTGGTGGTGGTGTAATGGTGTTGGCGATATTTTCTTGGCACACTTTGGGCCACTTAGTACCAACTGAGCATCGTTAAAACACTGCAGCCTACCTGAGTATTTTTGCTGACCATGTCCATCCCTTTATGACCACAGTGTACCCATCTTCTGATGGCTACCTTCAGCAGGATAACACACTGTGTCACAAAGCTCAGATCATCTCAAACTGTTTTTTTGAACATGACAATGAGTTCAATGTACTTCAGTGGCCTCCACAGTCAACAGATCTCAATCCAGTAGAGCACCTTTAGGATGTCGTTGAACGAGAGATTGGCTTCATGGATGTGCAGCCAACAAATCTGCAGCAACTGTGTGGTGCTGTCATGTCAATATGGACCAGAATCTCTGAGGAATGTTCCCAGCACCTTGTTGAAACTATGCCACGAAGAATGAAGGCAGTTCTGAAGGCAAAAGGGGGTCCAACCCGGTACTAGCAAGGTGTACCTAATAAAGTGACCAGTAAGTGTACAGTATTTATATATTTCGGTATGGGTAAAGGGGAATGACTGACAGATCAAACATCCCACTTCTGCTGCTGAACGTTTCACAGCCACGCTGCTGCTGCTTCTCCAACAACTCTCACCCAACATTCGTATGTTTGGCTGCAAAGAAGTGTGGCAATGAAGTGATTTGGTGCTCCAAAATCAAAATGGAAGGAAAACCAATCCATGTGAAACCCATTTTGTAAATTTGCAATTTTCTGGCTTGTAATTTATTTCAGCTCTTGAGTCTTGGATGTTGATTTTGTAAATGGAAAAAAAAAATGTGGCCTCAATATTGACTATGATTGATTGCCTTACTTGGGTTTGAGTCTTTGCATGTTCATTTTTATGTACTGACACAGACTTAAACTAATGACTGTCTGGAATGTAGGAAATCACCAAAAAGCCTTATCCTTTGCAGTGATGTAATGCAGACACAAATTGTAGTTAATGGGCTCAAACATGCAAACCTACCTGAATAACCCTTACGGTCACTACTGATGTTTGGACTGGCTTTATTTTACAACTGGAAAGAATAACGAATGCAAACACAAGAGACCCGCTAGAAAACACGCTAACCAGTGCCAAGGCAGGCCTGCCAGTTTTTTATTGAAGCAATCTAATTATAGAGGCTCTGGCAGACCATCTTTAATGATGCAATGGCTGCTAACTAAAAAAAAAAGTTCTGCCTGTCTCTCTGCTCTCGACTCCGTTGCTCTCTTGTCAGTCATGTTTTGTTGTGCGGGGCAGAAACAGCAGCTGCTCATAAGTATTCATTAGTCCTGCGTATGGCTTAACAGAGACAAAATGTGAGAGTGTAGTTTGGGCTCCACACTGCGCTGCCTCCTCCAGAACACAGCGGGCCCTTCTCTCCTCTCTCTGAGCACAAACCACAGCTGTTCAACACCACTTGACTTTTCCAGCAACAATGTTCTCAGATGGCTGCGGCCACGTTTGGTCGCCAAAACATTTGTCCCATTGGTTCTTCTTCTCTTGTTAATACCTTCATCTTTCTACGTTGTGTTGGATGAAGTTCATCCTCCAGTTTGCTTCACTTACAAAACACTGATGTGGTGCTGCCAGGGATGTTTGTTGACGATGGTTGTTATGGCGATTGCCTCCAATTTGTTACCCCGGTCATCAGAGTCTGATTTTGCACATGCAATTTTAGTCCCCATATTTCAGCATTTTGTCATCTGGCACACTCACACACGCACTCGCTCATTTGGACAACTTGATTGTTTTTCTGAATGAAAAGAAAAAGATGTCTGCCTCTCTTTCTCTCTTTCTCCATCTGGTTTTTCCCTACTTGGAACACATGCACCGTGTATCGGTTGCGTTTTGTCTCCCACTCAGGACAGCTGCACTGGCAGTCTGTCCCTGAATTCTCCTCTATGCCCACATGCACGCCCCATGCACCCATGTAAACACACACCAGCAAAGTCATAAGTCACCCCCTCTAGACCACCTCCCCCTTCCCAAATACACACACATGTACCCATGTTATCGCTGCTCTTGTTGCATCCTCTTCACCCGGCAGTGCCTGCACTAAATCTCCTCTACTACTCTCTCTGTTTCCATACATTCCCCCTCGTCGACCCCCCCCCCCTCTCCAATTTTCTTTCACTACAGCTGTGTGTCAGCTGTCGGCCCGTCCCAGTCTAGTCAGAGATGAAGCCGAAACACAGAAGGTCTACAGGGAAGACAGCCCGGTCTCTCTGTCTCCCCAGCTGTCATTCCCACTTCAGACTTCCACTTATCATGAGCTTTCTTTCCTCCCTCTTGCTTCATTACTGGAAGTTTTCCTCAATCACATTTAAAAGTAAAATACACACTTGGGATAGAGCAATGAAATGTGCTTATTTTTCTGGATGATTCACATATTCATTTGGTACATTATGTTGCCGTTGTCTGACAAAAAGCATAGAAATTTGTCAGAAAGGAGGCTGCGAGCAGCATGTCATAAAAAAATGTCCATGCATTCAGTTGCCAGTTTATGAGGTGTATCTGGCTAAAACAATGCTGTCGAATACTTCAGCCTTGCAGTAAATCATACTGTCATCTAGTCTATAATGTTTGTGTTATGTTGAAACAGTTGTAGAGAGTCAATTAAGAGATCTTTTTGGAGGCGGCAGTTTATTGTTTCATCACTTCTCTCTGAGTCACAACACAATTCAGCAGCTCCACAGACTACATCCTCCAAAATAATAATTTAGTTTACTCAGCACCTCTAAATCTGAATTATAACCTTTGTGCAGTCGGGGCATTTGAATGAGACTGCATTAGTTTTAGCTAGATGTACCTAATAAACTGCAGTGTGTGGGTGGTTTGGTGAGATTTTAAGCTCTCAAGGATTTTTAAAGTCACTCAACATCACTTGCAAAATGTTTGTGACTGTATAAAACTAGCACACACCAAGGTTGTGTCCCTGTTAATTTTTTGGCTTTTATTTCTTCAGTCTTTCAGCTTTATCTTGTTATTTATTCTAAAAAAGCATCCCCAACTTTGTGCTCTAAATTTTCTCTGTCCCATTATGGGAAATTATGTTTGAAATCAGTCATTTGGAGAAATTATCAACATTTCAAATGCAGTTAGAATTAAGTTCTTTGGGAGTGAATGGGGCCGGCTAATTATACCATCCTCAATAACCAGACTGTTTGTGTCCTTTCTAAAGACTGCAAAGTATTATTGTATCCCAGCATACTACTGCCAGAGAGAAAAACAAATTAGCGTGTGAAAGTGGCCTTTGTTGTATGGCTTTGTGCTCGCTCCTCTGGGATTTGGCCCATTGCTGAGCTAGGCATGCAAAACGTTGAGAAATGAATGACTTGGAGACATGCTACATGCTTTGGACTAAGAGGATTTGATTGAGAGAGCCGTGTTATCGACTGAGATGGTGATGCCTGTGAACTCAGCAGCCTCAGGCTGGAGTTGTATGTGTGCTTTTGTGTAATATAAACTGTACGTGGGAGTGAAAATAAAATCATTTGTTGGCTGAAGGTTGTTGATGCAGTTTCAACGAGCACAGATGAGGATCCTGAAGTGGATATAGATCTAAACCTCTCTTTTTCTGTGGCAGGTATGCCTGTGGTCATCAGTGCATCTCCGGACAGGTAACCAGGTGTGTTGCTGCTGCCATGGCCTCGCCAACTCTGCGGCTGTTTCCCGTCACCGTGCTCGCAGTTCTGGTGGGGCTGGTGTCGTCTTCAGAGGACCATGAGTGGCACTTTAACCCAGGTGGGATACATGCATGCCACAAAGAGAACATTTAAATTGATGATGTAAAAATTTTCCTCCCAGTTTTATGTTGTTGTTTTTTTCTTTCTTTGACTGTTACGTCCCTCCATCAAAGCTACCTTGTTTGAAACAGTTTGGCTGGTTGTTTTTTCCCCACAAACTCAAACATGCTTTCATTTCATTTCAAACCTCTTGCCCTCTTCTTTCCCCTTTCATCCTCACGTCCACGGGCACAGCAATTGTCTCGACCCACTGCTCTGACATTCTCCTCACATTCTCAGATCAGTAAGGCTCATTCTCCCTCCGCTATCAACAGGCTATCCTGTGTCCTTCCCCCGTCTGCCAGCCAGTCGTGTGTAATAGGAGAATGAGAAAGCTAGGCGGTCTCCCCCCCGGCTCGTCAGGACCGCTAATGCACAGGCAGCTCATGAAAGTGTCACTCAAAATGTCCGGGGAAAGGGAGCGCATGAGGGGTTAGTAAATGAGAGAGCCAACCAGGTGTAACCAGAGGAGAGTGTTTGCAGCACACTCCACCTTCTGACTGCAGCAGCCAGACTGTGGCTGCAAGTATTGATTGTGTTTTTAAATGATATGCTGATAATTTTCTCAATTTATTGCTAAGTCTATACAAAAAGAGAAAAAAAACAGCAAATCCTTATATTTGAGACATTTTCTGACACATTAGTCTATTATTTTTAATAGAGTTCATGCAGTGAGTTATTCAGTCAGTTAGGCTGTTGATACCTAAAAATGCTTGTGTATGGCCCCCTGTGATGTCACTATTGGTCTTTTTGTCTGCCAGTTTGAGCCTGACTGAAATATCTCACAACTATCAAGTGAATCACCAATTCAGGATA
>JAPQLA010000024.1:10304870-10315654 GCA_029822935.1 Naso vlamingii | reverse complement strand
GCAACAGAGCCGGAACAAAACTCAACAGTATCAACCAACGATGATGCCCCTGCAAAAAGAACCAGATCTCGCTCCAACTCTTCCAACTCTGTCAACTCAGAGAGGTCTGCTTCGAGTGTTGACACCCTGGAGAGCAGGGGGAGAGGTCGAGGCAGAGGTGCAAAGAGGACCAGTGAGCCACCGCGGGCAGCCAGCACCAGGAGCAGCAATAGAAGAAGGACAGTGGCTGCAGAACCAACAGATCAGGACAGTAAAGATGTCTGTCCTCAGGGGGCTCTTTCGTTGTCTAACTCTGACAACTCCCTCAACTCTGAGATTTCAAGCTGCAGCTTGAGCTCTCGAGGAAGAGGAGGCAGGAAACAAGGAAGAGGGAGGAGAACAGGGGCAGAATCCATCCCTCCCATCAATAGTCAGAGTGTTCAGAATTCAACTCCCAAGCCTACAACTAGAGGCAGGAGGAGCATGAAAGCAGAGGATTCCTCTAATGTGGTTTCCCATGAAGATGATAAAGAGAGGGCAGATTCTCAGCAGGCTAGTACCACAAGGGGGCGGCAGCGCGCCAATGCAAAGGACTCTGAACTTGGAGCTGCTGGTGAGGAAGACCCTTCAAAACAAAAGGAAGAACGTGCCAATGAAGAACCACTTACGCCTAAAAAAACTGCCAGGGGCAGAGGCAAAAAAGCAGTGAAAAGTGAGACTCTGGAGGCACCAGTAGCCCCTGCAGCTAGTAATAGTGATGAGGCTACAGAGAAAAGGAAAGGACAAAAAAGAGAGTTGGAAGCAGATACAGAAGACAAGGCCAGTAGTAGCTGTAAAATTTTCAGAGGAAAGGAAAAAGCCCAAAGACAAGAGGCAGCAGAAGAAGAAACAAAAGATGAAACAAAGAGTGAAAGTCCTGTCCAAGCTAAAATCAGAGGTCGAGCATCCGGCGCTCAAGCAAAGAAGAGGGTAAAGGATTCCCCCACTGATGTGGAGAGGAGAGGGGAGAGTCAGAAAATTGAGGAGACTGCCGAGAAGAGTAGCAGACGTCCACCGTCAGCGGAACAGAATAATGAGGAGCAGGACAAAAGTCAAACATCTGTTGACCAGGATGAACATGTGACAACATCAAAGGTGACTTGATTAGTTCACTCAAACATGCATTTGAAATGTTGAGGTTTCCAAAGTTGTTGCTTTGATTGAGAGAAAAAAAATACATTAGGGCTGAAACATCAATCAGAACAAACAGAAAGCTGAGCCGTGTAGAATTAGTTTCCAGGAACAGCTGTCCTTGAAGAGGAAGGCTTTCTACTCTGGCCCTGATGCAGTTCTGTGTATGAGTCAGCCTTTCCAACCATCATAATTTACTGCAATCAACACCAGGGACAGTCTAGGTCTTTCCAACTCTCACAGCAACAAGAGTAATCTGACCTGCACCACATCACCATCAATACACTGAGAAATTAAGTACTTTAATGGTCACACAGTCACTTCCTTCCTAAATCCTTTTGTTTTTCATGAGTTGGCCTTGTCTGATGTAGAATGTGCATTGTTTGGAATCTTTTCTCTTCATCTCCCATCCTCCTCTTCCTCATTTGTCCCCCATTTATAGCCCCAAACTCCAACCAGCAGTGCATCCCGGAAGCGACACGCTCTTGTGGACTCCTCGCCTGTGGCGAAGACCCCTCGCTCCTCCTCCGCTTCCCCGGCAGCTAGTGGTCGATCACGAGCTGCAGGCCAGGCATACAAGGTTTCTGTCTTTGTAAACATGTTGTTGTTGTTTGAGACATTATGCAAAAGTTAGAAATTTGACCACACTGATAAACACATTCAGGTTTTAGACAAAACAAGAACCAAAGTTTAAGACTTCTTAGCAATTTGTGTCTGTCTTTCTTTTTAGGTGCTCTTCACTGGCGTGGTGGATGAAGCAGGGGAGAGAGTGGTGGCTCGTTTAGGTGGCAGCATTGCTAAAGGTGTGGCAGACATGAACTTTCTGGTGACGGATAAGGTTCGCAGGACTGTCAAGTTCCTTTGTGCTGTGGCTAAAGGAGTCCCCATTGTTAGCACACACTGGCTGGAAAAGGTTAGCTGCTCAGTAATTACTTAAAGCTGACCTCAGACCGCATTTCTCTCTGACAGACTCTCACATCTCTAGTTGTCTTTCTCTGTCCATCAGAGTGGGAAGGCCGGGAGCTTCCTGCTGCCTAATGCTTTTGTCGTAAAGGATGCAGAGCAGGAGAAGAAGTTCAATTTTTGTCTGCAGGAGTCTCTTAGGATTGCGAGCAGTCAGCCTCTCTTACAGGTACACATGAATCAGTTATGCCATTTATTTCTATTACATTTTTCCTCTGAGTGAGAGGCTGACAGAGTCAGTATGGCACAGAGGTGCTGGAGAATATTGACAGTGAGGAATAGTGGTCATGAATCTGAAAAATGTTTGTCACAATCATCCTCAGCCCGTAAGAGATATAAACTGCAGTTTTCAAAAGGCATCTAGGCGCAATTATGTTAAAGGAGAAATGTGTGTCAAAAATACAATTAAATTAAAATATTGCCGTGCTGCAGAGTTGTCCTGGTCCACAGTACATCATTTTCTACAGACTTGAGAAAACATATTTGTGGTAGAGATCCCAGCAATAATCACACCATGTTCATTTTAAAATCTATTTTAATGAAAATGAGAATAATGATGTAAAAATTATAACTTCCTCTTACAGTGCAATTCAAATCACAATTGCTATATCAGCCCAAAAAACACAATTTTAATATTTTTTCAAAATCGTGCAGCCCTAGCAAAGGGATAGTTTGACACCACATATTACGCTGATACTGGCTTAAATTGGTGAATTGTACACAACACGTGATACCAGATTACGTTCCAAAAAGAGTGTTTCCAGAGTTGTTCTTGTCAAGATAAAATTAAAACAGACAAATCATATTTTTTGCATTTCCTTTCCTGTGTCTCTTGTCATCTTTCTCTCAGGGATATGAGATCCACGTTACAAAGTCGGTGAAGCCAGAACCAGTTCAAATGAAAGACATCATTACCTGCAGCGGGGCCACCTTCCTTGCCAGGATGCCCTCTTCTCACAAGGTACCAATCAAATTTAAAGCCTTAGCGAGGTCTCATTTACAATAAATAAACACTATATTGTTGTTTTTGCGATCTTTTTATTCCTTCCTCCCTCTCAGCCTCAGACTGTAGTGATTTCCTGCGAGGAGGACTGGCCCCTGTGTGGCCCGGCGCTCTCTGCATCTCTCCCTGTCGTCACGGCTGAGTTCATTCTCACAGGAATCCTGCAGCAGAAACTCGACTTCCAGACCCACTCCCTTTCTGCCCCTGCACAACCTGCAGGAGGCAGAGGAAGAGGCAGGAAGAAGAGTTAGCATCACCAGGGTACACTGGAAAAGCCCATGATCATCAGTTCCCTTTTAAATCAGAGACCGGAAGCAACACTAGTGAGTCGGCTGTCCGTCTGTATGAGAGACTTGTCGAATGTATTTGCCATATGCTGTAGAAGCTTAGTGTTTCCTTGCATGGTGGCAAACACTGAATGCAGCATTCATGTAATTTTGCTGCTCAAATCTTACATTTACATCAGCTCATTTTGCAAGAAAGCAATGGAAGAAACTAAATTAAGAAACTTATCAAAACCGTTCAAAAGTGCAATCTTTCAGCTCTTACATATGGACAAAAAGGTACTTATTAAAATCGCCAGAGCAAGTGAAGTTGCTGCTACACAAGGTGGGAAATAATTACCAATTAACCATCCTTGTCTCTTACCCTGTCCTCCTCCCCCGTGCTCCACCCCTCCCTTTGTGCGATAACAAGCAGAGCAGAAATTAAAGCTGCAAAATTGCTGCTACTCCGTGTTTGTGCTAAGTGCATCAACTCAATCACCCATTTTGGCAGGTTACCAGCCATGAAGTGGAGGGGGTGGTGGTGATATAATCATGTTTGGGTGGTGGAGAAGTGGAACCGATGGGGACTGATTTGAACTCCATCAGTGTGGATGGCCGGTGGGAAAAAGAATCTGTTTCCTGTCCTGATTAGAAGTGCGCAGTGCCTTTTATACCGCGGTAATCATGAACCGACCAGTGTTTGTTGTTTGTGTGTCTCCATTAACCATCACCACCTACTCCATTAAGGCTTCATCTAAACCTATTACCTCCAGGGGTGAGACACAATATGGGCATCTGAATGCTGAGGCTGCTTCTCCGTCTGTATCTGATAGTGTTTGTTCTTACCTTCTGTGTGTTGATCTAATGTATGCATGTTATGCCCAAAAAGGTCAGTATAGAGAACTCACGTTTGGTTTCCTAACGGACCCATTGTAAATCTTCTTCTTTGTCATTGATGTTTTACAGACAGATTGATCATCTTGTAACTAGCTTTGATTTTAGCCTTGTTAAATAGCTAATATCTCAACACAAACTTTGTATCGGTATGAAATCTTGAAACCTGTCTGTATCACCAATGAAAATTAAAATATTTTCTATATGTTTAACTGGATGTCTATTTAATTTTGCAACACAACATTAATCCACATTTTTATATACAAAGTACATTTTATTGAGTTCAGGACTAGAGATTGGCTTGGACCCCTCAGTTATATTCAGTAACATATTAAAAATTTAAATATGATGTGTAGGCTGCAGCAGCACAATATTTGTATTAAATGGTATTTTCACACATTTCTCCTTTAACATAATCTCGTCTCCCTATGATTTGAAACTTGCAGTAAGCAATATTGTGATTTCCATTAAAGTTTGATTAATTGTGCAGTCCTAACTAAGCTTTATGTTCTGTTTCTTTAAACTTTAGTGTTTTAAGAGGCTTTACATGGAGTTTAGTTAGGTTTACTGAATCTGATCTGTAGGCCATGATATTAATACTGAAAAAAGTTAGATTCCTGTTTGTTTCTTTAATGTTAGAAATTTAAGTGTGCAGATTTGGTAATTTTTTAATTAAAATTCCTGAAATTTTCCGTTGTTTTTTCTAGTTAGGGAGTTTGTCAGTATAATGATTATTTTGAGTAAAACTGGTTTTAAAAGGACGCAGTGGGAAGCAGTGGATCAAGCATCCACGCAGTTATAACACACTTCCTCATTATCCACTTTGCGCGTAATGTCTGCGCTTAATTTCTTGACGCGCGGTTTTGTGCCGAATCAGCATCCTCCGCGGCTCGCCTGTCTTAACATCCCATTAAATAAACCTCCTCCGCACTCTCAGATGACCGTGGGTGTCTTTGGGGGAGCGAGGGGTGGCCGGTGTTTTCCGACACGAGTCGAGTGGCTCCGAGAGTGAGCAGAGCCCGACATATTCTGAACATCTTCCAAATGTTGAGCCCGAGTCGTGAAGTGCTGCTCTTGAGGGGGGCGAGGTTGAGAGGGAGGGAGACGACGAGGGAGAAAACAGGCAAGATCGGAGCAGATTTTCACCTCTGAAAAGCATCCCGACATTCCCGCGGACTGCACCGCAGCTCCAACCGGCCAATTAACGGTAGGTGAGCTGCAGAGCGGCGGTTTTTCCCTCTTTACCTAACATGCATGTGCGGCAGTGTCCCACATTTTTCTGGTGCTTGACGGGTTAAATTCTGCAGTTTTTTGGTTGATGCGCTTATCGGCTATCCCGGCCCGGAGGTGACTGATCAGACTTTGAGCTGGGAGGTTTACCACAAACTGACACATAATACTGTTAATGAGGAGGGGTGTGAAAACATGTTCATCTCGTGTGCGGGCTGAGCGGTCCCAGGGTGCAGCGTCTCCCTCAGAGGATATTTTATGTTGATTTCATTTACGTCTCAGCCTCCTGTTGGATTCAGGTGCTCGAAAGTGTATTGCAGTTTCATTTTTTGCAAGATGCAAGATGATGTCAGATGTCTCCTGTCTAAAACAGCTCGCATTAAAAACTCTTAACTGACCATTAGTCCACCTTTAATTAAAAAAAAAAGGTAGGCGTTTATCATCATGCTACCACCTTTATTACAGCAGTATTGTCTGTCATATTATGCCTTATTCTCCCAAAGCTTCTCTTTGTATAAGGTAGTTGCTTGTCACAAGGCTAAAAGCTCTGTACAGTTAACACTTAAAGGAAAATAGCATCCATTAGGCCTCTCTGACAGGAGGCTCCAGCCTGAAGGCTCTCTGGCTGTGTTGCCTCCGCCTGCAGTCTGATGCCAATAGACTGTGAGCTCCTTAAAAGCTCGGGGTACAATGGCGTCATTATTATCTCTTTTACCAGAAACAAATTTTACTTCCTCTGTGCTCTTATATGTTTGTCAATACTGCATGTATACATGCGTGTACAGCTACACGTCCCCTCCACCCCTGCTCCTCCCTCTGGTCCACTGACTTTAATGAATCTGACATGTGCAAGCAATATGGTGGAAACCTGTCTCATCCTTTAGTTCACTGCAGCCAGCTATGAAGAAAAATGGGTTGTCAGCTGCTGCAGGCCTCCTATGAGATAAACTTTAGAAAATATATGTTTGGATTTAGTCAAGACACGATTTTGTGGTCATTTGAGCCTCTTGTCCTGACATCTCTGGACATCTCATCTCATTTTGAAACATTATTCATGTTGTGGGGGGACGATTTATATTGAGAAGTTTGTGCATTTTGAATGCAACCTGCAAAAGGAGTCCTAATATTTGTTTGTAAGCACTGCACCCAAAGTAAACACTCCATTTTCACGTGTCTCTTCATGCGGCAATCCTTTTTTTCTTTTGTTGCTTCATGATTTATAAATGTCTTGTGCTTTGAGAAAAAGGTACAGTTAGTGTGGGCTTCTGTATGTGTGCCTGTAAGCATCTCTAGCCCTGGACCTTACTCCAGCTTTCCTCATCATTTGTGCAAAAGGAAACAAGTAAAGAAAATGAAAGAGAAATGATGAAGGTTAATGACACAGAGGTTGCTTTGTAGGGTCCCCACATCTGCAGTCATTGAATGCATATCCGCCTCTTTAAAGCCCGTGGACAAAGCCCTGTCTGTCCCTCCAGTACGTAGCGAGTTTGGTTTTCGAAGGAACACAGACACAGGCTTTCAGAGTGGGATGCCCCTACTTGGATTTTATTAGATAAGGAGGAAAAGAGGATGAAAGAGATATAATAAAAAGAGAAAGAGATCCAGAGAGAAATGCAAAGAAAAAGGGAAAATGACAGAGATGCCTTAAGATATACAGGATTTAGGCTGAGAGGAGTCACACTGAGAAGACAACGTGATAGAAAGAAAGCGAGAGATGGTACGCAGCTGTCAAACAGGTATAGAAGGCAAAGGATGGCATCAGAGGAAGACAGGCAGACTCAAACAAGGTTGTGATGGTGGTACAGTAGAAAGTAACACGTAAAGATGTGAGAACTGTGTTGGAAGTGAGAAAACAGAAGAAAAGAAGTAGGGAAGTGGAGGAATAGAAAGAAGTAAAACAAAGATGGAGAGAAGCTAAGTGAAGGGAGAGAGAGCAGATGGCACATTTGTTCATGGTTTACAGCCCAAAGGGAAGTGCATGAACACAATATAATTTATTGCATGTGTTTTCATGTGCTCGCATGTTGTGCTCAGTGAGGCGGACCCCGAGTTGCCCTCAAATGCTCCAAAATTACGCAGAGACGAAAGAGAAGATTTTATTTATTTTTTAATTTTTTTGCTTCACCGATCTCGTAAAGAAAACACCAGATTGGCTGTGGTGACTCCACGAGGCCTACTGCTGTGACAGATGGAAACTGTTCACTCTTCTCTTTTCTTTAACCAAGTCACCCAACCAGTCCTACATCTCAGATCGCTGTATTAATGAAATTCTCATGGCCACAGGCGTCAACAGTCAGTCTTTTCAGTGCCCTCAAATAAGAGTTCAAGCCAAAAATTCCACAAACAAGGCCTTAGACTGCAGTAATAAAATGGCAGTTGAATTTGAGGTATGTCGATGACTGTAGCAAAGGACACTAAAGGTTTCTTGGCCATGGCACACTGCTCTGTGTGACGCAGCTTTGTTCCATATTTTGTTTCAGATACAATAAAATCTGTGGGCTGTTTGGCTCTCTGCCCTGAGTGGCACGGAGGTGTGGCAGACACAATGCAGAGGGTTATATTAGGACTTCTGTGAAACAGCAACTTTGCTTGTCAGATCATGAGGCCGTGTACTGTGAGTTATCTTCATTAACCAAACAGAGAAAAAGCGCCTTGCTGCTGTTGCTTGTAAAATAATTCATATTGCACAGGTACAAAGACAAGCAGGTGGAAGACATAAGCTTGTGAAGATTGCAAATGCATCATCGTTTCCCGCAGGACTGTGTTGCTTATGACGTCTTCTGTGTCACAATGAGACACTTAAATCTTAACTGAATGTTTTGTAGCTACTGCAAAATGAGACTAGGAGCACTGCAGGTGTTCCCTCCCAGTCCCCTCCTGGGCTATGTAAATGAAAACAGCAGCAAAAATCTCTTGATGTGTCGCCTCAGATGCCACGTTGTAGCAGCAGGCAGTTCACATAATCATAATCCCCCTGGTATTGCAATTAAACACCATTCTTCTCAGTCAGGGTTCGCCCCGCAGCCCTTCTCATTATGGACATTTCCTGTTGGAAGTTCAGGCATGTCATCACTCAGATCCTCACGACTGGAATTATCTTAATATTCATGAATTATTCTGGGCTTAAATTCAGGCACATAATCAATAGACAATCCTTGACAGTGATTCAAAGCCAGGTGGCTGCTGTAAACATGCACGTACACTTAAAATGGAAGAGCCTCTTTAGGAAATCAATGTATGTTGGTATGGCCTTAAAGCAACACTAAATTTGACCAATAAATTTAAGCTTGGCCCTGATTTTAAGTGAGTTTGGGTATTTTATTAAGTTATAAAGACACAGTCGTCGACTTTCTCCACAAAAGTTGCACCACAGGCTGTTTTCTGTGTCTGAAGTTCAATAATAACCTCCAGGCAATGGCAGGTAAATTGAATTAACAGGGAGTGCAAGATTCACTGCAGATCTTCAAGGGACGTTTTTTTAGTTTTCTAGTGTGATTAGAAGCCTAATGGAATTCTTAATGCTCCTTAAAAAACGTTTGCAGATAAGACCAACGAAAGAAAGACAGAAAGATAGCATTGGATAGGATTGTAATCGCTCTCTAATGACAATGTTATGTACAAATAAAGCCTAATGACTTTTACGCTTGTACATCGATGACCTTGACTGCATGCTACTCAGCTGCAGCACTGTCTGATTGTGATCACTGCAGGTGTTTCCTGCTGGTCCCCTCCTGGGCTTTTAAAAATGAAAACCACGGGAAAGTTTCTCTGGCTTCAGTCTCTTGATGTATTGCCACATCAGAGTCTTTGCGCCGAAGAAAGCTGTTCGCATCACTGATATCCCCTCAGAGCTACAACTAATCATGATTTGTCTCAGAAACCTCCAGAGTTTACTGGAAATTATTAGATTTTGCCCTGTTTCCCTTCTCTTCTCCTGTTTGAACCACATCAGCAAAGACTGACTGAAGTTTTAGACCGTGAAGAATATTTTACACTTTAGTTGTGTCTGTGTGATAATTGACTGCTGACCCTTTTCCTTGAGATTCTTGACAGTAAACTTTATTGAGAAGATGCGAGTGTGTGTGCCTCCCATTGTATTTGGTTCAAAGATCAAACTAGATCCAAGGAACAACTGATTTCATATCAATGGTGGTCCGAATCTTATATTTTTTAAGCCCAAATTTAAAACAAAATCTAGCCATTTCTAGAATAAAGACAAACTAAACTTTAGAGGTCAAGTGTGTATGAGTTAGTGGCATCCAGAGGTGATGTTGCAAATTGCGCACAAATATTTTTCCCTAACCAGTCACCCTCCAAGCATGCAGGAGAATCTATGGTGGCCACAAAAGGTCTGATACCTTCTTTATAGCCAGTGTTTGCAAGTGTAGAAACATGGCGGTGCAACATGGCACACTGTTGAAGAGGTTGCGCTCCTTAATCTGTAGATATAAAAGGCTCATTCTACGGAAATGACAGTAAATGATAAAAACATACTTCGGAAGTAGGGTTGGGCATTTAAAGAAATTTCCTTGCTCAATCATCAGGAAAACTAATGATCATTTATCAATTTAATAGTTTTTTGATTATTGAAAATGCCTCTGGCAGAAAATACAAAATACAGAGTATTTTTCCTCAATTAAATCTTTATTCCAAGAAGAACTTATAGTCCAACAACAATCCTCTTAGACAAGGCACTTAAAGTTCAACTGTTTAACTTAAACAAAAAAGATATGCCGTGCATGTGACGCAAAAGCAGCAAAGCGTGAGCCTCCGACGCTACAATGTGTCAATCTAGCCTCTCAGAAATAATTTTAAAAAACAATCATATCACACAATAATAACTTAATCAAAAAAACTATTTACATTTGTGCATCATGGCTCCTCCATGCTGAGACTGAGGTGATGGTAGGTTGACAGGCGGATGTGTTGAGGTTATGTTGTTCAAGTTGTATATCATTGAGGTTGTTGCAAAGTTTTAGAAAAGATTGGAGTGCAGCTTGAATCGATGTGATGAATATGTTAAAATTCAGGTGCCCATAGGCTTAGGTAAGAATGACAAAGCAAAAAAAACAAACACACAAAATGGGTTTTTTTGCTTCATCGTTTTTCAGTTTGAAATGGTCCCACGCCAAACTTCACTTTGATCTCTTCATGTTTAAAGGAGTCATATAGTGCTTTTCTGTCTCTTTCAACCTATAAATGATGTTACAAAGTCGGATTTGCGTTTTAAATGATGCCAAAGTATGAAATAATGAGGTAAGGGTATGTAGCAGTAAACC
>JAPQLA010000024.1:10231476-10244186 GCA_029822935.1 Naso vlamingii | reverse complement strand
TAGCGTGAGACTCTTGGGGATGCATGTCCCTTACTAAGAGCTGTCAGCCGATATCATGCCTTTTTTCCAACTAGATCACAAAAAGTTAGTGATATTCACCCAAAAGGTACGTACCGCAGCTTTAACCTAATGTAATGTAGTTAAAATCATCTAACTGACCACTGGGATATGGAAAGTCTCCACTGATAACTTATGATTTGCCTTTAAGGAAACAGTTCATTCATGTTTGCACTGTAAAAGCAATATTAGCTGGGAATTTAAGGCTGTCTTAACACCCAGATCAGCTGCAGTTAAAAATACATTTCTAAAATTAACAAGTATTTCATACCTGTGATGCCAGTGTTAGAGGAAGATACTGCGAAGGAAGAAACAAGAATAAAGGTGAGAAAACCAGACTCCATCACACATTACAAGAAAACGCTCCCACTGCACCAGCTGTCGCTCCAACACTGTGACCTTTCTAAGTATTCTCCAAAACACTGAGTATTGTTCACTTTTCCGCAATGTTACTGGTAACCTTGACTGACAAGTTAACAAGTTTGCTGCGCATCTCTCAGCCCAACAGGATGTGGCACGACCAACGCCGGGATAATCAGCAGGAAGAGACTGTCATTATTGCCATCACATGTGTGTGTTTGAGGCTGATAAACGACACAGAAATGAAATTACCATAACCCCACACAAGCCTTAATGTATTCCTTCAATGCTTTACAACCATTTCAGAGCCAAACTTTTGGGCAATTAGCTACAGAACATTTGACCCTTACATTCAGCTTGACAAAAGGAATATGCATGTACTGGTTTGTATCATAATGTGCATGTGAAACAGTGAGAATGATAAGAATAGCAGAAAGTGAGGGATTGAGAGAGATGAAAAAGCAGGAAATAAAGAGTTTGGGTTAGTGTGGGTGCACAGCAACCCCTAGGCTACATGTCTTTACATCCCATAAATGTCTTTAATTAAGCTAAAGGTATTATCAGCTCCTCTGAGCACTATTACAGATTTTTCCATAATTACCATTGGGTGAATGGAGGCGGTGAAGAGAGATAGAGAAAAAGAGGGAGAGCGAGAGAAAGCAGATATGTATTGTGGGTGTCTAATGACAGGAAGGGAGAAAAAAAAACAGGGAGAGAAGCGGGAGAAATGGTGAGGGAGAGGTGTTCAGACAGAATGAGAAAAACCCTGAGTGAGGAGAAGTGTGAGAGAGTGTTGCGAGGGAAAAGAGACAGTGTGACTTCAAAAGGAGCCTGTGGCTGCTGACACAGAGCGTGGTACTGATCCCGTGGCCCCTCCTCTACGGGTAAATAATCACCATAAGCCTTGGCTCCGTCTAATGAATCCACTGCCAATGAGCTAATATCTGTTAACTACGCGCTTCATTATCACTGCCACAGACCCCCGGAGAGCATGGGGATGGAGGACGGGGTGAATAGCAGCAAGGAGTAAAGGACGAGTGGACAAAGGAAATCAAATAACATGGGAAAAGGGGGAGAGAGGGAGAGAAAGAGGGAGGGGGGTGAGGAAGAAGAAGAGGAAAGTGAAGTGTAAACGAAGGGAAGGTATGAGGGGTGTGAGATGGCTGGAAAAAATGAGAGGGACTGTATAAGTAAAGTGGGTGGTAGCTGGGAAGTGGAAGGTGTGAAGGTCGATTTGGTATGAGCATGAAAAATGTATAAGCATGGGAAAGAAGAGAAATGAAATCCTCCACTTGGTGGCCACTTTCTTTAAAGCTCCTTACTCTGTTCCATGAATGCATGCGATTAAGCGCAAGCAGAGGACATGTGTTTGGTCCCTGCACACTCTCTCTGACTGTGCTGCTGCTTAAATGATCAGCCATGGGCCCTTAAAGACAGCTGCAAATTAAAGCAAGGCAACGCAAATTACCACTGGCATCAAAAAAAACAACAGCTGCTTTGTTTGATGCTTTCACAGTCTATGGATTTACCGAAGGCAAGGAGTGGAAAGAAACCCCCCTGTCTCTTTGAAGACATAGGCTACTAAATCTCCCAAAATGAGAACACATTTCAACTGCTCAATTTTGTTTCTGGTGTGCAGAATGTTGTTTGACCTCTGATCATTATCCACTTCTCCAGAAATGCCACTTCCGAGTCTGAAAATAAGAGGGTGACACTGGAGGGGAACTTGGAAATGGCACAGAACGGGAGGAACCGAGCAGCACGGTATAAACAGTGGGACTTATGAAGATGTAATTACATTGGCTGTAAAACACTTGGGTATAGGGATTAGACCTAAACCAGATAATGCCTTCGCTATGCTAGCATGCTCCCTGCTCCAGAGGAAAATAGGGCAAAATGAACTGCAAGTTATTCTGTGGAAGAAAAAGAAGAAGAAGAAAAAAATCTCATCAAGAGAGAGTCTGCTGGAGTCTGCAAATAGATACATGAGAAGCTGTTTCCTCTTGATTTGATTTTGTTGACTGCCACTGGATTTGTATTTTGCCGTTCATTAATGAATGTTTATTGATTTTGGCATCTGCTGTGCTGGATTTTATAGGAGCTAATCTCAGCTCTGTGGAGCTGAACAGCAGAGGGCGTAAGAATCATCTGTTTGCACGCAGCTCAACACTATATCAAAACCGTCTGACTTGGATTGACTGTGCAGCGACTTTAAATTGTATTTCCAGGTTCAGTGTTGCTTTTTTAAAAATATATATATTTACATACCTTGTCGTTAATTTGACTACATGCATTTTGGGTGCCACAAACGGAGCTGAGAGGCTACTTCTCACCTGCCCTGCTGAACCCTTTAAAACTTCAGCTATATAGGGGAATATTCCTGGAAATATATCACGCTTTTTTGGATCATTCGTGCTTTTCTAAAGTTAAAACCTCATGCGCGCGCTGGAGGCCCTCCAGGTGAGCGCCTGTGTTTTCCAAGAAAACAAAACAAAACAAAAAACAAAACAAAAACTGCTTCTGGCGTTCTCAACAAGTTGCTCCCACAGTCCCCCTCCTGCCATCGCAGGTCTTAATTGGGTTTTTGGGCTGTGACGCCTCTCAGGCTGATGACATCATCCAGTCAGTCACACACACACACACACACACGCAGTCGGACAGCCGCACACTCAGAGGAACTAGTTGTTGGTGTGGAGAGAGAGCGCGCAGCAGCACATCGTTACGTCTCGAGCACCAGCTGGGGGGAATATTCACCTGTGCGCTCCCAGGACGAATTCAAGAGGATTTCCATTCATTTTAACAAGACTCCGTCTTAAAGGCGCAGAGAGGGACCCGGACGGGAATCACTGTCGGACCCCTGGTCTTGTCCTGCAGCCTCACAAGTTTCTTTTTGCCTTGAATGAGTGAGATTTTACACCCAAACTGACCCGCGCCTCAAAGTGTTGCTTCGATTTCACGTTTGCTTCGGAGAGACCGCGCGACTGCTTTCAGAAAGAGGACCGTAAAGCAACCATGGCGAGACATGACGCCCGAAACTGGCGTGACTGCTCAAAAATGATCGGACTGCTCTGCATGATCGCGTCGATACTTCTCCAACACGGTAAGACACGATCACTTGTGAAAAGAAAAAAAAAACTTAGCAGCATTCCAGCTCGCTGTAAAGAGCCCACAGCCTCACATTTCTTATCTTTAATAATTTAAGAGTCAGATAAATTTAAACCTGACACCTGTCAGGGCGACGACAGGAGCTGAAAATCCGGCAGGTGATTTTTTTTACTCGCTGTACTGGCGAGCTTTTCAGCTTTAAGCATTAATATCATCACCTTACCAATTTTACCAACTACATCTTTCATTTCTTCTTTTCTTTGCTCTCCTTCCTCATTCTTTTTGTTTTGGGCCAAGAATCATTTGTGTCGGTCTTTGACGTGAGTTTCGGTTGGTGACTCAACGCCATGTTTAGTTTTTAAGGTGTGGCTCGTGGAGCAAGGTGTTTTTCCCAGGTACCTTCCTCCCTCTACAATAGAGTCATTTTCTCATGAAGCTTAGTCACTGTGTCAGTCTGTCCTTGCTACTATTTCCCCTAAAGCCACCTTATTTCCTCCTTCAACGTGTTCCTGCTTCTTTTCATCCTTGTGTCTGCACATCAGCTTCTATTACTTACAGCTCAATGGAGAAAAATGGGACTGGAAACAACTGTTAATGTACAGTGATACATAATACAAGTATTAACCTATAGCTACTGGCTTTTTATTTTATAACTTCCCGTAGTTTCGATTCGGTGAACCACTCCCATGTAGGCCTCCGTTAGTTGTTTTCACCCCCCCCCGCCTGGCACCATATACAGGTTAATTATTCAGGTGTTTTCAAACCCGCACGAGCTTATGTAGCCTACTGGTACACAGCGCAGGCCCAGAAATGAGAGAAAACATTCCTGGCATGCAGTTAACCTATTAACATATGAATGCGTGTGTGGCATGAAACCAGTTCAACATTTTCTCTGCTTCCTTGCGAGGCCAGCAATTTGTTTTGTGCCGTAATTGGGGCAAGAATGTAGGACTGGGCCTGGCACAGCTACAGTATACATTTTCAGTAGTGTACAGTAATGTAGCCGCTTGTGGTGTTGTTCTAATCACGACTCTCGAGCGCGCTCTCTGTTGACTTATTCATGCAGTGGACCCCTTTTTTTTGTCCAATTTCATTTTACCGAACATGAAATGCTCTTGGGGGGGGGGGACCAAACAAAAGGTTTTACATATTTATGAGTGGGGAGGAAAAACCAGTTTTCTTTCATTTAAGTGTTTTGTTTTTCAAAGTCAACCTCTGACCTCCTTTTAGCTCTGCGGCTAAAGCTGCCGCTGTGCAACTCAGAAGTTTTTGTTTTGCTTAGCTCTGCTTTGTCTTCCAATTTTGTTTCAAGTAGTGTCAGCAACCACTTCCTCCTCCCATCCTGCGTCTGAGAATGAGACGTGATTTAGTCTTTGCAAAGTTTCCTGTTATGTGGGCACCCAGCTGTAGCCTGAAAATTCAGCAACGAGTTTGAAGGATTTTTTTAATCAAGGTAGGCATCTGCACTTACGCACATATTTATAAAAACTTAATAGAAGCTTGCAGGTGGGGGTCCAGTTTAAGCTCTGAAATTACACTATAATACCGCCCCCCACCCCCCTAGTCAAGGCTGTGAGGGTCTGTGGATGTGGGTCAGAAAGGCTTGCCCCATCACCATGGAGATGTTTTTATTTGAAGAGGGGTGGGCTTATGTGAGGGGAGTTTTGGGTGGATGGGTGTGGGGGGTGACGAGGCTGTGGCAGCATTGTCTTTCTGGCTGAGTAAGCTGCGTGTGTGCAGGGGGTGGCTGGCTGGCTGCCTGAGAAACTGGTGGGCAAGCAGGGTCAGCGGGAGGAGGCTGCTTCCCTCTCTCCTCGCAGATAAACCAATGTTTGTCTCTGTGTACCTGTAAGCCTCCAGCAAAACTAATTCAGATGCAAAGCTACTCTTGACGGCTCCCCTCAGTTTTCGAGGAAACAGGTGGCTCTCAGGCAGCCCGCTACAGTGTGCAGGTTTGTAGCTGAGTTGAAGAATTGGCCGGAAAAAATAAACAGGCACCAACTGATTAAGGACGATGCCCCACCTCCCCTCTTTCCCACCCGCCACTTGAAACCTTTCCTCTCTCCCGCCATCCCTCGCTCCCTCCCCCACCCCTGCCGTTGAGGACATACAGTGGCCTCGTTCTCGTCTCTTTTTTTCAGCTATCTTTCATTCTTTCCCGTCCGGCGCTTTTGTCTGAGTGACGGCAGGCATAGCTTTATTCGAATGGCCTCCCTCCCCCCGTTGCCCGGCCCTCTGTTTGGACCGAAGGCCATGCTGTTTATGACAGGAACAACATGCAGACAGAAAGGAAAATAAACCACATGTGACCTCACCTCGGTCTGTCACCATGGGTGACAACCAGAGCGTCATTAGCCCTTATGAAGTTTTGGGTTTTTCTTTCTGCATAGGCACATTGGCTAATGTTGAAATGACTTTTAAAAATGCTGGATGTTTCCCAGCATTTGCACAACACCCTGTCCTCCCTCACAAAAACACACACACTCTGCCCCCCCCAACGCTCACACACTTAGACAATCAGTAACTCATGAAGTGCTGTTTCTTTTGGCAGTCCCACTTGTGCAATAGCTCAACTATGAGCTCTAACTTTCTCGCTCCACATGGGGAGATTCTGTGTGAGCTGTGTGCCAAGCTCGGGACTATTCATCAAGACAACAGGGAAAGAGCATTACACTCCGTCTATTAGGAGAAATGTAGCTGATGGATCATGACTAAAGTTTAATTTCTTTCCCCCCCTCACTAATAAAAGAAGGAAAAAGCAAGTCCTAAGTATCTCATTAGTCCCAGCGGTGCGAGGGGCTTCGGTCTTGGTTTGGTTTCTGCGTTAATGGCTGTTGCAGTTAGGTCCCATCATTATGTAAATGAGCTGTCCTCACCCCTCGCACCGGCCCTGTAAATGTCAGAGGGATTTTGAAAAGGTCAGGTGTGCGTGTCTTTATGTGTGTAAGAGAGTCTCGTTTTGGTTGTTGCACGCACATGTACGTACACGCACTTACTCAGCGGACTTCCTGTGAAAAGACACATCAATAACCTCCCTTATAATCACCATTAAGAGTTCGTTGATGCAGACATAAACGTGCGCTTGAATTTACAGCCTAATGGAGACGTAAGTGTGATACCAGGCTTGCGTGTGTGTGTATGTATGTGTGTGTGTGTGTGTTAAAATGGACACTGTGCGGCAAATGTGGTTCTATTAATTTTAAATAACCAGGTTGTAGAAAGACTGGAGCAGATATTTGGCTTTTCACCAAATGAGCCAGATGATTTAGACAGCTTTCTATTATAACTTATTACTTCACCTAATCCACCATTGGACAGAAAGTAATTGTAGCTCAGTGGCAGTGTTAAAGGATGCTAGATTAAGTACCTTTTATCCAACAATAAACATGCGACGGACGGGAAGTGTTTTAATAGATGTATTTTAAACACTTTAGCAACAGGCACTTTTCATTTTTATAGCTTTTTAGGCAGCTTTTATAAGGAAGCTAAGAGGGATGGATATTGTTAGGATTTAAGTGATACTGATGCTGCTTATTGATACAGACACTAATGAATGATTTTATCAATACTGCTCTCCCTAATTTGGATCCAAAAATAGAATCACGAAAAGAATTATTTCTCTAGAATAACACGTTATTAGGGCTGTGATCATCTCCCTTCCTGCAGTAAAAAATGTTAACAACCATGAGAAATGTAACACTTAAGCACAGTCAAATTTATGCTACCTTGCAGTAAAAATGTTTGCTGTGTCTGCTATTGGCTCCCAAGCATACCTTAACCAGCTGGACTCCACCGTAGTGAATTGCTGTAAATCTCTCACCACAAACTTGGTGACATTCTGCTGTTTTTTCTTGTGTAATTTAACCTGGCCTAGCGATGAAGAACTGACTGGACTAACGTGTCTTACTTCCGCTAACCGCTGACAAATCTCTGACTACAGACTGAAGTCGCCCTTGAGATAGGCTAATGGAAATAAACTGAACATTAAACCAATTCCCAATGGTGTCCAGAGTTAATAACGGCAAACTTATCTTTAAGATGTTTTATAATGTTGCGATCTGGAGGCTCCACTGAGGACGTGACGTCAGCTGCGGCAGTCCCATAAAAACACGGGTGTGGCATTTTTAAGTGTTTCATTAGGTTGCTGTTAACTTCGTCACACAAAGCCACAGTACCTTTCCTTTTGCACATCAGCCGTGAATGCAGAACACAGAAATGAAACACGCAGTAACACAACATCAAAAATCATATAAAGCCGGCAGCTTTGTCACGATTAGGGGACAGTTTAGTAAAATACCACCTATCATACATTACACATCATTTTCAATATTACCGACAGCTTGTCCAGAATCTTATTGATGTTTTGGTTACTGACACATCAGGACCTGGTACCAATTTAGTAATGATCCCCTTATCCATTCCTACTGATTGTAAAAGTGATGTTGATCTTTAACATCTTACACAGTTTTAGATCCACAGATATTTTGTGAAATTTGTTTTAGTGAAATTAATCTGCGTCTGTAGACCTTTCATTATCAGTGACCAGAAACACAAGGGCTCCATCAGGTTTATTGTTGACCTGGCAAATGTTATTAGACAGGATGGATGGATCTGAAGAGAGGGAGGTCGATGAGCACGAGTCACTGCATCTTGCTGCATTTTAGGCTGCGGTATCTGACCACAGACATAATTGAGCACACACACACACAAAGCCACACAGACACACACACACAGAGCTGGTGATGAATAAGGACACTAACCTGAGGCCGTGCTGTAAGTCAGATGACATTCCAATAACAGGGAGGAGCCATCACGTCGCAGCAGGATGACAAGGCATGTGTGCATTACTGCTTCCCTCAGGAAGTTGTGTATCACCCTCATCGGCAACCCTGTTATCTTCTGCAGCCATCAGATCTGGGAACTTCCTTTTTTATCGCTCCCTGCTCATTTAATTGACTCTCTTCGAGGACGCTTTCCTTCCAACTTGTAAGTAATGATAGTGGCTTTCCTGCCACATGAGAGCCAAAACCAGAAGCTCCCTGATGGCTCAATCTCCATGTCGGAAGTCCCCCCCCTTGTTGCCCTCAACCAAAAATGTTCCTGATGGATAGTTGGCGGCCTGTGTTGAGGTCATACTGGGGCCCCCCCACTGGCATGTTTGTGTCTGGCTCCCAGAGTTGCCAGACTGCTGGAGTCAGTCCCATCTGATCCAAAGGAAAATGAGCAGAAATTCTCATCTTAGAAAGAAAGCCAAGTGTCATTAACATAATCGAGGCAGCTGTGGGGTCTCCAAAAACAGAACTGTGCTGGGGTCAATGGTGTTTTTGGCAGAGGTGTGAGGTTAAACTGCTATCTACATGAAATCTGTGTGCATTAGCTCAAACACTGATATGAGTTCACTGCAGGAGACCATTCCATAATGTACTCTAACCACCCACATGTTTCTTGATAATGGAGAATTTTAAGACTGCACTATTTGCAAAAGTAGCATGGCAGCTTATCTTGTGTAAAAATGCTGTAAGGCACAGGACACACACACACACACACACATTTCCAAACCATTAGTAAGACATATTCTGCCAAATCTACATTTCCCTGTTTCTAACAAACCCCAGATGGAATTTAGAGGAGATGCAGGTCAGAGCCATTCCAGCTCAACCAATGTTGAGGACAAGCGGTAATTTCAATTGAAGATTCACTGAAAAGCAGCCAAACCCTTTTAAAATAAAATCCCCCTAATTAACAAGACTTGGAGAGATGGCGTTTCTGTGACCTCGCTGTTGTAAAGTCACTGAGGAGGAGCAGAGAGTGGGGGGTTGAGGATCTCGTCATTTTCAAATTCCACACCGCAGCATCTTGGCAGCTAGGCTGAAGGAGGATTTCGAAGAAGAGGAAAAAAAAAAAAAGTATGAGGGAGTGAACCAGGGAGGCCAAGAATTATCAGCTCATTTGTAATTTCGTCGCACCCTCCCTCCCCTCTTCTTCCCCCTCTCTTCAAGCTCGAGACTCGTATTTAAAAGGTCTGCTTGCGTTAACCTTTCTCTTTTTTATCACTGATACCTGACCTGCACCCTCTCCTTGTCATTTTTCTCCTCTTTTCTTCTGTCTTTGTCACGGTCTTTCATTTCTGAAATCCTCCCCCTGTGCATTCAGCAGATCTTGGTGCAACTCAGCACTGAGAGCCTTGACTGTGTCCTCCTCAGCGTGTCCCCGCACATACGCGAGCACACGGCAGCTCATTAGCAGTCACCTTAATGTGTCTAAATGTAGTTTGCGAGGTGGAAGGTGGTTTGCGATATTGATCCGGTATTGAATGGTGGATGATGCAGTGCCCTTATGTGATATTGAAAACATTTAAGGCCCCACTCTGTCGGCATGACAGCGCCATGAAACATCTCTCTCTCCCCTCCTCCTCTGCTAATCCTTCCTCTCTGCCTTCCGTCCTCTCTGCCTTTAATTTGCGGAACGTTGAGCTGATTTTACCTCTGCAACCTTTTCCCGTCTCTTCACACGTTTGCTTCGTTTTATCAACATGTTTCACCCGCAGCATCACAGCTGTGTTTCTCATTTTGTGGCACATCTGCACACCTTTGTTCTGCTATTAATGCGCATACGCACAGACATCTGAGTTTGACAAGGTCATGTCAAATTCACACTTATCAGAGGCAGTGGACAGGCTGGCTACAGGAGGAAATTGAATTCGGAGTGACAGGGTCTTGTAAGGTCTCAGGGAGCTGGATATAAAGTCATGGTCTCTTAAAAAAGAAAAGAAAAGGAAAAAGAAAAGTCTGCACATAAACTGCTTTAAGTTCCATCTGTTCTCCTTCTGATCCCAGCAAATTTATCTGAGGAACAGAGTAAAATTACACTCAACGATATAAAGAAAATCTAATGTTCTTGCAGAGATATCATCTCAGAAATACTGGATAAGAAAACTTAATATGCCATCGCCAGAATAATGCACAACAGGTTTATTTTTCTTGTGTTTCACAACACAAGCAGTGTTGTTGCAACCCCACCTTTTTATCTTTGTATCAGCTCTATCTATTGTTTCACTTGTTGGTTTGAAAATATGCCTCGCTACTGCGCTGATAAACAAGCAACACTGTCGTCATTGCTCCCCAGAGCCTTGAAATGGCAGGAGCATTCAAATCCTCCCCGGAGCAAACAGCACATTAAGGTCAAATAGAGGCAGCAGGTTTATGCAGTTATCCGGCCTGTGTTTTGTCAACAGGGTGTGCCCGCGTTTGTTTGGTGTGGCTCCTTAGGGAGAGCAGGTACTCCTCTATTGAAGCCATTTGTCTTGTTGATCTCAGCTGATTGCCCACTCTCAAATCGGCCACTTGTTCCCCCTCTGCAACTCTCTCGCTGTGTCACATTTGCGTCTTTAGCACCACTCCTCCATCTTGATTTGTTCTTTCTCTGTCCTCGCTGTCTGTCTCTGTTTACGTCCTCTTCTAATGCTCTAACTTCCTTCTCCCCGTAATTCAGTCTGCATAATTGATCCATCTGCTCAGTAAACTGCTGTGTCTTACGGCCTCTTCTCCTCTCCTCCTCTCGTCCTGCTCTTTGTTCTCCTTCTCTCCATTTTTAGTCATCAATCCCTCGTTTCTGCTTCTGTAATTGGAATGTCTGTAACTTTCCTCTATCCTCTTACTCTCCCCTTCGCCTTAATCTCTTTCCCTCTCCTCTTCTGTAGCTGTCTTCTACTCCCTGCCCCACTGTCCAATTCCCCAATTGGCTCTTCCACCTATGTCAGCTTCAAAGATTCTCTGAAAGCTTATCCCAAATGTCTATGCTACTTTTCCTCCCTTGCTCTCATTTGCTCCCCGTCTCTTTCTCCTCTTTCCTCTCATTCCTCCTTAACAGCCCCGCCTTCACAGCAGACATTTGTATTGCAGGCATCTGTACCTTCCTTCCTCCCCTAACAAGGTCTTCTGTTTCTTTTTTCTTCTACACATCAATCATTCTCTCTCTCTCTCTCTCCCTCACACACACTTCTCCTCCTCTCCCTCTTTCTCTTCTAATGGCCTAGAACACCTCCTCCCACTCCACCCTGGTGGGCATTTTTTGAAGGTTAAGTTGCTGTGACACTTTTACAGTGTTTCACCCCACCTCACCCCTCCCACAATTGTCTCACCCTCCTCTCCCGGCGTCTCCCTCGCCCAAGCTGCGCAACAACATCCCGCCACCTCCTTCCGCTGACATGCGGCCGCACACGCAAAGCACGAACACTGCAATCCTTGCGGACACTTGCAGACGATTCCCAGTGATGTTAGGCTGATTTGATGGTTGAATCACTTGATTACTGTACAGAGGACGAGAAAGGGGAAGTGACAGAGCAAAGTCATGTAAGAGAGTGAGCTAAGCATGAGATGGAAGGCAGGGGGAAAACGGAAACAGATGCAGGATTTTATTTCATTTCAGCAGAGCTAACCTGTCGTGCAGTGCTGGGATCAGGCTGACAATGTCCACTCCCCTGCTGCTAGATGCTGTCACACACTCATCTCCCCCGCAGGCTGCTACTAGGCCAGTAATGGAGCTTGACTCATCTAACAAGAATCTCAGCCTGAAGTTGAAAGAGTCTTACATTTGAGGAGTTAATTCTCAGCAAGTACAATTTAATACTACAGCGAAAAAGGAGCTTTTTGACACTTACGTTCATCTTTTTAAAAAAAATTTTTTTACAGTGTGTCACAGAGACACATCCTTTATATAGATAAATGTTTGCATAGTAACACTATAAATCTGCATTTTATTATCTGACCCATAATAAGCGACCAGTAATAATATATTTATCATTTGCATTTTCACACAAAAATATAAAACATTTCTCTGGTTCCAGTTCTTAAATATGATTATTCAGTTTTTGTCAGTGTAGTGAATATCTTTGGTTTTTGACTGATCAGGCAAAGCAAGCGATGCAAAGTCCATGTAAATTAGAAGAGAAAATATTTTCTTTTTTGTCACCCCACGGGAAAATGTGCTGTTCACCACCCACTTAAATTTGAATGATTACAAATGTCGCCAAGTACATTAATTTAGGTTTCAACGTCATGAAAAATCAGTTTTCTCTGCTCTAAGAACCTGGAGGTGTGGCCACTGCAGGTTCTGAAACCACGCCCACTAGTGGGAGAGCGTCAGGTGCCATTGAACTTCCATTTTAGCTTGCCCACAAAAAAAAATCC
>JAPQLA010000024.1:10208761-10230436 GCA_029822935.1 Naso vlamingii | reverse complement strand
GAGGAGAGGAGGGGAAAAAAGCCGGCGAGAGGAAGAGAGACTATCTTCTTTGCTGACTAGTGCTTGTCACCGGGCCCTCTGGGTGTGCGCTGGCTCCCTCAGGTAGCTGGCAGCCATCTCCTGAACCCCCCCCCCCCTTCTTCTTTAAAAGCTTTTAAAGAAAACACTTTAACCGCTTTACTTCTGTCCTTCTCCTCTCTTCCCACTTTCCTCCTCTTGCAACAAGCTCGCGGCTGATTCGTGCACCAGTGATTCATGAATTTATCTCCGGCATGGCACAGTCATGCTGGGCGCACGCGTGAGTGTGTGTGTCGAGTGTGCACAGGGGTCTGGGCGATAGATGAGGCTGCATGCTGGAGGAGAATTGGGGGGGGGGGGGAGTTAGAGAGAGGGTGTGCTGTGATGCCAGCCGTGATTAGAGCAGTGGCTCTTGCCGTTTAAACACACATTTAAATAGACACAGCCTCGGGAAGATGTGGTGAGGGGGGAGTGAGATGAGGAGGAGGATGTAGTTTCTCCACTTGTGTAAACTAACAAAAGTGTTCTCAATTGTTCTGGTTTTTAAATAGAGGTCCCTCAGGCTCCACCTTCCAACTTTCTCCTCTTCCTCGGTTCGTCTCTTTTTTTCCTCCGCGGTCTCACTTTCTATTTTGTTCTTTATTTTGACACAGAATTGCTTTATCTGGCATAGATTATTGATGTCCTCCATAGATGTTTCCCTCCTCTGCATTCTTTTACATGACTCCCTCTCGTGTGTCAGCTCATTTTGGCTGTCATTCCTGTGCCAGTCACTCCCCTTCCTCTCTTTGAATCTCTCTCTCCCCCTCATTCCTTCCAAATGACTCTCTCTCCTGTGTCGCCTCGGCCCATTGTGAATTTGTTTCCTGCCTTTCTCCCCCCTCTTCCTCATTTTTTTTTACTGTTCAACCCCCAGCATTCCCCCCCTACACACACACACACACGCGCGTCACTCTTTTTTTCCCTCTCTGAACTTGGCTCGCCCTGTTTGTCTCAGGTTTGAGCGTCCTACTTTGATTTCCCCTCCCCCTCCCACTCTTCGTTCCTCCTCTCCTCTTTCTGCTGTTTATTTACATAGAGAGGGATGGAGGTAAAGCTGACAGGATGGATTGATGGATGGTGAAAGGCCATGGGGTGGGGATCTGGGCGTTTGATGGACGCTCCTGTCAGTCAGTATACTACTTAAAGAATTGGCTCATTCGTTATTGTAAAAAGGTCCTTCTAGGGAAGACTCTCCGGCTATATCGAGACATTCACTTCAGAGAGCTCATTTTCTCAGTGCTGGTGTCCTTTTGGTAGCCATAGATCTGACATTATTTTCATAATGTTGCCTTAAAGGTTCTAAAGAGCCAAAAGTAAACCATTCTTTAGACGAGTATTGACATTTTGGAACATAGAAAATCTCCACCAACAGACATACGCTGCTGCACAGCACGTCTGCCCTTTGAAAAGCTCGTCCCTTGTAGATGACATAATTATGCAGTGTCAACGTGTGACAAGCTGAGCTTAGCTGCATTAGAAGAATTAATATGCACGGCGTAGGAGGGAGCCTGTCCATGATCTTCTAATGCTTATAGCCTTTCACTCCCCTCCGCTCATCTTGGAAAGCCATCACAGTCTAGAGAAAGCTATCTCTGAAGCAATCAAGGCTAATGTTCAACGCCCCCCCCCCCAGTAGTAGGTTTTAAGACTAGTATAATCTCCATTGCATTCATTTGTCAAGTAAAGTGAATGCACTTTTGCTTGGTCATTTAATGCTGACACGAGGGTTAATTGGCTTAAAATAATCAGATATAGGCAATGATATCATAGTTATGCCAGGCTGATTACATATTTAATGCATAACTCAATATTGGAATGGATTTTTATGAAAGTCTTAAACCTAAATCGATTTTAATGTGACATTTTGAATTAATGCCAGCTAAATACTGATTTTATTGGTTGTTATTAAAGTCATATGTATTATCCATTGATTAAAAATATTATTTTTTAGACTTCCCATCCTGACAACTGTTTTCAGAAAACCTTAACATAAAAAAAAATAATATTACACTGTCTGAAAGGGCAGAAAATGTATCACATCTTAAGTACAAACTTCAAACTTTTGATTTCAGCAACTTTTCTGCGGTAGCAGAACTGTATTACTGTACATGACCTTATAGAGCAAGTGAAGACAGTGGAGCTGGAGTCCAGCAGTGCAGCTGCCAACTGTGTCATATATCATTAAACCAAGCACAGGTCAGCACAGAGAGTCTGCAGCCCGAGATGTTGCAGAACATACAGCTTGAATTAACGGCAGTACTTTGGCCAAGGTGATAAACCCCTCAGCACAAGTGAACCGAAGTGCTGTGAGACTTTGCTTCTGTGTTTTTCACACGTGGTTATCTCAACTTGAGTTAGTAAGCACTTGATGCTTTGATAATTTTTAGTTGAGACTGACTTCGCATATTTTTCTCATCTTTCTTTATTGTTTATTGGTAGAGAGACAAGACCAGTCATGCACTGAGCTGTATAATAACCCTGCCATATCAGTAAATACAGCGTGTGTCAGAAATATCTGGAGCTGAAACAATCTGTTGGTTTCAAGCAAAAATGCAAAATGTTTCCTAGTTTCACTTGTAAATATTTGCTACTTTTCTGTTTCCTATGAGATAGAATGTGAATGTCTTTGAATTTTGGACTCAGTGCTACACAATCAGAAATTTGAAGACATCACTTGGGGCTTCTGGACGTCGCAATATTTTTCAGTATTTTCTTACAAGCTGTTGGCTGATTAATTGACGGTTAGGCTGTTATGGGTAGTTTGAAGCTTGACATTCAAATTCTAAATAAACATTTGACTGCATAAGTTATCAAGCACACCGCAGATCTTTGAGAGTTGTGTGGGTTAGAAGGATGAAGGGGAAGGACAGACTTCAGCAGACAGCTGCTGGTAATGATGATTGCGCCTCCAAGAGAGTCGGGGCTCTCTTGGAGGAATAAACACCTGGAGCCACATTGAATTCCGAGTTCAGAGTTTATTATTTTTATACTTCTGGGATGTAAAAAAGACAATTCATCATCGCTTCAACCTTCAAATGATCTAGCGGTCAGATTTGTGTGAGTTCTAGGCTGGCTTGGGGGAGTGATGTCATCAGAAAATATGACGACAGACATTTAAAGATTTGAAGATTAGATTTTCAAGATTGAATGTTTAAAAGTGGCATTCGGTACAGCCCTGACTGACATGCAAATGACTAAATAAGTGTTAGTTGATGCCCAAGAAGTATTACAGCAATAAGCATAAGTACAGCAACTGCATTAAGAGCAGTAGAAGAGGTTGTTCCCATTTTCCACAGAGGATACAAGTGATACATGTGATAAGTGTCGTCGTCCTGTTAGTGAGAGGCTGCTTGACAGGACTTCCTGACAAATTGGAGGCGTGAATCAGACTAGCACAAAATCATCAGATCAAACCTCGAACCACACTTATGCTGAGTCTGTAATGGCAGAAGTGTCACGAGAACCAGAGCTGCAGAGATCATGGGAATGGCATGCAGTGGATTGAGCAAGGGGAAGAGGTGAGTGCAGGCCGCGCTGGTAGAGGTAAATGTATGTTGGCAGTAGCTAAAGGGAGGAAAAAGAGCGAGAGCACAATGGCGAGAGGAGAGAGAAGCCTGTTACTGAACCATCAGCGGCGGTAATGAGACACAGGTGCAGCCCACAGAAGCACATCTCCTATCAGAGGAGGCTGGGAAGGCTGGAGAGCAGTGAGAGATACCGCAGAGCTACAAGACAAAAGACTCAATGCAACATTTCACTTTGATAGAACATTATTACTTATTAGCATGCGCACCCCCGTAGGAGTTCTTGAACAATCACCCGAAAACAGTAGGCACCCTGGGGACGTGTCATTACTCTGGGCGCCCAGGCTTTTTCTAACTCTCCATTCATTTGCATCTATTTCGAGTGCCTAGTTAAAAAATCATAAGTGCAACACATTAAAAAACGAGCATGACATGCCGCCACATCATGGGAATAATTCTGGGTCTTTGTTTGTAGTTCATCATCAGCTCAGATCATTTCATTTAGACTTGGTTTTCAAACATATGCTAATGAAAGAGGAGCTTCGCAACACTGCAAAATGATTTCTGCACTTGATTGTTAATGAACTTATATTTGGGTTTGCTTGCTAAAAACAGAAAATGTTGGAATAGTCAGAAAAGCTGCTTTGAAAATTGGTTTGCAGATGCAACGAGAAAAAGATTAAGGAGCACCGGAGGGAGAATGTAAGGTGACAGACTGAGATAGGAGAGAAAGGGGAACAAGAGGAAAGAAGGGCACAAGCCGCACAGGAAAAGGTGTTAAGACAGCGTCAGAGGTATTGAATCAGAGGGGTGTGTGCCGCAGATACGCACTCTCTGCCGCAGGCAAGGTGGCGTGACTGACTACTGCTGCTGCTACACTTGTTTTCCCTCACCAACTTTGAGATCAGTCAAAGGCATGAACCAGATGGAAGGTTTAGGAAGGGAGGAATCCCCTCAGTAAACAAGTGTGTGTGAGAATGCATGATGCAGAGAGAGGAGAAGTGCGATCTGGTGCGGGTGCGGTCAGCAAGTGCATGTATGTGGGCACGTGGTTTGTTTGAAGGTTAGACATCAGAGAGGTGTAGAGAATGGCCTTTGTATTCAGCCAATACAGAGTGAGTAAATATTTTGGAAGGGCATGCTGCGCCGGTAGATTGTTCTTTCAGGCAGCGGGGGTGACAACGGAGGAGGGAGAGATAAAAGGAAAAGGAGACGACGAGCTGAAGGAAACAGCGAAGCAGCAGCTATGTTTATTCCACCATGCAGAGACGTGAGCACAAACTGAGCTTTGTCCCGCGCCCAGGCTAACTTAACGTTAGAGCTAGCTGTGAGAGCTTCGAGAGACGCTAGCATGAACTGCTTTGCTCTTTCCCCTTCATTTGCTGCCAAATGACATCGCTTACTCTGCTACGGGGTTGCCCTCGCTGCCAGTGGCTGCTATCATGAATGAACAATGTGTACTTCTCAGGGTCCATGCCTCTCCTCAGGGTGCCTCTCCACAGGCCCAAGGTGCACGCTACAGGACATGAAGCAAGGCGTAAGATGATATTCATGCTGAGGCGGGCTTGTTAGAGTTATGTTTGATGTGTCTCATTTTCTGCCGTGGGAACATGGTGTGAGTGAGAATAAACACATGAAGCACATGAGCCGACAAACATGCAAACTGCAGAGTGACCTCTTTGCCCCCGTAGTGTTTTATGATGTATGTATGCATGATTATATGTATTTTTTTACTATTTTGTGCAGCCACGATGGCTTTGGTGGGGGATGGAGGTATAAGAGGGGTCATTCATTCATCTCACACACACCCTCATCACACAGACACACACACACCTCCCTCACAGGCCTTTCATCTTTACTCTCACAGGCTTCTCTTGTTCTGTCAGTCTCGCTGAAGAAAAAGAAGGCGAGAGAGAGAGAGAGAGAGAGGGAGGGAGCTGGAGGAAGGATGTCAGGGAAGGGGTGAGAAGGGGAGTGGATTAAGGGGCAGAGAGAGAAAAGGACAACAAGTGATTCCAGTTTTCTCTCTCCTTTCTCTCCCCATCCATCAACCGGCTCCACCCGACTCCTTCATCTCCGTTTTAAAGAAAGAGAGTAACAGGTTGCAGACGCTTTCTCTGCTTCTCTGCCTTTTATCTTCTTTTCCTCCTTCTTTTTTTAATTGTTTCCCTCTCGTCTCATCCTCCCCTCTCCTCGCCTCGCCTCGCCCCCCCTCCTGCTTTCGTTCCTCTTTTCCTCTGTCCATCCCTCGCTCTCCCTGGGGCCTGCCTCAGCGGGTCGGTTCCAGTCTGTCTGTTTGCTGATGACTCCACTTGGAGCAGATGTGATGCTCAGCAGCTGTTGCTCTGCTCTGCAGCATCACCCCCCTCTCGACCCCCCCCACCTCATATCTCTCCCTGCCTCCCCTCCAACGTCTCTTATGTTCTTATTTATCTACATGTCTTTTTTCTCCTTCTGCCACGCCGTTGCTCAACTGTTTCGTGTTATATTTGATTCGCAGATCCGTTTTGTCTTCTCTGACCAGCTTCACCAATTTGTTTCACTCTCCAGCCTCCCCGATGCAGCTGTTAACGTTCAAAGCATATTAGGATTTTTGTATAACAATAAATCTGCACTGTCTGTGTGTTTGTCTGCCACATAAATACCGACTGTCACAGTGTAATCGAGTGAAACAAATGCTGGCAGTTGATGGCAGTATTGCAGAGGGCAGAGGGACGGTATTGTTCCATCTAAAATCTGGTGAAAGGAGAGAAATGTAAATGACTGTTTGTCAATGTGTGTTTGTGTTGTTGTTTATCCAGCCAATGACGCAATGTTGTTCAAAGCCAGGCCCACAGCTAGAATTAGAATATCTATGTTTAACTTGATGTTGAGATGTATAGACACGAAATGAGATTTGGACACTCGAAGAACGATGAAGTGGGTTTTATTTAGGCTAACTGCCATCAGTAGCCGGCGCTTCTTTGGATAGACTTATTAGAATCATTATTGGCTCTCTCTGTGTTCATTTGTTCTCGCTCTGTTTCCGTCTCTGCGAGGATTGGCTGGCTGGTGAACTGAGCATCCTCTGACAGGTGCCCTCTTGTCTGAGATGAGAAGAGACAAGAAGAGAGGAGCTGGAGGAGGGAGGCGGGAGTGGGGGGGATTCACGTCACTTTGATGACTTCAGCCTGGAGAAATCTGTTTTTGGACAGGCGTGTGTGTGGCAGGGTGCATGTGTGAGCGCGTGCACGAGCATGCACGCGCGTCGTCACATCTGTAATTGGCTGCCGCCGCCGTGCTCACAGCTCGGCCTCTGATCTTGTGGAAATCTGGGATCAGCGTGGCAGATCCGCCTGCTAATCAGCACTCAGAGCCCATGCACAGGAATATCAACCTGCGCTCCGCTCCTCAGGCAGGAATATCACCGCACTCAGGGTTTAATCGTTTCAGAAATCCCCTAATGGGAAACGTTACATGCAGTCTAATTTGAGGATGTTGAGATAAAACTTTGTCATGTGTGTGTGAGGTTGTGACGGCGATGGTGTTTGTGTGCCTGTGTGTTCTGTCACATGACTGAGACGCTGATAAGAGATATCGACCGTCACTTTGCTCCTGTGCTCTCGATAAGATTACAACAAGGCCAGATCGCTGGTGGCTCCCTTTGCACTTTACCCTCCCCGGCCTGCCCGGCCTCCCCTCTCTGCGCCCGGTGTGCATTCGTGGTGGCATACGGTGCAGCGTCATTGGGAAATTCATAAGGGGGAATCATCACTCATTCCTGGTTCCCCTTTGAGGACTGCGCTAATTAGCCAGCGTCTGTGATTAGTTGGCTTGTGTTTGATCTGCTTCACTCCTCTTCCTCTCTGTCGAAAGAGGCTGCCTGCCTGCGCCGTGATTTGGCTGTGAGGTGCACCAAACACACGCAGGCAGACTCACATAGGCTCAAAAACAGACACACAGAGATGCACACAGCGGCAGATTTTTCCCTGCCTTTCGGAGACACTGCAGGTGGCCTCAGAGACACAGTATCATACACCAGCAGACAGCCACACACACACATTAACACACAAACACACGTGAGCTGCAGTGCTTCAAACCAAAGCATGCTGCACTTCAGTAGAAAGAGTACAGCTGTTAATATTTCACGACCTCATACCAGGAACTATGTTTACTTTCACTTAGAGTTTCAGCCTGTCAATGAAATTCTCCCGAAAAACCTGACATTACAGTCAGCCTCGTATGGCAGCACAGGGCGTGGGTGGCTACTAGCTGAGAAGTGGATTTACTTAACTTAACCCCAAGAGATTACAGCTAAAGATGGGCGAATTATGAATGTAATTAAATTTGTACAAATCCCTCTCTGCTCCCCTTTTGCATTGGGTCTCAATGGCAAAGCACAGTAGGGGATATCCATGCTGCGTGTAATATGACACAAATAGGAGCAATTCTTTGGTGCGTGACAGAGCACTGTCTAATTACATCGAGGCTGTGATATTGAAGGACCCGTCTGTCCTTGAAGCCGACCACTGGAGCATGGCAGGGCCATCTCTGTCTGTTCGTGCCCCCGTCTATCCATCCTCACTTTTCAATCCTTTATCTGTCACTCTGCCTTTAGGGGGAAGATGGTAAACAAAGGCGGCTCCAACCCAATGTAATGACGACCTGACAGGGGATGGCTCCAGCAGCTTGTGTTATCTGACTCTGTGTGTGTGTGTGTGGGTGTGTGGGTTGTGCTCCTCCTTGCGATCTCTCAGAAGTGACTTCAATCTCCTAAGAAACAGATCATTTGTATTATCATTGTGACTGCCGAGCCATTATAGGCTAAAAGCAGAGTTCATGCTGTTACTGAAGGGAAACTCGGCCCACTGCTTTTCTCCTCTCAGATGGTTAAAAGTGTCGAGGTCGCCAAAATGTTTATCCATAACTTGATATTAGAGGGGAGAAAAGATACTGACTGGCTGCTCTTAACATGCAACCGTATCTTTAAATAGATAAATTGGTTTTTGATTGAGTTTTGAATTTAATTAACCTCGTTAATTAACCTCATTGTTTAATAGATGTAGATTCTATTTATCTTTTTGACTGACAGTTTTTGTTAAGTGGCATTCGATTAGTTGACCTCCTTTACTTTTCTACATCTATACCCACAACTGCAGAAGCTGTGATCTTGTCGTTTTGTTTGGTCAGTGTTGCTTCGTTGCCTCACCTTCAGGACACAGAACACAGCCATGCCTCTCTATGGCCCTTCAAAGCATCATTCTTATGATTTATAAGTACTGGATCAACCATTTTCTGAGTAATCGAAGAAAGTGTTAATTATTTTTGATAGCGAAAACCTGACATCTTAAAATTAAATTTTCAAGAAATGTTTCAAAGCCTTTAACTTGAGAAGCAAAAGCCAGTGAACGTGGTCTTTCTGCAGTAAATAATCAACACATTTTCAAAAAAATTGATTGTTTTTCCGTTAATTGGCAAAGTAATTAATTAACTATTTGTTTCAGCCCGGGCTACTTTTCAAATCAGAGTTAAAGATGGTGTTTTAGATTCAGAAGGCGTAAAATTACGCAGTGTGAGAGTATGCAATTTATCAGCAAATTAGTTCAGTAAAGTGTTCAATCAATCAATTAAGGCGGGATGTAAACACGCTAATGGTTAAACGTTGCCAGCAAAGACTGTCTTTAGTGGAAATGAATCTGTGCAGCTCGTCCCTTTTAGCAATCTTTTATTGAGTCTGTTGACCTTCTCCTCAGTCTGCGGCTTTCACAGCTTATCGCTAAAGGACATAAATGGCCTGAGTATTGTTTACACCGGTTTGAAGTTTATTGGAATTACATATGGACTTGGATTCCTTTGTGTGAAGAAAAGTGGTGCACATACTAAGAGTTTTTCCTTGTTATGCTTAACCTGCTGTTCAAAATATTTATCTCCTCTGGCTATTTAATTGTGTTGTAGTGAGTTAGATTTTGATTTTCTCATTTATTGTAAAGCTTTTATCCTTGTTTTGTCCGATTACTTTTTGTTCGTAGCTCAAATATGATTATTTGAGTTGTCATGCACGGCTGCCTTTTTAAGGATAATGAAAGCTGTTGTGCTGTTTAAGTCCTCAGAGATGTCCTCCTTTTTATTATTTAACCTTGACTGTGGCCTTACAGCCAGCTTCACCTTTTCTGTCTATTTTGTCCAACAGACATATGAGCGGAATTATTATAAGTTATGCACCTCTTCATCTTTGATTTGTCTCCTTGAGCTGCACGTCTGGCTGTTACTTGTTCATTCATTCATCAGTCTATCCATCAACATCAAAACAATACACCCTGTTCCGAAGGCAAGTTGTCATTTTGACTGCCTTCAGATAATAATCAAAATTGATCCTATCATTCAGTATAAAGGAAAGCTCCCCTCTCTCATCGGTCCCTTCTGTTTGTGACTCCTTGCTCTATTGTACCTCGTTGAAACTACATTCAAAAGCTTCTTTCTCGTTTCCTTTCTATCCGTGTTTCATCCCCTCCCTCCTCTGTATCGCTTTCCCCTTCTCCTCTATGGGAGAACTGATGGGAGGTGTGTGTCAAAGTGCAGAGTCTCATATTACATGCCTCCTATTGTGGCTTGAAGACAATGGGCCGTTCACCTCCGCCCTCACAGCTAACTGCAGACCTGCGGAAAGGAAACCATCTCAAACTTTGCAGCTGTTCTCGACATGCAAAACATGTTTCTTTCTGCTTTCTAATTGCTCCACTTATGTTTTGTTCTCCACTCATATCTTTTGTTCTGTTTTCCCACATCCTACCTACCTGATGTTTACTAATTATTGCATTCTTCCCACCTCATTGTTGCTCTAAAAAGGTCTAAATAAAAGCTGCATAGATTCAGAATGCAGCTGGATTAATCTGTTAATACGTATCGCAGACATTTACGCAAATATACTTCAGCCTTCTTGTAATATGAATCATAAACTTGATGTGTTTGCTTGCTTTGACTTGTAAGAGTAGACACGCTTACTTTTTTGTGTGTGTATTTTGAGCTGGTGGGTGTCATATTTTGGAACATACCTCGCCTTTAATCTCAAATCTTTCCCTGCAGACACTTCTCTGCGCTCCTACACAGATCATCAGTAATTCAATCCAGCTGGTTGTTGCTGAGTGTTGTGATGGACACAGTCATCGGTTTATCATAATATTGGTACGCACCTCCTTGTTTGTTTGTTTGCTTTTGGTGCCCAACCTTCTTTCTTCCATATGGCCTGCATTGATTTGGCAGCATGCTGTGTGTTCCTCCTGACAGACTGACTGCAGGCAAGACGGCGTTTTAGACCTTTAACGTGCATTATAATTTAGATTGGTCTCTCACCTCCTTAACTATGAATGAGCTGCGTGTTGACAGCCTCGTTTGACCAATAGGCTCGTCAGGAGCGAGCTGAGTGGCAGTCCTGACACAGTGGGGAGAGCAGCTGGGAAGTGAAGCCCCCACATCCCTCCCGCCGCCCAAGGTGAAATAAAGGTGAACGCTGACAACGAGAAAACCTGGAAACACAGCTGTGTTTGGGTCCGGGGGTGGGGTTGTCATGGAATTCCTCTCACGTTAACAGGCGGCTCAGTTTTTAATTCAGGGAAGGATCACACCCAGCCTGAAATATCCTCTCTGACACCTCGGCAGACTCTCACATCCAAGTGTTGTTAGGGAGGCGAAAATAGGACGCATAATCGCATTATGTTAACAACTGACATACCGAGCGATGGATGTATACAGAAAATGATGGATAAAGAGATACACACACACACACACACACACACACACACAAACACACACACATAAACTTCCAGCTTTGGACATTTGTGGAAGTACCTGGCACTTTACTCCAGCTGTGCACTTCTGACTTCGCCTGATCCTTTAATTCATGGCTATTTCTGAAGTGAAATGCTGCCAGACTCTTGATGTGCATGCACACACACAACCACACTTCCAAAGTCATTCAGAGATTGATGTCTGAGGAGTTTTTTGGCAAGCTTCCTGCCCTGATAAAGAGGTGCAAGGCATCAGCAAACATAACAGGAGAATAGATCAAGATATTTGCTAGACACTGACCCCAGACCTGTCTGAGGAATGTTTTCCTAAAGCCTCAGATTTACATTTTATGCTTGCACACCGGCTGCAGATCTGTCACTATGGTCACCCCGCAGTCAAACCCAAAATTACATGCAGGGCTAAAATAACACGCCCGCTACAATTACCATGAGAGGCGATGGCACACAGGGCTAGAATGAAGAAGTCAGACAAAAAAAGAACTAGCAGACTTGAAAAAAAAAGGGAAGTAGTCAAGGAAGAGGAGAATGAGCCAGAGGGATGAAAAGGATTTATTCCAAAATGAAAAGACAGGACAGGGCTATGGCACAGAGGGGAAAAAAAAGAAAGTGAGCGATGCTAAGAGAAGGAGAGAGTGGTGGAGGTAGAATGATGTGCAGGGCCCAAACAGACAAAGCAGAGCTCGGAGCCGCAGGGGAGTGGGTGTCTGTCAGCCATCCAGCCAGTAAGTTATTCAGTCACTTATTCAGTGGGTTGGAGCAATAGCAGTAGCAAGGCAGTATAGAAGCAGCAGTTATTTGTTTGGCTCAGGAGAGCTGTGTCCTTTCTGTCCACAGTAAATTGCGTGTTCCAAGCGAGACTTTACTGACCCTAAACGGACCCAGAGCCCGATGAAAACATGCAGTGCCATAAAGCCGTGCGAGGCTGTTACGGCCTTGGTCGTTTCCTTTTTTGTGTGTTCAGCTTTATTAACCTCTACTTTTACACAGTTGCTGTATTTCTTCATGTCTCCCCGTCCTTCTTTATCATGGTCTGTTTTCTTCGACCACCTCACTGCTTCCCTCAATTGCTTTCCTCCTCCTCCTCCTCCCCCTCTCCCTCTTGGGTCAGGTACAGTGTAGATGTTGGTGTTTATCAATAATGAAGAGATGAGAGGAGGAGGAGGAGAGCACACTGCTTTCCTTCTTACCCAGGGATAAATTATTCACCCAGTGAAGAAGAGTGCCTCTGCTCTCCACTGGGTGTGTTTCTGCGACTGCCTGTCTAAGCGTGGTTATGCTTTACCTCGTACTTGTACGTGTGGAAATGTGGTTTTTTTTTTTTTTTTTTTTTACGCCTCACCACAACCACACACACCGTTTTGACTCCTTTGCAAATCATTTTATCCCTTTACGCATGGTTTTCCCTTAGCTTGGCAGATGCTAAATGATTAAGCGTGTTATGTATGTTGTTGGTTGTGAGTCTCATCCTGTTGCAAGGTGCGAAAACAAAAGAAACCACCATGTATGTTTGATGGATCACTCCTGTTTTTCCAGTTTCACTCGGAAAAAAAACACGGCTCCCATTTCAGACCTGTTTGACTGCTGCAGCTTGCTAAACCTGAAATATTCTGTTTGTGGTATGTATAAAACCGAGAGTGAAATATAGAGGATGAAGGAGTGAGAGAGGTCCATGCAATGATGTATGCATGGACTGTTGTGTATGTAATTTATCTCAGGGTTCCTGCAGTTAAATGGCAAGGCGATCCCATTGTGAATTCCTCTACTTTACCAGTTTCCCCTTACTCTTAAACTCTCGGACTCTACAGATTTAGCCTTGCAGCGAGACGAAGGTCATGATCCAACTTTGCATGCATAAAGTTTTGCATTTTGAGCTTCATAGTTTTGGGAGCATGATAGTGCACTTTCTAAGGGGTTTTAAACTTCCCTACTGGGTCTTTTTTCATTAAGATGATACACTTAATTGAATTGGCAAATGCTTATTTTTGCAAATGAAATTCACTCAAGTCCTAAGGCTTGTTTGTTATAAACAGGCAACTAAATAGGAATATGCATCAGTCTAGGCATGTGTATACACACACACACACGCACAAACCTCCCGGTGCAGATTTCTCCTCCAGCTGTTCATTTCTCCTTGGCACTTTGAAGCGTGCTCATGTCTCCCTGTGTCCCTCCCTTCAAACCCTGATTTTTTTTTTTTTCTCCGCTCCCCTTCTGTTAAGTTTCATGCATTTCTGCTTCCCTTCCTCATTTCTTCCTGTGTGTCTGGCTCCCTTTCTCCTTCCACAGCGTCAGTTATCAAATATTTCATCATGTCACTGTGAACAAAGTGAAATGTAGCACTCCTCTCTTCTTGCACCTCTTTTTCCTCTGCTCCTGTTGCATCACGAGGGTTGATTTTACCTCCTTCCTCCTGCATGCAACCTTGCTGTAACACTGTACCACCTCTACAACAGGTTTTCTTTGTTGCTTCTCTGACTTAATTGATCATCTTATGGTGATTTTTGGCTACCGATCTCATGTGATAGCCTCAAAGTCTTTGAAGTGTCCTCTGCTATCAAACAGAGAAGCTTTCGACTCCATTCCTCATGCTAGTAAAGCTTACCGCATGAATGGATTATAATAGGATGTCATTGGAGAAGTCCAAATGAGCAGTAACTACTTCTAAATGTAGCTTTCCCATGTGCAATCGATCGGGGACCTTATAGAGAGCCCAGTGGAAAGGTCAATGAGAAGATGAGACACATCTCATGTCTTCATTTCCTAGTTTTATTCTTGGCCTGTCAAGTTGCCTCGCCTGTCAAAGCTAAGCTGCGTTCCCACTCTGCTTCCTGCATACCAAAGCAACCACATCCCAGCGTGTGAGTGTGCGTGCACATTGTAGGCGCGTTCATTTGAGGGGTTTGTGTGGCTGCATGTGTGCTTGCATTTGCGTGTGTGAAGGTCAGAGGATCCAGTGCCGCAGGTGTCGGGTTGCAGCAGCAGACAGCAGGTTGAGGCTGGTGCTGCTCCAGACTCCAGCTGATAACGGCTATTAGTACACAGCAGCAGCAGGTTGGACATGACACACAGCCACAGCAGTGTCGCTGTTTCCGTTTGGGCACAATAATGGCACTGCTGCACAGAAGTCAGGGCAGCCACACAGGCAGGTCGTTTGAACTACACTGTCAGACAGCTTGTGTCAGCTTTAATATACGTTTGGCAGACTCTGATTATGAGTTATCAAAGCTGCACAAACGAGCAAACAGAGCTCTAAAAAGATGAACATTCAGCATCCAAATCACAGGTCACGGTGTGAGATGTAACTTTGCCGCCAGCTGTGGCTCTTAATGGATAGACAGAAGAGTTTTGAAACGTGAACATTCTTATTTCCACTTCAAAAGTTGGACTATGCACCAAAAAGGCTGTGACTCCCAGGCAGGAGGTGAATAGTATGGAAGAAAACACTCTCAAACACTCGTAAAGCTGAAAGTCAGCACTTTAATCTCAGTTATTGTTTCATTTCAAGTCAATTTGCTGGAGTACAGAGCCAAAAGTATAGAAAAAATATGTCACTGTCCCAATACTTACAAGCTGAACTGTACGAAATTGCATCCCCAGTAATAATCGTGGAATTGAATCGGCGTCTCTGTGCCAATGTCTCCAAAAAAAAACAAAAAAAAAAAACACAGAAAAACAAAATTGCACTTCGGCAGCCTCACAAAGCTGGTATTTGGCAGAGCTTTCATTTAGAAACCACTTGTATCCAAGGCCAGTATACAAACACGAAGACTCAGTTGCTCTGAGAATAAAACTCAAGACGGTCGACAGGGAAAAAGTAACATGATCTGATGGATCATTTTGTGCCTTTTTTGACTCTCAGATCCTTGTTTTGCGGAAGTTAAAGGATGACTGTGGTGTGTTCTGGTTACTGTTAAATGTAGCTGTGAATATGTAATAGCATGAACACTCAACATGCATTTATCATGAGTGAGGCATTTTATGGCAAGTCATAGTCCAAGGTACATCATGCGTTATAGGCAGAAAGATGAAACTGAACAGTTTCGAGGGATTGGCTTTGACATCCCTCTGCCGTTTTTTGAAATGGATTTATTTATTATTTATTGAGTATTCAGGACAAAGATCCTTCATGTCTTTGCATCAACCCAAAGAGCGCTGTAGCTGTTTTTTAATGCAATTGGTGCAATCATTCATGATTAGTTTTTTCCATTACTTTGGTCATGAACAAGCAAAGATTAAAGGACCATACCAGTCTATTTCTGACTTCTCAACATTAGCAGAGATTGTCCCTATCTTCTGCAAATGTTGTTAGAATTCGACCATGTGTGTACTTTAGTAGATCTCAGACTGCATTTTTAAACCCCATTCACTGCCATTCATGTTGAAACATGGTTTGAAAACACAATAGGACACGTGAAAGTTCCTAGGTGCGGGTACTTCACCCTTTTAAACAGAATGTCTGTGTTTAGTTGGTAAAAAATGGCTGAGACGAAACTTATTATGCATGGAAAAATAGTAAGTGCTGCCTTATTAGCTGGAATATTAGTGTTCTTTTTAACCAGTGTTGTCACACCTTTTCAAGTACTTAATGTCACTTTTTGTAAACCCAATATCTCATAGATAAAGCTTTTTCTGGAAAAAATGTGCGAGGTTTATGTAACCCATGTGGCCGATTTTGACAAAGGAAAATGACATGTGGTAACACTGCCAGCCACCAAGCCTGCAGAGGTGGTGATAGGCTGCACAGACATTCATTGTATCGTGAAGTCAGACCAAAATGGGTCTCACACAATCACAAAAACTCATTTCATTACCTCACAAGTGCCATCCTCAGTTCCAAACCTCAGCATGTCAAGTCATAGAGTTTGAAAGGAGGGCTGGGATTCATTCTAATTCCCCTGTAAGAGAAAGATTGTGTTTGAGTAAGAGAAGTCAGAGACCGATTCCATCAGGACAGAACGGTGACGTTCCCACCCTGCACTCCGTGCTGCTCGCATCAAAGCTATTATTCTTCTGAGGTGGAGAGGGTGGGCACAACAATAACAACAACAACAGGAAAATAATGGAAATAGAGAAATTCGCACCGACCTGGAAGAATAATGAAAGAACAGAAAGCTTATTGAGACAGCAGCTAAAAAGGCCAAAAGAAAACACACCCACATTTGTCTGTGTTGCTCTATCTCTCATTCAGACACACACATACACGTACACACACACACACACACACACACACACACACAATTTGTGCTAGGAAGCAATCTTGAAGAACATGGAGAATGGGGGAGCTTCATTCCAGCCCACCTGACAGTGCATAACCACTAGCTTGATGAAATGGCAGAGAGTCAGTGAGCTCTGAAGGCCATTAGATATTTTAGGTGATGGCCTGCACTCCCCGTCCCCCTGACGTTGTGCTTTTCACCACCATAGCGGGGATCAGGCAGAGGACATGAATGCCATTAGGCGTCGCAGTCAGCCAGCGAGGCAGGCGGACACAGGCCGATAAGCGTATGTTGGTTTTATAAGCCACGGCTGGCTCAAATGGGCTGCTGAGAAAATTAGAATTTTGAGCTTTTTTCCCCCTCTTTTTTGAATCGCTCTCACACTTCTCTCTGGCTCATTCACTCTGTTTCTCTGTTTTTTTTCTGCTCTATCTCTCTACTCACAGCCACTGTGTTTCTCACAAGGTCATGTGTTGAGTCTAACCTGCCTCTCACTGCTCTACACCTCCCGCTCTTCTCCCCTCATCTGCTCTCCTCGCTCTGTTTCTCTCTACCTGTGTCACCCCCACCACCGCCACCTACCTCTCCATTTTTAGTTTCTCCTGTCGCATCTCTCTCATCTCTCTTTTTCACCTACTTTCACCCTCACTCCTCTTATTCTCCCTTCTGAATGTCTCTGGCTTTTGTCCCTCAGCTGTTTCCTATTAACCTTGTTTACAGCTCACACCCTTTCCTCCCTCTTCGTGATCTTCCTCTCCCTCTTCTCTCACCACTTTCTCTTTTCACTCCTTCTTTCATTCTCTATTCCTGGCACTGTTTTCTCTTTGCACACTTTCATCCCCACTTTCCTTTAGTCCCCCTAAACCACCCCTCCCTCCCACGCCCCCACCCCACCCCACCCCTCCTTCGCTCTCATCCTCCATCACTTCTGCATTCCCAGGCCGTCTCTCGTCTCCCCCTTTCATCCTTCCGTCGTCCTAGCGCACTTCCTCTCCTCCTTCCTTCCTGATACATTTTCATCTTCGCAGACGAATGGTGGGAAATATGGAAATGTCAGCGTGACCAGGCAGGGGATCAGAGAACGCTGTGTTAATATGGCAGGGCTGTCGCAGCACCATCAGCATAATGTTTGTGTGTGTGTATGTGTGTTTGCATCATGTGGGCGTTTAAAGACAAAATGATAGGTGACAGAACTGACGATGGTTACATCAGACTACTTGGAGGATGTTGGAGAGGTCAGCGTGTGTGTGTGCACGTTCATTTGTTCATGTGCGTTCGGTTTGGTGGCATTTCTTGGATGTCACCTGCAGGCAGCAGAGCTACAATAAAGTAGAGCAGCGGTGACACAAGGCTTCTGTTCTCACTCTCCTCCCCTCCAACACTCCAACCCTCTCTCTCTCCCTTCGTCTCTCCCTCCCTGTCGCTCCTCCTTTCTTCTCAGTCTTACCCTTGAACCGTCTTTATTCTCTAATTCCCTTAGTTCCTGTCTCTCACCGCCTCCCGTCTCTCTCTCTTCTGTTTAATATGACCAATGCTCTCTAAATATTTATACTGACAATTACTATTTCACATGCCTCCTCGCCTTAGGATTTTTCAAAAGCCTGTTGTGTCCATGTGCGTGCACACGCATGCACAAGATGACTTCTCTTCTCTGTGTCTACTTTTCTAATGAGGCAGAGTCTCTGAGTCTTCAGAGCTGGGGTTTGGGGACCATCATGGAGGATTGAGAGCCTGCACAACTTTGTTTGTCTTGTGTGTAATATTCATTTCCCTGAGGGTGTGTGGAGTCTCATAAGGCCGGCCTGTCTCTCATCTCAGCCCTGGCTGGAGCTGACCTGTGCTGCCTCTCCTCTTATTGCCTGTGAATGACAGACAACAGCTCGGCTCTGCCCCCACATTAAGTGTGCGGACCCGACCAGCTTTGCATGCGCGCCTGTGTTTGCGTAAGGATTTGAACATGTGCACATGAGCGGAACCTTAGGTGGAGTAATTCATCTTCAGTGCCACATCGTCTAATGGCATTCATCGTATCAAGATGACTTGCCCCAGACACTCCCCGAAAAAATGTGCAATCAAGGGTTTAAATAACCCTTTATCCTCTTTTTTTTTGCACTCTGCTGAATCATTTGGTAACAAGAGTGCAGCTCCCATTCCCAAAGCTAATCTGTTGTTAGTCAGACTAGTTCAGCTGTAGCTTGATCTTCACTAAACACTGTAGACATTTGATAGATCTCAGGCCAGGTGCTCGACAATAAAGCTGTCATGAGACATATCTGTAAGAAACCGCTGCTGTGTGTCTTCATGTGCAGATATGCTCGTGTATGTGTGTCCACGGCAGGAAAAAAGAGTGAGCTGTTCCTCTTTCTGTCCCAATAAGGCTCTGTCCTGCTCCCACGGGCTGCTTAGTGGTTGTCCAGAGGTTCCTCTGTGGCTACAAGGGAGTTGTTTTGTGGTTGTAAATTGGGCAGTTCCTGGGAGAGCTGGTGTTATTCTAGGAAAGGCTTATTTTCCTCCACTTTTCCACTCACTCCGTTGCTCCCTTTCCCTCTTTTCTTCTTCTGTTTTGATATCTCAGATCTCCCCAGAGAGCAAAAGGTGTGGTGTTTATTGCTCGTCAGAAAAGAAAGACAGCGCTGCCCTTTCCTCTTATCCTCCTTGCCTATGGGTGTCATGTTTGTGTGCGTATGTGTGTGTGTCTATTCCATCAGCCCTGCAGATCATATTAGTTTCAACACAATAGCTTTGGCACAGCACAAACTGGTGGAACTAGTTCTGCGAGTAATTGTTTGTCTTTAGGGGAAATTGTGTTTCACTGGTGCTGTTGTATGTGTGTAGCCTGCTGGTAAACACGTCGTGAGCGCACTCGCTCTCGCACACGCGGCCCCGGATGCAGACATTTGAAGTTGTGTATCCGCAGGTAATCCACTCTTACTTAAAACAGGTGCCATCTTGCTGACATACACTAATGCGCGCTTACTCATACAAGTAATTACATTTTCACAGAGATCTGGATTACATACACACACATACACACACACACACACACACACACACACAAACATATACACACATGCACATGGACAGATTGTCGTTCTAAAGCTCCCTCGCTCTTACTGTTTCTCACACGCCCACTGACACAACACACCAAGAAAAGCATATTTATTTTGACTTTTTGCTGCTACACAGGAATGTGTTGGCACAGCAAATGGCAGGCTATAGAAAAGCATAACCCATCCAGATGATTTATGACCTGTGTGCAAAGGAGAACTGGCTTTTCTCTTTTCCAGCACACATTCCCCTTCTTTTTGTGGCCTCTCGGTCCATGCACGCACAGTCATAGAGAGATACCAGACCTACTTGGCCTACTTGCTTGGGTTCACTAATGCTGTCCTCTGTTGTTGCACCAGACACTTCCACACTGTCCTCATTTATCATCAGGAGGCTTTGAAGCTTTGTACCACTCCCAACATGATTCCTCCGCTGCCTCTCTCTCGACCCTTCTAGTTTGAGAAGGAAGGAAACACCAGACATTAATGTGTCTTTTTTCTGTTTCTCCCAGGAGCGTCAGGTCAGCGGGTGAAGGTGGAGCCAGAGGTGTTGTCCTATCCCGGCCAGACAGTCAACCTGCGCTGTGCCTTCACTGATGCCACAGGGATTCAGCTCACAATGGTGAGAAACACATTCTAACAACACAGTTGTTTTCTTTTTTCAGTTAGCATTTGATTACTTTTTGTACCTCCACACTCATCAAAACTAAACTGGGTTTGTGATATGAAATTCTAATAAAAATGCCTCTTTCATCCCGAAATTGCAGCCTATTGTGCTGACTTGACACAGTACAATTTGTTGAAATTGCTCGGGACTGCAATTTGCTTTCACAATTGAAGTGAGCACACATTGGACATTAAGCGAATACACAGTTTAATATTTGACTAAACCTTTGGATGTTTTTCTGTGAAATTAAATATTTCCCATGTACAATTAACCCGATTCTGCAGTTGTGTGAAAGTTAGTTACACAGATGGACAATAGCAATCTGTTGCAATTAAAATAAGCATAAAATAATAATGCCAGTTCATGCACCTTGTTTATCTGCGGCGTTAAACCTTTAACTAACAAATCACAGCCAGCGGAAGTAATTCTGAGGCTAGTAATAGGTTTTTATCACACTTAGGCTTAATGTTTTATAACTCCAAACTAACAATACTAAGCTTCATTTTGCTTCAGGGGGATTGAATATGGAAATGAGAACACTTTTTAGTTGCATCTCAATGAAGTGAGAAGTGCAAAACTCTGTTTGGTTCCGCTAAGAGCCGCTGAGAGGGAGTGAGTGCTGCTCCTGAAAAACTGCACATCCATATTCATACCTGCTCCACTTTTTTTTTTATTGCGATGCTGTGTTCGCTGCCTTGTGGAGTTTACAGCAAAAAGCGGATATCTTAAAATGCTCTCAAGTGTCGCTTGTCAATGCTGTGATGAATGAGGCTTGTTGGTTTTCAGTCACTGTACGCACACCATCCACTGATCCCTCCCCCTCTCCACAGGTCACGTGGATCTACGAGCCAAAGGACGGGGAAAGGATCAACATCGCCGTGTTTCACCCCAAATTTGAGCCCAACTTCCCCGATTCGTCTGTAAAGGGCAGAGTCAGCTTCACACCGAGTCCCCCAAACCTGGACAGTCCCTCCATCCAGATAAGCGACGTGAGGATGACCGATGAGGGGAAGTACATCTGCGAGTATGCTACTTACCCCAGTGGCAACGAGCAAGGCATCACATACCTGGTCATGCTGGGTAGGTCACTTACATGATATCTTTCATTTGTTTATTATCAGAAAGGCCACAAATTACAGGAAAAACCTGAGCAAATAAGCGGAGACACACAGCAAATGCAGATGATTCCATACAGTGGATGGTTTGATGAGTGTATGCCGTGGCCTTCACAGTCTTGGGATGATATGGACTGACTTGTCACACAGCAGCCAGGAGATTCATTAATGTTTAACACATAAAAATAATGCAACTCCAACAAGGAAGAACTCTCAGTCTCAAGCTTTTGGTTTCACTTTGATGTAATTGTCTGGGGCAAAT
>JAPQLA010000024.1:9963846-9974622 GCA_029822935.1 Naso vlamingii | reverse complement strand
TATATTCAAGTTTGCCCCCGATGTGTTCCTCTTTGATTGTAGTCCACTCTGGACTTGATCGTGCCACAAGTGTTTGTTTGACATGAAAGTGAACGAGGAGGCGGAGGAGGGTGGGAAGAGAAAAAGGAAAGAAAATGACAACGAGTAGGTGTTGTTTCATTTGCCTGATACATTCTACCTACATATGCATGTCTGGAAAGTTACAGACACACCAAAGAGGACTGGTGATGCAGTTTTAACACCCATGGTCGTTTCACACGTTGCGATGTTTGTTTTAAAGAACAATAATCTGTAGTTGAAATAATGTGGCTCAGCTGCCTGCACAGCCTGTTTGTTGACTGCCTCATTAGCCACCTACTATCTGCATAATATTCAATGATGATAAAGTTCTGTCTGGAATTTGGAGCTGGAAAATGTGTAGGCATCTTGTACATCGTTTCATATTCAGAGATCTTTATTTTAAATCACTAAATGACTCCTGAGTAGGTGGGATAATTGAGTGATTCATTGGTCATGCCTTGAAAATGCATCACGATTGGAGGAAATTCACCAGTAAGTGGTGGTAAGGAACAGTTAGCCTACGTTTGATGAGTAAGAAGACACATTGGAAGATAACTTTCCTTTCAGCCTATTTCTAACCAAAATGTGGAAATGTAAGTGTGACCGCTTCGGTTGGGTCTATACCATGAGAAGCAAAATTAGCAAAGTAGTTCCTCATGTTGATGCAAGGCTCCAGTAGAAATGTTTAGGTTCGTGGATGCCTGGCAGATGTGCTATCAATATTAGTTAGTGTTATGTAACAGTGACTAAATGGTCAAAACAGGCTAGTGCAGCAGAGATTATCAAAGCTATCTATCTCTGCCTCAGGCTGTCATCCAGTAAATCCATTGATAGGCCTGCACATCTATAATCTGATGATTTGTTTCCCAATCTCTAGCCCAGCAAGTCTTATTCCCCTGCTGCCATTTGCATGCAGTGTAGTTAAACACATTTCAGACAGTAACACATTGCAAACTTTAGCAGCGTGGATGGTATTTTTTCAGTAACTCCACCTCTTCACTTGTTTATCAGTGCAATGAGGGCGATTGTTTATAAAATAAAATCCAGTCCAGGCTATATCTGGCTGAGTATTATACTGTAATAGTCTACTTTGCTCGGTCGTGTCAAATTTTCATGACCACCCAGGCAACAGAATGTTAGTGGGAGACTTGCACAAACATTTTCAAACACGCGCACTGGCACACAAACTCTTTCAAACTCGAACATTTGGGCACACACATGCTCATACAAACAGTCATATACCCACGCCCACAGTCTCGTTCTGTGTCTCTTACTTTGCGTTTCCTTCGAGCAGAGGGTGGAGAGAGATGGAGGGATAGACAGGAGAGATGACTGGCCGTGTTGTTTTCCTCCGCTCAGAGGAAAGAATGACTGCATAAGAGGAAAGAGGTGGAGGAGAGGTGGAAAGGTTTTTCATGTGCCTTTCTGTTCCATGGAGCCCACTGACACTACAACTTTCAGTATTGTAGTTTCAGTGCGCGTGTGTGTTTCCTGTAAAATGCTGCTGTGGTGGTGAGGTGGTTTAGTAGAGGAAAGTGGTTTTATTCAAAAGCCGTAGTCGATGTCTACATGAAGTTATTTTAGCAGAGACCTTTGTTTACAGTGAAACACCTGAACGACGTAAAAATGGCCCTCTTTACACTGGGCCAAAAATTAAAAAAATTGCATCCATCATCTGATGAGTGGGACAAACAGACTAACTAAGTAAGCCATAGCCGTGACATTGGCTGACAAAATTAACATAAATGCAGGTTAATGACAACAGCTGTGCTGTATAATTGCATATTCTGACATTTAAAAATGTGCAATCAGAAAAAGTTTGGCAGCAAAAAGTTGCCCTTTAACTTTGCTGCCGCACTCTGCAGGCCACTTTGAAAAAGCTCAGTTTTGGAGGTATTAAACACTGTTTCAATCCAAGCAGAGGGCTAAAAGTAAAGGTAAAAGTTTCTAATTTTACCAGCTTGTTGCAGACAAACTCTTGAATGATGATGTTAAGATCAAGAGTGTTAATGTTAAAGTCACCCTTTAAATTCACGTGAAGGCACATTGCTGTGCTTCTTATGCCAGTGTGTGCGATCTGTTGCCTAATTCTTAATCTTCTCTTGACTTTTTCTTGGCCATTCTTTGTGTCAAACTGTCCCGTGGAGGAGTAATACCTTGAGTTTAACCCACATTTTTCAAAGATTGACAGGAGAGAGAAAGAAAAAAATGCAGGGAGACATGAGAGTTGTGAAGTAGCTACCTGCAATGTGAAACATGAATGATGAGACTCTGCCCGACTAAGCTGCTCTGTTGTATATGATCTGTACTTGACTAAATGTCTTTTAAATCTTATTTCTCTCATAGAATAGATTCCACTCACGTGAAAGACTGCTTTTTAGCACTTACAAATCGTCTGAATTACATTAGAGAACCAAGAAAAATTTTCCATGGTTCATTTGAGTTGTCACTCAGTTGTTTGATATTAGCTAGTCTTGTTACATTTTTTTTCCGTATGATACAACAGGTGCGCTCCACATCATCATTCACCTTTATTCATTGTGCTCCGCTCTAACCCTCAACACTAACCCTCTTTTACAGGGTTTGCCTTTCCAGACTGGGCTTACAAGCCCGAGTCGAGCCCCGGTTCCAGGCAGATCCAGTTGTGGCACTTCATCCTTGAGCTGCTCCGGAAAGAAGAGTATCAAGATGTCATCGCATGGCAGGGAGACTACGGCGAGTTTGTCATCAAGGACCCGGATGAAGTGGCCCGGCTATGGGGGGCGAGAAAGTGTAAACCTCAAATGAACTACGATAAACTGAGCAGGGCACTGAGGTACGATGATGGAGAAACTTGCTTAATATGTTTGTTTCATTGTCTATCTGTATGTGGGAGTGTGTGTCCATTCGTAGTTTGCCACACCACAGTAATCATATTCTTATAAACATTAACCATATGTGAAAATCAAATGATCCCACAAGCATCAATTGAATGACTTATGTGATGAGACCTTGCATTCAATTACACAAAACGCTATGGTGTATAAAGAATTCTATCAACTTTGAATAGATGAAAGGATGTATTTTAAAAAACGGCTGGGTGATTCAAAGACCTTAATGAATCAGTTTCTTTAGAGTGTTAGGTAAATATATTCAGCTTCCTCTGAAATCAGGCCTGTCAAGTTATTTTAAAGGAATCTGTCTGCAGACTCAGAAACTAAGCAAGGTGTCATGTCTGTCTGCCTTTCTTCATCGATCTCATTTGCTCAGTTTCAGTGTTAAAAACAATGCTGCACCTACACGTGCACGTCCTAATTAAGCTGTACTCATTTCACCATTTCACAGACGTCTTGCCAATGTCTTCCTTGTTGCGTACGGTTGGTAACGTGTCCTAATTCAGATCACATTTGCTAAATTAAAACGCAACAAGAAAGGAAGAGTCATGTATGGAAGTATGCTACTTTGCTTTGAGGCAATTTGTCGTGGATTAAGTCATAAAAACTAGTGCGCAAAGGATTTCATTAAAATTAATGAAACACCTCAAAAACAGACATCCAGATTTAATCAAATAATTCAAGGCGAGTGAGTTTCAGTTCATATTAATGTTTCATTAAAGTGTTATCCTTGTTATCCCTGAAATACAAATATAATAGTTTCCAGTATTTTTGTTTGAGACATGCTGGTATTGTCGTGTAGTAGGGTTGGGCGATTAGATGATTGTATCGAATGTCGGTGGGTTTGTTGGAGACGATATTTTGGTCTATTTTTGACATTGTATTTTGCTAAATTAATGGTCCGCCTCCCTGAAAAATTTGCTCAATAAATAATAAACTGCTGAGCGCTAAAAACAGGAATGGGCAGAGTCTGTGGTTTTCTAACTGTGATTAAAAAGGAGTCGAGGAGGAGCTGAACTGACCAGCGCAAAGAAATGCAAGCAGAGTGCCAGTGGAGTGGGGCTCTGCGTGCAAGTTACTTGATTAAGTTAATGAGCAGTGCTGCTCCGCCACTTGCAGAGTTGAGAATAATAATAATTATATGCAAATAATTATATGTTCAAAAATGTTAGAAAAATGCAACATGCAGCATTTCATATCCTTACTCTCAGGCACAAATCCACTTTATCCCTGTGGCCTGAGGAGCGCGGGCATGAAGCGCTTCTCTGGTGACAGAGAAAAACGCTGTACATTAGTGAATCTCTCAGTGGATAATTAGCGGTGACTACCCACTGCACGTGCTGGCGAACATATCGGCAATCACTAGTTAACTGGCTGACGGTGGCTGCTTGGAAAATTTCAACATGTTGCCCAACCCTACTGTGTAGCCGACTACAACTTCTTCACTGGCTAAAATCTTCCATGTTTAGGCTAATGTGATTTAATCATAGCTCACTGTAGTAGCTACCATCTTTACGGTTTAGAAATGTCTTCTAACTAATGGTCTATCACCATTTCCGTAAATTTTAACTCCTTGCATTCTGAGTATTAAAAACTGTGTTTAAATCACAGCCAATCAGAGCTAGAGTCAATAAATACCTGTGACCACTGCAGAGTCATCTGACCTCGGAATGAATCTCAATATTTACCCATTATTGGTATTTAAAGAACTAAGAAGCCTGACTTTGAGAAAGACAAACTTGCAAGATTAGTGTGGGGTTTTTTGGGGGGTTTTTTGGGGGGGGGAGTCATTCTCTCAGGCATTTTATGTGTTTTTTTATTAACAGTATATATATATATGGACACGAGAGGAAATGAGCTGAGTCACAGGGAACAACAAGCAGTGAAGGTCCCCAGCTGGATGCTTTTTAGGAACACCCGAAGCCATAGTCTGCGCACCAGCATTGAGACTACCAGGGTGCCCGAACTTGCTGGTCCCTTGTTGTTGGAGGTTATGATGTAGCCCTGCAGTGGCGTGGCGCGAGAGTTAATGAGATTTGTCTGGATTGGTGTGCCAGCAGCAATCCTTTAACTGGACTGTTGTTGTGAAGAGCTGAGCCCAAAGGCGATTTACCAGTCTATCTATGTTCCAGCCCTCACCTGTAGTCATGAACTCGTGAAAACGCTTCATCCTGAGGACAAGTACACTACAATTTCCTTCCATGCATTAAACGGATGTGCGCACACATTGAGTGATTCGAGCAGTTGTGTTACACATATACAGCAGATAAACTAGAAAATAAGGTTATGACTTTTTAAACACACAGACACCTCTGAGGCATGTCTGTTTTTAAGAAGCATTCTGTGATCCAAATTTAGAAAACCCTCTTTAGCACTGGCAGTTGATTCCAGTTACAGCAATGACCTGGCTCTGATTAACACAGACATTCCACTAGTCATGCTGCCAAGGCACTAAAAGCACTTAACCAAGTCTATAATACCATTGCAAGAATGACCCTGGCCACATGCCTTCACACGGTCCTGACCTGGAAAAGCAGAGTTACAAGACTGACACATTTGGTCGGTCACACCTTTTGGTTAAAGCTATATGCATGAATGCTAGCCCCACCAAGCTGATTGGCACGTTACGGCAGCGATCTGGCACAGTTTTGGTTGTGGCCATTGCTTCAAGTTCTAGTATGAAGATTGCATGGAAATGTAACCCATGCGATGTAATGGTGATGGTTTGACGTCACTTTTATTGTAGAGATAATGAAATTTTAGCCCATAGTAGGAAGCCAAAATTGCTGACATTGACTTGACTTTCATGGACTTCCATTAGCTGTGTGTCCATTAACCGTGAAGTGAATTTTAAGAGAACTTTTGAAATCTTGCAAAAAGAAAAATGTGAATTAGGAGTATTTCCAGCAAATAGTTTGGAGCAAATAAACTAGGCTGCAGAGCGTGGTTTGGTCAGAAGTGGCTGTATAGGCAACGGTACACATGGATGTGATGACGTTATTGCGAAATTGGGGATTTTTTTTTTTTTCCATTTTGTTGTTTACATTTAGGGGTTAGGGGTTAGTTAGGGTTACATTTACCATTTCTAATGAGATATTTCACAGTAAACATCAAATTCGTTAATGGAAACAGCTATTGACAGCTCAGCATGCTGTTGTCACACTCGAGACGCAAAACAACTGCACCCGTAGAGCAATGCAGTTGCAGTGGAGAACATAGAAACAACATGTCACGTGTGTGTACAATTTTCACTGTGTCAGAAGTATTGTTTTTTTGTTGTGTAAACAGTAGGCATGCACAATATACACCTAATTGCAGAGCTCTTCAAGTCTCTTCTGTAGTGGAATTTGCATACAGTATTGTTATGCATACGCCGACCATGTTGGCCTGCTGGCAAATGCAGGCATAAACTCTAAAGCTTAAAATTATTTAATATTCGTTCCTTGTGCAAAAGAAGAAAAATGTCATATGTCATATTTATTTATGACAGTTGCTTTTAAACAATACAAGTAAGATATTTCCAACTTAAAACTGGGTGCTGCTCTCCCTGAGACAATCATAACGACCTGGGCAAATTTGGCCTTTTTCAACCGTGACATAGTAAGTAAACACAACGTCTGTCAGGAAACATGTGAACCATTGCTTCAGCTCAGGCTTTTAATCAAGGAAACAGCTATTTTATCGGTTATTATATCGGCAGATATTGGCGTACTGACCGATATCCAATGATTAATTTTAAAGCCAATATTGGCCGATACCAATAACTTGTCAATAATACTGTGCATCCCTAGTAAACTGTAGAGATGTCAGTTAGATTTGGTCAGAGCTATGGAATACTAAATCCTTATTCATTATTTGTTCATAAATACAGGACATCATCTCCTTTTTCAAATACAAAAATGGGAAATTTATTATGGGTTTTTTGTATCAGCTGAACCACTTTTATTTGCTGTATATAAATTATGCTGCAGAAAACAACCTCAGAAAGTCTGTCAGATATGTGATACGATATGTTTTTGTAACAATAACTGGTGATGTGGGGGTCATAAGTACATATAGCTTTAATAATGAGACATTAGGTCACAGTATTATTTTATTTTAGGAAGATGATACACAGTAGCAGACAGTGGCTGCTCAGCACGTTGAGTTCAGTATTAGAGACAACCTATATCCCTGGGAAACTCCTCAGCTTGTTGTAGTATTTACAGCGTCTCGGTCACTGTGTCGTGTGTCGGCGGCATGCTGTTTGTAGCTAAATAGAGCCAAGATTAGGCTAAGCACTTTAAAGAAAGCCACATAGACTTCTTAAAGAGGAAAATACTTTGAATTGCTTAATATAGGATGAGAGGATTTATGTTTGCTCAGTTACACTGGTGAGATTAAAATAACGTCTGTTACATAGGATCCAAAGGAGACAAAGAAAATTAACATGGACTACTGTTGTGTGCATGCATGTGATAAATACACATGCAGACTTGGACTTCTCGATTTTGAGTTGCTGAATTAGAGAGAGTAGAAGAATAAATATGGGGATAATTGTGGTCAGGCTATGTATTTATAGCATGTCCATCCTTGAGAGCTGTAACAGATTTGGAGCTTAGGCTGCAGTAAGTGCTTATATATAGCAGGTCTTAGTGCCCTTTGATGGACCAGCCTTAGGGGCTGATTATCAGTCATTTTTTTACACAGGAGTTTCCCCTCTGGCACTCTTGCGACCTCGAAACTCCTCCTCAACCAGCTTGTCTTCTTCTGTATGTCTAAATTAAGCAGACTCATTTTGGGCTGAGTGTGAGGACAGTCAAGAAAACAATACACGCATGCACGCACTCCTTTCTGTGTTGTAACCTGTTTGACACCAGAGCTGCCGTCAGTCCTTCACCACAGGAGATACTAAAAAAGAAGCGTCTCAAGACAAACATAAGTTGTAATGTAGCAAGAGGATTAATGGCACCAAAGATTAATGAAGTTATAAAAGAGGCGTTCAAAAACACATGTGCATGGTAACAGTCCACATATGGGGCAAACTGCTGGAGAGCAGGCCACCTTGTGCCTTTCATATGGAGAAAACCTGGAGTCTGCTAATAAAGGAGACCACAGTCAGCATGTGGCAAATAGCATACACACACCTGCTCACGTACTTGAAAAGGCATGTCTGTTTTGAAGTTCTTTTTATCACTCAGCCTTTATAATTATTATTTTTACCTTAATGATCGTATTCTTTCCTGTCTGCCACGCACATGGTGGAAATTCCCTTAATCAGAAGCGCTGTATTGTGTATGTGGTCATGTGCGAATGAGTTGGCTTTCTGTTGAGGGGACGCAGCCTCAGTCCATGCGTCATCCTGGACTCCCGCTCCCACGGCCGCTGTGAAAATCCTGTTCCTGTTGAGAGGATTACATTCACACTGCGCGTGTGTGTGTGTTTATGTGCAAATGTGTGCGCGTATGTGCACGTTTTGTCATTTCTTTGTCGTCTTTGTTTAATTTATTAATGAATGAGTTTATTGTTCCGTGTTGTTACATTAAGTCAGATGCATTTAAAGGGGAGGTGTCAGATCCTAGAAGAATTTTGCTCTTTGCTCGACTCGTGCTTTGGATATTCCTCAGCCTTTAAGGTCTGCGCTATCTGAAATTTTTGGATTGAATGAGAGGAAGGACACAATCCTTAACCCTCAGCTGCAGTTTAATTATAAAAATTATTTGGTGGAAAAGGAAGTAAACCTGTCCACTAGTGAAAAGACCAAGACATCACTCCTCCTCCTGATTCTCTGCACCACCGTCTCACTCTCATTATGAGACTTGTACTGATCCTCAAAGGAGAGTAGCGGGAAATGAAGCCTGTTGCCAATCAGTCATTGCAGAGTGCTGGCATAATGAGTGTAATCATGCAGGTCCCGGCTCCTTGAGACCTCCAGGCCCCCCTGTCTTCCAGTCAGCAAGCCCGCATTGGCTCCAACACAGTGGTCAGAGGTCAGGGGGGCTGCCACGCACAGCTGGCAAAGATTAACAACACAGCACATGTGCACATTCATATACACAAATGCGCCATTGTACACAGACTCTTGCACATGCAGGCTTGCTCGCACATGTGTTTGCAGTGCTCGCCTTATTTCCAGCATTCATTTAACTGTGATGGGCCACCACAGCTGGAAAACTGCCCACAGAAAAGCACGTTAAATTCAAAGACTTTATTTTATGTGTGCTAGGACATGAAAACATGCATCTAGTACCATTTTAAAGTGAATTCCTAATAATATAGAGGGGTATGATGGTGTAATGCCACTGCTCCACTTCGCCTTTGGACCTTGAAATACAGTAGCCGCTTTTAATCTGCAACGCTAAAACTGACTGTGATGTGCATTTAGAGGTAAACCTCAGTGACTGTATGTACAAACCATGTTGCAGGAAATATTGCTGCATATGCAAAGTGTTACTCACCTAGCTGGCTGGGCCTGTTTGTAGGTCAGAAGGCCTCTCTTTACAGAAGCAGTTTGTGTGGAAACACCCAGGCCCAGAGAGAAAGTGCAGAGGGAGCATGCAGGGACAGTCCCACACTATTAATACGTGTTCAACGTATGCCTGTGTGCATTGTCTTTCTATTGTCTCTGACTGCAGCATGTATGTGTTCAGCGTACATGAGCCTTGTGTGTATGTCATTGTCCACAACTGAATGAGGCCTTTATGTTCTGTGAGGGTGGAATGCACACACACCAGAGTGTGCTCGAGTACATACTGGACCTAGAGGCCATGTGACTGCCATAATGGACCCTGACCAGATCCTCTCTTTACACACAAACATACACACACACAGAGCATGTGACATGTTGCTTTATCATACCCCCAACTCAACCCACATCCCTGCACCAACACAATGCATTTCCTTTTAGAGACAGTAAATACTCATCAAACCAGGTCTCGACACAAAGCACTCTGACATGGACAACTTATACACACACACACACAGACACACACCTGAGTGTGAGCAGCTGGTGTGTGTGTGTGCATGTGTGTAGAGAAGGATCTGGCTGGGATGTGTTTGTAACAGCCAACGCTGACGAAAGAGGCAGAAAATAAACACGGGGCTCATGGGGAGTATTGTAATCCCAACTTCCTGTTACAGTCAGCGCCTATTAACAGCCCAACAATGGGCAAAGCACAGCCTGTGCACGCACACACAAGTGGGTTGGTTTGCTTCAGTTTTAGTGTTGACATTTGTGTGTGTGGAGTGATACTAATATAGATTAGTGAGCTTATACACAGATCATATTATTATAGCATAATACAAGGGGCATCTATTCTATGTTAGCATTGTACTCTGAAATCACAGGACAAGCATCTTTTAAATGTTTTTTTTAATTTATTTATTTTTATTAAATTTTGTGTTTTATTGAGTTGTTATTGACCCCACCCCACGCCCAACTACCACCTTCATAACTTCTATACAAAACAGTGAAGTGAGATAATGGTGCAGTATTCCTACCTTGAAAAGGCAGCGTAAAACAGGGCTTCTGGCTCTCTGCTTTGATTATATTGTTTTGGACCCCTGCAGGTCTGTGTAATCACAGCCTTAATCCCTGGCCTAGAATCACACACAGTTAGAACTGAGTTGATAGAAAGCCTCTCCTCTGTTTCCCTGCAGGCTTTGCCAAAATCCATACTTGCATTGATTGCTCAATCTACTCTTGGTTAAACTGGAGACGGGATAAAGCTGCATCACCTAGATGATATGTTCTGGGGTTGTGTGGGGGCACACATGCACCCATATGTTTGAGTATACTTGAATGAGTTATAAAGGCAGTCGTAGCGTCGCGATATGGAAAGTGTGTGTGTGTGTGTGTGTGTGT
>JAPQLA010000024.1:9902743-9916182 GCA_029822935.1 Naso vlamingii | reverse complement strand
CCTCTGCATCAGCTGCTCGCTTTTTCTGCTGTTGGGCTGTTAGTTCATGTGCCCCAAAATCAAGAAGCCAGTGCATTTCGTCGCTGCTCGAGGTCAACCCTCGGTTCACGTTTGTTTCACAGCTAATTGCTAGCTGTTTGTTTACAAAGTTGTCCTCAGCCCATAATGCACAGTGCAGCTGGCTACAAGAGATAGTTTAGTCTAAAATTGCGCAATTCTTCTGCAGTTTGGGCGAATCAAGGTTGGATCATCTTCATACCACAAACAAACCGTACCAGTGTTCATTTGTAACCAGACCAAGACCATCTCCTCACACAGGTCTCAGTCCGGTTGTTATGGTCTGCACCTGAGTTCAGTTACTGTGTGTTCACACCTACCCAAACGAACTGCACCGAGAGAGAAAACGAACGTGTTCAGTTTAACCAAACTGAACAAGGCAGCGGTGAAAACATGGGAAAAAGCAGCCACTTGAGGAAGCTGCCATGACTCAAAATCTTAAACTTGAAAACATCTCTTTGACAAAGCTAATTTCCCCTACAACGTTCTTGTACCTAAATTAATTAATTGAGCATGTGCAGAATTTGTGTACTTGCCCTAAAATAGGAAGCAATCAAAAGGAGTGTTAACAGGACAATGTCAGCCTTTGGACAAATGATAAAAAGCTTATTCAACCTTTTCAGATAGAACAAAACATGTTTCCAAATAGACCACTTTATAGCTAATGAGGTTTTAAAACAGGCAGTTTTATTCTAAGTGGGTTTTTATTATGGTTATTAGTGAATAAAAAGCTCCATGTAGAATATATCAGCAAATAAAGCTTTTGCTTATTACTATTAAACAGGTGTTGTTGTTACAAATATGTCTTTTCCTTGTTGTGTATGGATTGAAGTAACTCTGCTGCTTAAACTGGGATCATTTATACCACAAATAAGGAAGCTGTATAGGGTCTTATGGCACAAATGTCTTGGTTTCTTACAGCATAGCGAGCAGACAATATGAGAAACAAAAACTCCAGCAGGGGTGCAGCTGTTGCAGTGCAGCTCTATTCTGGATGTGTTAGTCATGCTGCTGGTGGCCCAAGTTGCCTCTGCCTGCCACCCCCACACTACTTTTTCAGCTCCTAGTGCACACACACATATACACACATAGCACTAGTCATCCAGCGCTGCTCGCTGTGATGTACACTCACCCACTGACCCTCACTGCAGCACTTCTTTTTTTGTCTTGCTCTTTTCCTCTAATCATGTCTCTGTTCCCTTTATTCCTGTTCTGGCTAATTATTGCACCACAGCACCTTCTGTCCTTGCTGTTACACCTTTCTTGATATATTTTTCATTACATAAATACAGTCGTCACTTCTTCACCCTCCATAAGCCACCTTCATTTGTCTTTATCTGTTTTCTCTTTTCTAAATACACAGGATCACATATGTCCAGTCCACTCCAGGGGTCCCATCCACTCTGCCTCTGGTCTCCACGACAACAGGCTCTTCAACTACCCAGCAGGCCCTCCCAGTGGCTGGATCTGCATATGTTCCATCACCTTTAGCAACACTCGGGTTCACAGCCATTGCACCACCTGGACAGGCGCTGGTGCAGCCACTGATTGCAGGTCAGTACTGTGGAGAGCTGAATTCATAAGTTCTGTTCTTTATATGCTAATTTTGTGTCTTTTCTCTTTTCTCTTTGTATGAAATTGGCAATATGAACTACAGCAGTAGAACACATGCAACCCTCCAACAAAAATAACTGACCCTCCACACAAGGCTCATTTAAACTCCAACATATGTGAACTTAAAACACTGAACATCTTTCAGAATGCGTCCTCCAATTAAGCTTCATAAATAAACATCACACTGTTTTCCCTCAACTTTAATGCTTATGTCATTCACCATCATTCTGCTGTTGATTTTACTTTTACAAGCTGTGAGCAGCTTTTCCTTTTCCTTTGTGCATTGTGAACAAATAGTGTCCATCAACAGCCCACTGTGTTTAGTGAGCATACAGTCTGCTTTGAGTACACTTCGTTCTGTCACTTCTGTAACCACACTGCACACACTCAAACCTGTTTAGAATTAGTATGTAGTCTGGAATAAGTACACGCAGTGTGCATGTGTCTCACTCTAGGCAATGCTGTCAGAACAAAGTCTAGTAACTTCAAAGATTAATAAATGATAAATAATTTGTGTAAAATTCTTTAGAAACACATTAGTATTAACAACTTATGTTTGTGTTATGTGGATAACCTTTCAATTACATCTGTAATCTTATAGTGCAACACAAAACCTACCTAAAAACTCCATGTGCGAGTAATGTTTTGCAAAATAAGTCTTGATATAAGCAGCTTTTACTCTGTTAGCTCAAAGGTTTGGGGGAAAAAAATCTTCCAATAGATTTATAAAATCCTAAAACAAACTTTTTTAAAACTCCAATTAATTGTTAAATGATAAGTTCTAAAGAAGAAATGTAAACATTTTTTGTCAAGAAAATGTACTGGATTAACGCTCGAAGCGTTTCAGAAGATGAAAAAAATGTTCGGCGCTAGACTCTTATGTTTCCTTCATCCAGGTCAGCCACCGCTTCTGGCCCCAGCTCAGTCTCCATCACCCTCCACCTCGGCCTCTGCCTCAGGCGGCCAAATAGTCACCGCCATCTACCCTCCTTCATCCAGCGTCACTATGGCAACAGGGGTGGTCTCCATGACAGCAGTCCCCCCCAGCGTGGCCTACTCTGTCTCTAGCCCCTCCAGCGCTTCCCCCCACAAACACACAGCAGCCTCAACCACAGTCACGCACCCACATCCGCAGTTCCATCTGGACAGACAGGCAGACAGGCACCTGCCTCCAGACAGACCTGCAGATCGACAAACTGACAAACAGGCTGAGAGGCAGACAGAACTGCTGATGCATTCGGACAGACAGCTAGAGAGGCATACCCAGACCTCCAGCAGTAGCAGCTCAGTGGCACCTCCCAGTGGCTCGGCTGTGTCCATAAGGCCCTGCAGTCCTCAACTTCAGATCCAGACACCCGGTACTTGATTTTATTAAGTACTTTACCTGCAATGTTGTAATTTATAGTGAATTGTTTTATTGATAGTATTTATTTTAAACCTTTCTTCATCTCTCTGTTTTACAGGCAGTACACCAGGTACACCCAAACTAACTCAGCTTCCAGTCAGGACCCCTCAGAAGGTGAAGGCAACAGTGGCAAACATCCCTGTGGGCAGCTATGAAGGAGGAGGCCGAGGAAAAGAGAGAGAAAGGGAGAAGGAAAGGGAGAGAGAGCGGGAGCGGGAGAGAGAAAGGGAGCGAGAACGGGAAAAGGAGAGGGACAGAGCAGCTGCGGCTTCTAGTAATTTCTCTTTTGATCCTGAGTCTCCATCAACACACCCCGCTGAGGAGCCGCCATCCTCTGACAGACCCCTGGAGGGCTCCAGCGCAGCGGACTCCTCTGACACACGGAACAGGGAAAGCACAACCACCAAAGAGGTGAGAGGAACATCACGCACTAGCTTTTAGCTCTGACTTCGAGAGGAGAAAAACGTTGACTCATAAAATCTCTGTTGCATAAAATACCTAAATTTAACTTTCTGTGCAGACTGGATGGAAGGAGTCCCTCCCCTCCTCTCCTCTACCCCCTCCATCAGCCATAGAACTCACCCTTCCACCCCCTCAGACTGACAAAGATGGTCCTACACCCAAAAAGGTCAAAGCCCGCCCACCCCCGCTCAAGAAGACTTTTGACTCTGTGGACAAGTGAGTTAACACCTCTGTGATCCTCTTTGTAAGGCTGCAGAAATCATCAGTGGACAGTGTGTATACTGGGTATGTTCTGTGTGTGCGTTGGTCTGGCAGGGTGCTGTCAGAGGTGTATTTTGAGGAACGCTTTGCAGAGCTGCCAGAGTTTCGTCCCGAAGAGGTCTTGCCTTCACCCACTCTGCAGAGTCTGGCCACGTCCCCCCGAGCAATTCTGGGCAGCTATCGCCGCAAGAGGAAGAACTCCACAGGTTTCATTCACATTTTATGTTTTTGATGCTGCTCTGAATGATTTTAGACTACTGCAAGGTAGCCACAGCGACTGTCGTGAATGTGCAGACATTTGGTGAACAGCAGATAATTGCTGTAGTTATGAAAGTAAATGTGAACATGAAAATGATGTTACTACATTGAAACCAGTTTAAGTGTTTCAGTATTGTAATCAAACACTAAAATCATTTGAGGTACCAAAATTATTTCATTTTTTGCCTCTGTGCTTTCTCAGATTTGGACTCAGCCACGGACGATCAAGTCTCTCCCAAGAGAAAGAGTCGGCGGCGCTCAAGCTGCAGCTCAGAGCCCAACACGCCTAAAAGTGCCGCCAAGTGCGAGGGAGACATCTTCACCTTTGACAGAGCAGGTAACACACAGGGGAGAGCAAGGGCACATAGAGAAGTGTATTGTCTTACTTCAAATTGGATAATTCAAATAAAATGCTCCTTCATAGTTTGCTTATTTTAGTCAGTCTCACCTCCAGTGAGAATTTACTTTACATGGTTTCAAAGATGATAATTGGGTAACACTTTACTTAAAGCATCCATCTATAGTGCATTATAAACATATAACGGAATGCGTTACAATGCATCTGTAATGCTGTATAGTCATAGTTATAACCCAACCCATATTTATAACCACCTATAATGCATTTTAAGTGTGTTCATAACGCGTTATAATGTGTTATATATGTTTATTACATGTTATAATGCTTATAGAGACAGGCTTCATAGAAAGTGTTACTGATAATTACAAGAAAAAAACAATAAGAAACTATGTAACAACGCTAAGCTACTTAGTTCATAGTTCAACTTACTAGTGACACAGGTGCTGCAGGGCACATTACGGATTTTACTTTCTTTTTGGGACAATTTGTTTTCTTTTTTTCCAGAAGAAAAAAAAAAAGTATATGATGCAGTTCAATATGTCAAGTAGGCATGGATGACTTGAAGGTCAGCAAAAATTGCTTAGCTGTTACGTGTAATGAAGAAGTTCTGTTGATACTTTTGAAACAGTGGTCAAAAACAGTTCACTCCTTCAGAAAACTGTGAAATACAGCAGAATGAAATGCTGCTAAGTGGACCTTTATTGAAGATTTCCAACGTGTGAGGACTTGTTGGAAAATCTGGAAACATGAGCCAGAAAGCAATTCCAGACTTGGAAAAACATTTTACCCACTGCTGTATTTTTCCTGCCATGTTTCACCTCTTGGAGTATTTCAAAGATGATGAGACTTAAATGGGGACATTAGTAGCCTTTAAGAGCCATGAAGGCTCATAGGGCAGGAGCACATTTCCTGTTTCTGTAGCATGAGGCGGCTTAATGTATGAGTGCACCTCCTGGACATGATGCTAATATGTCACAGGGACTTGGGGACAAATGGGGACATAGACAAAGATTAACAGGGTTGCAGAAGAATCAACGCCTCCACCTGTTTGTCCCTTTTTTTTGTTCCCAGCCACAGATGGAGAAGACATCCTGACAGACCTGGAGTTTGATAAGGTGCCATACTCCTCCCTGCGACGAACACTCGACCAGAGGCGAGCACTGGTCATGCAGCTGTTCCAGGAGCAGGGCTTCTTTCCGTCAGGTAAGACACGAACACACAAACTACACAGTGTGTATATTTAAGTGTATATACGGTAGATTTGGTTTGTGCTTATAGACATTTTTTTATGTTTTTCTTTCTTTGTTTTCAGCTCAAGCCACTGCAGCATTCCAGACAAGATACTCCGATATATTTCCCACCAAGGTGTGTCTGCAGCTGAAGATCAGGGAGGTCCGGCAGAAGATCATGCAGACGGCTGCTCCCTCTGATGCCTCTGGTTTAGGCCCAGATGTAACTTGCTCGCTCCCTGGACCCTCTGGCTCTCATTCAGGAGAAGGATCTGCGAGAGGATGTGGGGATCTGCAGGATGAAGAAGAGGAGCAAGGGACAGAGGGGAGCCCGGAGGATCATCGGGATTCACAGGACTCCTCTAGATGAGGGATGCTGACGAGTTACATTGACCGAGACTGACCAATCAGTGACTGCTCACGTCACACCTTTCACCCTCTTACACGCTTTCACTCTCAATAGTCTGCACTCTTATCTCCCTTTGGTCAGTTCTGATTTCTCTCCACTCCCAGCAGCCAACCTTTGAGAGTGAGAGATGTTTGTATGCAATGTTTTTTTTGTTTTGTTTGTAATGTGTGACCCTTGTACCAAAACATACAGGTGAAAGACCAGTGGCACAAAAACACCACCATAAAACACACACACATACACGCAAACACTGCAAAACTCCTGATACCCACACTTGATTGCGCACTCTGTATTAACCACCTTAAAGAAATCTCCCACCGATGCCAGTGAACGGACCATTGCGTACAGCCGCGCTCATTTGCCTTGAAGAAGAAAGGGTTCTGGTTTTGGACAACAACCTGCTTAACCCATCCCAAGACAGTAAAAGTCAGCAGTTTTAAAATGATGCTCTATGTTTTACTTGTTTTTAATAGGTTAGAGGAGTAAGAGCAGGAAGTATCTGCTTGAGGAACAAGCTGTATGTAGACTTAACTGTTTTGAGCTTGTGTCTCGTTTCTGCTGACATAAGGGGGCTGGGCCCTCGACAGCTGGAAACTATTTGATTTGACAAGAGAAATCATTACTATGGACCTGGAAAGATAATTTTCTCCATTTTATTGCTCACATGTAGACCTTCCGGGGAGGTCTAACAGGAGTGATTGAAAACTGACTGAAACTGAAGTGGACTTCTGGCAGTGCCATCATTCCTGCAATTAGCTGTCTGGCCAAGTCCTCCTTGCGACTGAAACTAGCACATGCCAGTAGGAAGGAACAAAGCATTCCTGTGCCTCTCATTTGCGAGCCATGAAGGAAGGAGGTGGGTTGGAGTCAACAGGCACATCCTGGCTCTTATTTGTGGAGGTTGGGCTGATAAGGCCTTAATCCTCTCTTGCCAAGCAGTTTTATTAACTTTTTTTAAAATAATTGATTTGTATTTAACATTGTCATATTCAGTTTGTTGTTGTACTATTCCTATGATTATTATTATTACTCCTTTTACTCCTTATACCATTGCAGTGAATCCCGGTCCTTTTCATTTTCCCTTATTTCTACCAGCTCTTGTTTTCTTGTACTAGTTTTTTTTATATATATATAATTTTGGAGGCAGGTGAGGTGCTGCTCCACACCTGTACAGTTCTCCATTGTAGTCTTCCCTTGCCTCTAACCTCAGCAAGGACCTGCGGTGCAGTTATTTTTATTGTTCATTTCAAAGAGGACAAACACAACATGGACCTTTATATTCTTTGAACAGTAATAAGCCGTGGTTTTAGACGACCCTGTATGCCTCTCTGTCCCTCGCTGAGTTTGATTCTATACCCTCTAGACTTGTACATCTCCCTTCTCCACCTCTTTCCTTCCCTTCTTCCTCCCTTTGTCACTTTATTGCTCTCTCCAGACCTCCTTTTTAGACAGGCGGCGGAGAGAAAACTGGGGGAAGTGAGGGGAGGGTAATGAATCAAAGAGAGCTGGTAGGATCTAATACTGGTTGTGTCTTTGTGCAAGACTTGGTTGTGTTGTATATAGTTACTGTAGAGTCAGTAGACTCATATTATTGATAAGGAAAAAATCTGTCATTGAACATAAGTTGACTTTTAAGACACCCATTACCAAAAGTAAAACACATGAAATTTAAAAAAAAAAAAGACAATAAATATGGCTATTAATGTTTTTGTGTTATGCTCCTTGTTTTGCTGTTCCCGTATACAAGAGAGGAATTTATATGAATAATTTAAGTTTGTATCTGTATCTTTCAGTATGCAAATAAATATAGGTGGCAATGTGAAAAAATGGTTTTCCTTAAGCAAAGGTACAAAACACTGAGCAGTTCAACAGTGATCTAAAATGAAGCAGTAGCTCATGAAAATTAAGTTTACATCATCTCTACAGTGTACAGCGTTAGCCACGTGAAATTCATTTTTTGATTGTATTAACAGACTTTGTTTAAAATGTTCATGATCTTGGAAAAAAAAACAAAAAAACATTTATTGATTCACTCATTTACAACAGAATCTTTTGCTTCAGCAGCACAAACAAACCTTTAAACAAGAAAAAATTTACACCCACTTCACAAAAATGAATTAAAGATTAGTCACAAACTCATGAATTTGGGGACAGCAGGATAAATTCTATTTTTTATGCTTCAAAGTTGTCCTCAGAGTAGCTGCAGTCCGTCCACAGCAAGGGTGTTCTCCAAGGCAGTATGATAGATTTCCAAGGCCTCCTCCAAAGGCAGCGCTCCTCCTTCACTGGTCTCGATGATGGCTATGGTCTCCCCAAACTCATTACACATGATCGTAGGAGTACCCTGTGCCTGAGAGGAGAAAAATTCAGAAGAGGTTTAACTAACAGCAGAGTGGTTACACAAACAGATTTACAGGCCCTATTCAAATGTCATCCTCCCACTAATTTCAACCGAAAAAGCTTAACTTTTAAACTAAAAACAGTTGATTTAAGGCAGAATAAGTAAAATTTGTTGTTTGCAGTTTGTGAACACAACTTTTGACACTGGTCCCTCTGCCATGGGCTGCATTCTACCACCTGGTTGTTACACTTAAGTAGAGTCCCACCCTCACACTTTACACATTGTTACTAGCTGGGCGCTACACACCTACTGGCCAAAAGTTGACACCCAAAAACTTCCTGAGCACAGCAAAATAAGTAAATACAGGCAGTGGGCAGCGTCCCTGCAGGTACAGACACTACCACACACTTCTGGTCGCTCATGAGTGATGATTTCAAAATTGGTTCCATGAGTCTACACTGTTCTACGTTCTGCCTTTGATATTTTACTAGACAGGATTAATTCATTCCCTAGGATAACCTACTAATTTCAGCTTCGCGCAGAGCTTAAAATGGCATGAGAATAATTCTGACCTGCTGAAGATCTGAGGCTTGGATCTGGATGAGCTGAGGTTGCCCGTTAGATAGTTCTACTGACGAGCCGTCCACCACCGCCACAGCAGAGCTGTTCTCCACGGCAGCTTGGGCAGCAGCCTCTTCATCCAGCCTCTGCTGCCTTGCGTGGGTCTTCTTATGGTTCCTCAGGTTGGAGAAGGTCTTGAAGGCTTTGCCACACTGGGGACACACATGCGGCCGTTCGCCCGTGTGTGTTCGACGGTGTTCAGCCAGGTGCATACTCTGGATGAAACCCTTTCCACACACTTCACATCGAAATGGCCGCTCACCTGAGTGTGTCCGCAGGTGCTCTCTTAGATGTGTGTTCTGGCGGAAGCGCTTGCCGCACACTTGGCAAGGAAAGGGACGCTCACCAGTGTGGACTCGCTGGTGAAGTGCAACTCCGGAGGAAGACACAAACAGTTTGCCACAGACAGGACACTGGTGGGCTTTGGGTCGCTTTCCTGTGGTGCATCGCGGTCGCCCAGGGCCTAAAGCGCAGTGGCTAAGTCTGTGAAGTCGCAGATTGGCAGGAGAATTGAGTTTCTTCCCGCAAATGTTGCAATCTAGACCCCCACGCATGACACTGGTTGAATCACCTGATTCTGTCTTTGCTGTGGTTGAGGTGGAGGGTTCTACGGTCAGATCTCTACCCAACTCTTTGCTGACTTCTATTCCCGCACCAGACTGCTGCAGAGTTGGATGCTGCTCCAGAGAGTGACTGTCACGTTGCTTCCTGGTCAAGAAGCCAGCCTCACACTGAGAACATGGAAACGGGGCTGGAGAGCCTGGATGTTGGGTGTATCGATGTGCTGCTAACTTTGTGGGCCAGCGGAAGGTTGCAGGGCAGTCTGGGCAGGACAGTGCTGCAGTATTAGAGTGCAGCAGACTGTGCTGACGGAGGTTGGAGGACTGCGAGAAGGAGCGATGGCAGACATCACAGCGGTATGGTCGCACACCAGAGTGGATAAGATTGTGCCTCATCAGATTGGCTAAAGATGAGAATGTTTTGCCGCAGTCGGAGCATTGAAAAGGCCGCTCACCGGTATGAGTGCGAATGTGGTTGCGCACATGGATGTGCTTCTTAAATGACTTCCCACACATGCCACAAATAAATCTGCGCTCAGAGGCATGTGACTTGCGTCGATGGTGAAGTAGCTGCAGCTGGGAGGGAAAGGTCTTAGAGCATGAACGACAAGAAAAAGGCCCTTTGTCTGATGATGCAGCTGAAGCAGCTTCTGCTGAATCATCTGCCCCAAATGTGAGTCCTGCACTAGTGTCATCCAGGCGAGCCGGCTTTGTCGCTAAGGCAGACCTTGTGGCATCCTCCACATGTTGGCCATCATCTACGCTGCCTTCAAGTGGGGCAGATACCTCCATGTTGGTGTTCTCTACTTGCTTCTGCACTTCACGCCCTTCCACTTTGATCTGAGAACTTTGCACTGGATCTTCTCCCATTCTTTCCATCTCGTCCTCTGTGAGAGGGGCCATCAGCTTATTTTTTAACTCACCAGCGTGGGAATTCTTTTCTCTTGCTCTCTTAAGGATGGCAAGAGTAGAAAGAGATGCTCTCCTTGGAATGGATACCTAGAAAAGACAGCAAGCAAATGTCAAATTGAAACATCATAATAACTTGAGCTGATGACACCACTTTCTGGGATATGCTTATTGTACTACCATGGAGACAGGGCCAGGTGTGCCAGATGAATCACGGTTGAGGTGGGTTCTTCGGTGGTAGAGGTACTTGGTCATGTTGGTGAAAGTTTTGGTGCAGAACTGACACTTGTGAAGGGGGTCTGCAGTGTGGGACTTCCTGCAAGACACCAGTAGAAAAAGATGCAACAAAATCAAAAGATCACATCAGCTGTTAGTTTCTCACTGTTATCTGAGCTCCTGTGGTGTCACCATGCCTTTTACCTGTGCATGATAAGAGTCATCTCAGTGGTGAAGCCATTGCCACAGTCCACACACAGATACCTTGCCACACCCGAGTGTGTGCGCATGTGTGTTTGCAGTGATGTTGCCTTCTTGAACACCTTGCCACACTCGGGACATTCGTGCGTGCCCTGCTCGTGCACGCGTTTGTGAGCAGCAAGTCGGTTGACTGAGTTGAAGGTGCGGTTGCAGAGTTCACACTGTTGAGGCTTTGCCCAGACTGCCCCTTTCTTTTCTGCTACTCTAATCCTAATGTCCTCCACCTTCTCTGTGGTCTCTTCCCTCCCTCGCACTTCATCGAAGCCACTCATGACACCTGGCCCTCCACTTTCTTTGTCCTGACACAGGAAGTGCTCTCCCTGGTGCTGGAGGAAGTCTTCCGGGGTCTGGAAAAGAAGCGAGCATTCTGAGCACTCATAAGGGTGGATGACCACCACCTCTGTTGGTTGCTGCTGATGCTGTGGGTTATCCTGGACACTGGGGGCCAACCTTAACTCCAGTCTCTGGACACCGTTCTCAGATACCCCTAGCTTTGCCACTTTCCCTTGGCCCACAGCAGGCAGCAGAGTGTTCAGTTTGGAGAGGCGCTGACTTGGAGCGCTGGAGTTGTCTGCCAGAGCTTGAGCTGTGAGAATCTGCAGGTGCATGGTGGCAGAGCCGGGTGTGGGAGTCACTGGAGGCAGAAGAGAGGAACGGGAGGATGCGGCAGCCTTGGAGGCAGACTGACGTTTCTTCTGCTGTTGCTGCTGAGCAAGTACCTGGAAGATACAAACAGAAATGAAAAGAAAACAAGTTTCAAAGGGAGCAAAACCTTAACACCCCAAGTTATCATACTCATTCGTCTGTTGTGAGGTGTTTACAATGCCAAGTACCTGTGCCAAGATCTCTCCAGCCTGCTGCTCACTCAGCACATAGTTCTGCGTGTTGTTCAGTGGAGTGATAGTGCCATCAGGCTGTAGCACATACTCCTGTTGCAAGGGACAAAAAATATGGGTTTCTACATTTTTATATTCTGTCACTGAAGTGCTACAAAAAAGAAGCTTTTTTTTTTTTTTTAATAGATTGCTTTCATTTAGAACAGGAGAGGTGCTACAGTGAAGAGCTGTCGTCACGCTGATTCATCTCTCTTCTGGTTGATAATCAAATGTGACTGGAGACTGAATGTCTCACTGAATGTTTAGAAACTAGTCAGCACTGGCTTCATTTACCACCATGAGTCACTGAGGTAAATGTGTAACTTTTATGCATTTTGAATGCAGTCTACAATATATATGACCTTAATGAGAGACTAGAGTGAATCCCTCTTGGATATGCTGAGTGTTCTCATCATACAGAGATTTCAGGGAGCGTTTGCTTTTGTATTGGCAGAGAGAACGAGTAAAAGATAAATATTACCAGAAACCAATACTGCTTTTGACTGCTGTCAAATATTGTAAACAGTTGAGCACAGCAGAGAGTTACTGCTGTCACCAGCGTGACTGGTCGAACACCATTGCTCCATTGTTAACCTTAATCCTCTACAATGAGATCTGACCCAATAATATCTGTACCATCAAAAAGTCTGCGCCAGTCAGTTTTATAAAATAATAAATAATTTTGACAATAACAGAAACAAAAGCTTAAAGTTGCAGTAAGTAACTTCTACTAATTAGCTAGCAAGCTAATGTTAGCTGTAGCATGAGACTGATTAGAAAGCACGAACGGCTGCAGGGAAAGTTGCAGTAGATAACTTCTGCTAACGAGCTAACAAGCTTACTTTGGCTGTAGCATGAGACCTGTTTGGAAGCAACTCTGCTGCAGCCGTTGCCTCTGGCTCGCATTTTATGTCGTTTGTCGTCGTTCTCTCTTTGAAGTCCGGTTTGAACCATAACGAAACAGTTGCAGGGCAAGTTGCAGTGGAGTAAACTGATACCCATTTCAGCTCGAGCTTGAGCCGACTGACGGTGTTGCCTGCAGACACTCAATTGTCGGCAGAAGCAAGTCAGAGCTAAGGCACCAACAAATAATCAGCTCATATCGACGTCACCTGTTGCTAACAAGTGCAGCACAGACCGGCCAATTAGAACAGAGAGTACAGAGAGCATCACTGATTGGGCCAACAGAATGGGAGCAATAGGATTTTTATCAATCCTGAATACAGAGGCATGAGAAAACACAGAGATCTCACGATACTCTCAGACCACGTCTCTTACTAATAGCTGTCTGTGGATATTATGGCTTTTTTTTTTCAAATAGAACACAAAAAAGTCATTCATGTTTAACACAAAGTTACCTACTGAATAGGGCTGAACAATTTTGAAAAAATACCTAATTGCTATTATGTGGACTGATATTGCCATTGCAGTATGATTTGCAATATGAGAGCAAATTTTAATTTTTACATAATCATTCTCTATTTCATTGAAAACAAACAGATTTTTTCTTAAGTCTGTAGACTATAATGTGTGGGCCCAGACAACTCTGCAGCACCACAATATTTGAATTAAATAGTAATTTTGACTTACATTTTATCTTTTA
>JAPQLA010000024.1:9703092-9713215 GCA_029822935.1 Naso vlamingii | reverse complement strand
GTGTTACTGTATTTAGTATCATCCCTGTGTAAACACAAAATCCTTATATTGAGATTGGTGGTTCACAGTTATTATCCAAAAACAGGTTAACATTGAATTTTACATAAAATCTAAGTAAAAGCTTCTTTTTTAACATCTATGTTTACAGTACAAGGGTTCAGTCTCCCACTTGACCTCTGAAGCATTACTACATTTCTCTGTGCTTCATCATTACAGTACATAGCAGGAGTGTCATAGATATGTCTGTGTGTCCTCACGGATATGCATAATACAAACAAATTGTTCCCCACCCGTAAAAACATCACTCCATAGTGCTTTAGCTTTGTCTTCAACTGATATCATGATGACTTCAAGCATAGGTTAATGGTTTTCGAAGTCTGTCTTAAAGAAACAAAATGAAACATGACCGCAACCCACAGGTTTGAAAACGAAACTTAACAATGCACATTACTATGCCACACAAAACAGCAATTTTAGAGAAACCGGGTCTTATGTTACTGAGTAAATGTCCTCTGGTTTCCCTTCTGATGTCCCACAGCTGCTCTGTCTGTCTGCAGCCTTTTATGTAGCGTAGCTGGCCCCAAAAATTATACACCAGTCTGAGATAACTCTTGCCGGTCCTCTTGCTCGCTCACTGTCTCTTTTCTTCCATTGCGGTCCTCTTCACAGTGTCCGCATTTTTGTCATGAAGATAGTAGAGGCTGTTGAGTCCAGTTACATTTCCCATTCACTCAGCACTGGTCTTAGCCCTTAACCGTCATGTCTGGCAAGCCAAACCTCCTCTGATAGTGGGACAAAAGACAGCGTCCATGTTGCTTTCAGCAACCTCTGTGAATCAGAGTTGAGGCCGAGCAGTCTGAGGACATCAGAGACATATGTGTGACATATTAATGGTTTCATTTTCAAAGATGGCAGGTCGCGGTCAAGTTATTACTTAATGTGTACTGAACTCACATTAGAAAGGAATCAAGAAAAACTTGTCTCCAGGTACAAATGAGCACCTTGTTTAACACATACAACAGGGAAGCAGCCTTTGACAGTATGCTGACAACAGCAGTGTTCACATCAATCCATAGATTCCTTCTTTTAAAAAAAGCAGTAGTACACACTAAACACTGTTGTGGGCAGGTTTTCAGTTGAGTAACTTTTTTTTAGATCCATTCCCAACAGTGTTTCAAGCCAGCACTGCCCGTCAGCCTCAGTTTGACCGCCAGAAAACCCCGTCTTTTAAACTGACAAGTTTTAACTGGAAGTCCAGTCTTAAGGTAAGACCTTAAGTTTAATATTCCTATTATCTTAATTATTTTCATTTTATGTGGTACAGCTGTTATCCATCCTTTATTATTCTTTAGATACTTAAAAGTTCCATTGTGCTGACATAAAATGCTATCTGCTTTTTGTGTAAAGACTCCTGAATGGTTGATGAGCCCTGCTGAGACTTCTGTCAGTCTTTTGGATGATATCCTCAAACCTACTCGCTCTCCTCAGTTCTGCATGAACTTTGAGCCCTCTGGAGCTTCAGCCCGTGATCACTGGTTTGCTCCCTCCCCTACCTCATGCTGGGAAGAAAAGCCCTCAACATCACATCAGTGGGAAGAAAGTTTCAACAGGCCAAAGAGCAAAGAGGCTGATATGTTAGATTCTTTTCAAAACAGCTTTTTGAACCCCATCAGAGCAGTTACAGAGAGGAGAAGTGGGTCTCAATACAATGCCAGTAACATCCAGCCTATCTTTCCTTACCAAACTCAGCTTCCAGATAAACATCCAGCAGAGCCAATGAACTTTCACCAGGAGCAAGACCCATTTGAAACTGACAGATACTGTTTTGGTCCCTCCTCCGCCCAGAGTCTTAATCCTCAGCAGATCAGCAACTACCAGCCTTTTAGACAATACAGTCTTCCTTCAACTTGCCCATCCTTTAGGTCACACTACACTGACATGAAGCATTACCCCCCATCTCATATGCTTGAAAGGGACCCAGTGCACCCTCTCTCTTCATTTCCCAGCCCTGAACACTGGTCCTTCCCACCGATGAGGCTGTACTAATGTGTAGTGAAACCCAGTACTGTCTTATGTCCTACCATCAATGCTTTTTGTTTCGTAAGCAAAGATATGTGCTGTGTTTCCATATTTTAATAAACAAACATGAATGTAATAGCACAAACTGCCATCTCAACAGTTAGTTATTCTATTCTTTTGTCCCATTCATGCTAAGAAGACAAAACAAATTATGAATTGTTTGCATTCTTGCAGTAATTTTTAATATGCAGAGCTGAATATTAACACATATCTACCTTAACACAGGTGCTGTAATGGGAAATTCTTTACAGACCAAGAATTTTATCCAAGAATGCGTCATTGTAAAAGTTATTTTATATTTTGTTGTGCATCATTTAAAAGCAAGAAAGACAAAGTTGTACAATTGTGCAATAGAGACACACGACATCAAGCATTGCTAAATATGCAAATAAACTGAGTACAAGATATTACATTTCTGATTCATGCGTATTTAAATGAGGTTGTCATTACTCTTACAAGACATAAGACTACATTTACACCATATTTTTATGACACTGTCACTGCAACGGAAAAGTTAATCATTTAAGATATTAAGATGAGTGTCTTTTCGGTCATGAACAAAAGGATCAAATCTTTTTAAGGTAACAAGTAATAGTTTTCATCTGATGTGTGATTTTCAAGATGTTCAGTTTCTTGGCTTTCATTCACACTTAAATCATTTTCTTCGGTTTCGAGTCTGCTCCCTGCTCTTAATCCCCTACGCAGCTGATTCCAAAAGAGTTCCTGGGCCTGTGTTGGGTCTGTGCAGTCTGAGCCAGGCCACTGCAGGTAAGTCTTCTTTAACATCACTTTCCTCATGCGATAGTAGGACGACAGCTGCCTTTCAGAGATTGGCTCCAGAAACACGAGCAGGAGAACGTCCCGGTGCTCATCGAACAGTCGGTAGCTGGCCAGTTGGATCTCCAGAGAACACCACTCACTTCTTAGGAAATTCCTGCTCACCACACAAATAGTTTTACGGCTGCTATAGACAGCAGAGACGATGTTGTCCACAATAAAGCGGCCTGGCTCAAAGTCCCTGTGATGTAGGCAAAGTTTGAATGATGATCCTTTACCCTCCATATTGGGCAGCAGCTGGTCCATGACCCATTGTTCATCAGAGGAATTATAGGAAATGAATGCATCATATTTGCAGTTTTCCTCTTCCTCTCTGATTCTGCGCCATTGCTCGCTAAACCAGGAGCGGAACACGTAGTAGCTGTACTTTATCCTCCAGTAGAGTTTGACATAAAGCAGAGGAGTGACTGTGAACAGAAAGATCACTAGCGCTGTGCTGAAGAACAGGTACTCTCCTAGATCTATGTAACAAACTTTGGTATCAAAGTTAAAGAATTTGTGCTTTGCATCATGTGGGCACAGTAGTTTGTAGAGATAGACCACCTGAACATTTTGGTTGTATACTGTCCAGTTTTTCAGCAAGCTGTTCTCGCAGGTGCAGCTCAGAGGAGTGTTGCGTATGTCAAGGTAACGGAGTTGAGGTAAACTTTCTAGTGCATCGACAGGAATGCTCTGCATGACATTGCGGTTGAGCTGCAGATGGCGCAGCTGTGTAAGATTACCAAAAACCTCCTTTGAGAAGTTCTGAATGCCCATATTTTCCACAACCAGTTTGGTCAAATTTCTTAGATTTTTAAAGACTCCTGGACGAAGTTGTGTCACCCCCACACAGCAGTTATCCAGTGTTAGGAAATTTAGGCTTGTCAAATCATCAAAGGTGTCAGGATCAAGATAAAAGATCTTATTGTTGGTGAGGTAAAGAGATGTCAGTGAGTGGAGGCCACGGAAAAATGTGCGGGGTAAAACGGTGAGGCCATAGGGCCGCTGCCCATCCAATTTCAGATCAGCGAGTTTGCTGAGATTCACAAATGGTGAAAAAGAGATATCTTTTATGAAGCGAATCTGATTACTTTGTAAATCCAACACTCTTAGTGTGTCTTGAAATACATGATAGAAGGAACAGTCAATCTTTTTGAGATTGTTTCCATCTAGATAAAATTTGGACAGACTCCTCAGGCCGTCAAAGCCAGATGGCTCAAAATGAGTGATCTTATTACCTCCTAGGTCAAGTATAGTCAGATTACTGAGACTGCGGAAGGTCCCATTAAAAATAACTGAAATTCGGTTGTTGCGTAGGTTAAGAGTTTGCAGGTTAAAAAGATCTTGAAAAGTGTCATTGAACAAATCAGTTAGGAGGTTGTTGTCCAAACGAAGCTGTTTAAGCCTTTTTAGACCGCTGAGAGCTTTACGATGCAAAAAAGCAATAGTGTTTATGTTAAGATTTAAGGTCAAGATATTTGGTGTATGATAGAAAGCATAGGCTTTGACTGAGAGAATGCGGTTGTAACGAAAGCTCAGCTCTTTCAGCTCTTGGAAATAAACCATGCTATTTTTTTTACAGGATGTGAGGTAGGTGAGACGGTTATGCTCTGCTTTGAAGCTTTTTATATATCGCTGTCTCTCAAGAGAGGTAAGACAAAGCGTGCTTGTCAGATTGTTGTAGGAGAGATCCAAAAGCCCTGTGATATTAGGACAATAGTATAGTGTGTATTTTGTCAGAGACTTAATCCCATTCATATTCAGGCCCAGATTTTTAATCCATTTGACCTTTTTCGTTAACAGTCTGCAAAGCTCAATGATCAGGGTGTCATTTTTTAGACCTTTGCCAGAAAAATCAACGTGACCCGCGTGGACGTTGCTCATGTTTAAAAACTCCATTATACTGACATTAGTTGAACGCAAACACAGATAGTTTATACGCCTTAAATCCACTCCTTGAAAAGCCACAGTGGGGAGCCTCGGGTTGTATGCCAAATCTAACACCCGGATGAACCTTAGAAATGAATGTTTACATCCCAATGTCAACAGATTATTTCTACATATATACAATGTTGTGAGGCTTTCAGGTAGTGACACATTTGAGTGTCTGAGGGAAGTCAAATTGTTGAAGCAAAGGTCTAGTATCCTCAGCTGTGTTAGATGTGACACAGACTTAGCAATCCACAAGAAGTTTGTCAGATGGTTTTGTCTTAAGATCAAAGTGTCTAGCTTGTGAACAGTAGAGAAAATGCCCTCTGGGAGTCTCTTCAGGTTATTGTGTGTCAGCAAGAGAACGGTGAGGTTATGCAGGTCCTCAAACAGAGAAGAGTTTAGCTTTGATAGGTGGTTGAAGGACATATTCAAAGACTTAAGTTGATGCAGCTTTTGGAAAGCAAATTGATCAATGGACCTTAAGTGGTTATTATCTACCCTGAGATGTTGAAGTTTTGGTAGGTGAACGAAGCTCCCATTGGGAATGTGCCATAGATGATTAGCGTAGATGGTGAGATTAATGGCAGTTGATGGCAGGTCCTTTACAATAGCCGAGATGTTCTTGTCCTTCCGATTGATGCATTTGAAACTTTGTCCTTTTGTAGATGAGTCCTCAATGCAGTTGTTAAAGCTGTAACCACTGATGAGTTGCACAGCACCAAGAACAACTGTAACTGACAACAGCTGATAAACTAGACTTGCCATTTTGTCTTGTTGCAGACAAGAGAAACAGTGCTTTAAATTACACTCATCACAGCCTTTGCTGATTTGGTAGGCTTGAATATAATGTTGCAAGTGTGCGATAACAAATCCTCAGGGTTTTTCATCAGCTGAATGTCGTGCTGGAATCTGAGGAAGAGAGCAGGACGTAACACACATCACATGTTTGAGGTAACAATTTCAAATCCAGTTTCTTATTAAGAACAGTCTTGATAGAGAACTGATACCAAAATCACCATATTCTATATGCATATATCACTAGTCATACCGTGTGTGTCAGTTCTGATTTTATAACTTTCTGGATTTATGAAACTGGTATTCACAGGTGGATATTTTAATTGTAAAGCACTCACTCACTCACACAAGTTTGAAATAACCTTTAAAACATTGTGAGAAAACAACAATAACAAATTGTCAGAGTAACCTGTGAAGTCTGATTTATTTCTAATTTCTTTCTGTATATATATATATATATATATTTTTTTTATTATTTGACCTTTACTTATACTGGTTTTCTCATTGAGACAGGGAGTGTCATTCTTAAGAGAGATCAGTGTCAGACAACATACAAATAAAAGTGCAAAGTGGAAGCAAATTAAAATCCTAAATACTAAAAACAAGAACACATTTTCCGAGATGCTTTTTTCAGTGTCCTTATGATAGGTCTACGGATAATGATGACCAGTTGGCCAGAGGGTACAGAGTATGTATCTAAAATAGCACTGACAGAATGAATAATATTTTAAATATAGATTACATTAGGTCAGATTTATCCAGCTGTGTTTCCGCAATAAAAGTCTGAAATAAAAAGTCCTTTAAGATGAAACTTTGAGCTACAAAAAATGAGGATATTTTTATACTAGTATTACCAGAATCAATCAGACTGAGTCAGTGCGTTCCTATTAAAGTCTCAGGTGAAAGAAAACCTGGGGCCAGTTGCACCAGCTGGTAGTAACTCCTCAGCCGGTCTTAACAAAGACCAGTCTTAAAAGAGTGGATTCTAAATTGACTGCTGCAAGAGAATTTAAGCCTAGTCTTAACTACGCCTGGTCTCAGCAATGCAAGCTCATGTCAACAGCCACATAACTATTGCTATGGCCTAGCAGCGTTGTTAGGATACGCTGTTACATCTCTTCCACTGTCTTGTTAATTTCTTTTATGTCTCTTTGGAAGATCAAAGAAAATGTAAGGAAATTTCATGGACACTGAAATTAGAAAATTAATAGACATGTATAGCCAGCACAGGACAATGCTAACTGCAAAGCAGTCCAATCTAATCACAAATAAGAAAGGAAAGTTATAACGGATGCGCTTACTGAGTTGGATGTCAAAAAGAAGCGGAAGGATCTTCTCAGCAATGCAGAGAAAGTTGTGTCTGTGAAAATAAAATCATCATTTCACCTCTTCCAGTAAGATTTAGGGCCAGTCTCAGTGAGAAGAAGGCTTAAGTCCTGGTGGTGCAACAAGCATAACTGCCAAGTAGACTTGGAACACCAAGTTAAGGCTGACTTAGCTGAATACCAGGCATAAGACAGTGCAACTGGCCCCTGTAATCTTTACTTGATATATGTCTGTGCTCGCCAAGAAGTTTGATCCTTATATTTGCAAAACCTAGTTCCTCCAGTAATATTTTCATATCCCTTTTTAGTTTGTCCTCCTGATACTGTTAAAAAAACCTTTTTTGCATTGCTAGCTAAACACCAAACAACTTGGCTTACAGTGAGTTTACTGCTTTAGAAATGTGTTAAAGTACAGCAACAATTTGTCACAATCCTCATGTGAGTAATGGCAGCGTTAGCAAAGACAGAGAGACTTCTCAAACAATTTTTGTCCTTTTTTTATGTCTTAAGCATAACTAGTGTCACCTTTCACATCCATCCTCTTTTAAAGAAGTCATTTTTAGTCTAACAACTGGCTGTCGAAGAAATATCACTTTCACATATTCTCATGTAATCTTTCACACATTATTCAGACTCTCGGTCGGAAAAAACACTTTCCAGTAACTGTTAAATGCTAAGCGTCTGCTAAAAATGGTACTATATTTGAAGCAAAAAGAATTTTTTTTTTTGCCGAACAACCTTACTTGTAGAAATAAATGTCATTTTCCTCACCTCGTTGTTTAGAGAGCTTCTTGTTCGGTGGATATCTTGGACACATACTCAATCAGAAAGAGGAAGGTGGGTGCAAACTGTTCTTTCCCTTCCGCATTCTGTTCCAGGGAATTGAACTTGGTGAAAGAGACTCAAAGTCACAGCAATGTCACTGGAAGAGGTTTTTATTGAAATACTCTTGCTTTAATTAATGTACAGTAGTGAGTTAAGCATATATTACATATTCCTATCACAGGATATAAGATGAATAAGTGATACATTACTAAACAAAGTTGTATCCAAGAAAATAAATAGCATGTGTTAGTTCAACATTATGAGGTTACACATTAACCTTAATCGAAAAGTTGCTGCTGTAAATGTCCACATTTCCTTTTTTCTCTATATACCAGCGTTGAATCATTGAAAATCATTTCCTCCCTGTGAGTCAATGTTTAACTTTTTAATGCCACACCTTATTATGGTCATGCCAATTAATTTCTAATTTGAAACAGAGATTGTGTCCAAACAAAAATCCACATACTGTATTGTCTTTATTTGGAATTTTAAAAAATTTGATTCAAAGTCCTTTCTGTTTATCCTCTCATCTTCTGCTCCCGAGCCATTTGACACAGTCCACACAGAGGCAGGCAGGCCATGACCACCCAGTCATCACACACCGAGCCCTGGGAAGAAGCACAGGCACAGAAAACCAGTGATCATTGCTGCATGCAAGTAAAATGATTGTTTCTGGGGATATGCAGTATCTCTTTTGCCGACACAGAGTCTTTGTATTTAAAGTTTTTCACAAAAGCAAAACCAGCTTTGTCACTGTTTTTGGGTTCTAATCTCAAGACAACTGTAGCACACTTACACCAATGTGGTATCTGCCACGCATGCTGGTCCTCAGAGCAATCATGGCACCGGGAAGGAACGGCACACAGCAGCTGTCCCCATTGTCCTGAGCCACCTTACAGGCCAGGATGCATGGGATGAATGTGGCACAAAGACCTGTAAGTGAGAGACATGTTGACATGTTGAAATTCTTGTCAACTCATCCATGCTTACTTCCAAAACCACATGTAAACACTCACAGATGCCGCAGTCTTCACAGCAGTCGCACACATTTGAACTCCAATCTGAGGAGGTGTACTGCGTGATTGTCACCTGAGGTTGCGAGGTGATAACAGTTGACTGGAATGCCATTGCTGCAGTGTTAGGAGGAAGAGAAATCTAACATCAAATTTTGCAGGTCGTATTGGTTAGATTTCATTATCATAATGATCAGGTGGCTGTCAAAAGTCACTCCTGTTGAAAATAAAGCATCTCTGTTGACTTGATATCGAGTACCATTTTCTAGCCGTATTTGCAGCGATATTCAGTGCCATTGAGGCTTCCGCAGGTTTTCATTCCAACCAAAGAAAATTTTTAAGCTTATTTCAGGAAGGAGGCAACAAATTAGTGGATTCAGTTCTTGTTATTAATTGGAAAAAATGCCTGAATCTTTCCTACAAAAACCAAGAGGAAGCGTTTTACATCTCACCTCTTGAAGTTCGTCTGGGGCTTCAGAAAAGGTCTGACGGTGAACTCTGTCACAGGCTAAGTCCACAAAGAGGGAGGCAAATGTATGGCCACAGCTCTTATACCCAGTGTGACATCAGTTGTACACCAAAGGCCAGTTTCTATGCTGATATGACTTGGCAAACAATCGCCATTTTTCTCAGGCGCAACACCTTGTAAATACAAAACTCATATGTTTAGTTTTGGGGCGTACCACACTTTTCAAATGGGTGCACCTAACTTCTTCAGGACTTTATCAGCGCACAGAAATTGAAGAACAAAGTAAGCAGATACTGCATATTTGCATTTCAGCAACTTGTAAACCAGGTATTGCTTTTACGGCAGGTGCAGCATGTGTACACACTGTGTGCCCAACTCAATGAATGGGAAAGCAAGAGTGGAAAAAACAAAGCTGCAGCCCTAAAGTACAGAATACATTTATTTACACGACATGTTTGAATGGGATTATATGCCCAGATGCACAGACACAGAATACAGCCTTCAACAAATGCATGCTGATGTTATATAAAGGGATAAAATAACAGGTCCTATACTAATGCATGAAACAATTGATATACGTAATTAGGGCCAGACATTACAGGTTATTTATTTATTTGTTTGCACAGTTCAGTTTTAAGATTTGCGGTTCTTTTTTTAATCTAGTGGAAAGATAAACCTCCAAAATACACATTCATTGTTCATTAGGTCAAATCTGTTCTGGACATGTATGCAAATTAGCACATATTTAACCATTATCATCTGCATCATCTGCATTTTTAAACATAACGTTTCTGAAAGTATTTATCACAGATAATATTCAGTCAATAAAAATCCTTTGATTTTACCCAAACCAAAGACATTTCCATGTA
>JAPQLA010000024.1:9677412-9689524 GCA_029822935.1 Naso vlamingii | reverse complement strand
TAGAGAAGATTAAGTTTGATAGAGTAGATAGCAGCACATGTTGTAGTGAGCACTCAAACTCTGGTTTCCCCTCCAAGTTGCGGCATGCTGGGAATACCTGGAAAAGGGCCAGGCAAGATAACATTAACACAAACAAATGTGAACATACTTATGTGTACTTCCAAAACTGGGTGTTCTTAAGAAGCTGTAGTAATTTCACACAGTACAAGAAACTTTTTCTCTCCTCTCAGGCCAACTTCTTTTCTTCCACTTTCTGCTTTAAAGAGAATTATGTTAAAGTTCATCTCAAGGCAAAAATGAAATGTGGTCTAATGTGGGAAATGTCGGTTGACAGAAACAGCAGCAGCACGTCAAGTTTATAGCACTACTGGTTATAATATGTCGTGAGTCTTGTGTCAAATTAAAGAGACACATCCTGCATCGGCTTAAGCTTGCATCTGCTCACTTAAATAGAAACCGCTGCTCAATGGTTCTTTTGTTCATGCAGTAAAAAACCTGCTATAACCACAAACTTTACTTCGGTCAAGGCAACAAGAGAGGCTGCTGACTCCTCCTCAGACAAGGCAAGCTGCTTAACTGAAATGCAAAAGTTAAAAAAAATATTGTGTGTGGCAACAAGGCCCGTGTGATAAAAAATGAAACCTACAGACAACACCCACACATCACACAAATCTTAACAGGGTGGAGTCAGAGCTAAACTCTTAACTCGAAAGAACTTCGTGTTATTTTATGAACCCACCTCAACCACAGAGACTGAGCCCGTAGAGGAAACTGTTTATACTATACATAGAGTGAATGTTATTGCAATAAAGCTTATGTCAGCTTTTAAAGACAATATATACAACATATCACATATACGGTACATACATACATGCAGTTTACGTAAGTTTGAGGGAAAATCTGTCACGTTTGCCTCTCATATAAAGTAGATATAGGACATGTAAGTGGTAACAGCTGTGGCACCAGCTGCGGTTAATCTTATGTATACTAGTCATTTTTGAACAGTCTATCATAACTTGACATTTCTATGTGCTCTGTGTCCTTATCTCTTGTTTTATTTCTGCTGAAACCACTTGTGTGAGGATGTGCGGTGGCTTGTCATTGCATCGTTTCGATTTCCTGTCAAAAAGATCTAAGCTGTTTCCACTGAATTTGCCACATGTGGGTTTGCCATCTACATTTTTGTGGGCCACTTGTCTGCAATCACCTTTTCTTACCATATCACAAAAATGAAGAACCCTTTAGAAAGTGTTCTATAGATAAAGTTAATATATTAAAATGTCTCAGGGGCATTATGTACACAGAAAGAAGAGAGAGGATAGAAAGGCATGTTGTGCTATCTTACTCCTGATATTTTAACTGTGGTGTTTCCTGCTACAGACTTATCTATCTTCTGTCATCTGAGTTGCAACATAGCTTTCAGTCTTTACATAATGCAAACATGACTGTGTAACCTAGCTTTATAGGACAATTTGTACATCTGTTTACCCGCTGTTTACTCTGATAAAGATTGTAAAAAAAAATTAAATATATATATGTGTACATATTAAAATATATATATATATTTATATATATATTTCAAAAAAAAAAAAAAAAAAAATATATATATATATATATAGGCCTACTGAAATAAGTTTGGATTAAAACATAAACATAATTGCAAAAGCAACACATCAAACAAGCAGGAAGTAAATCTCAGGCATTGCATCTCGACTGGTTCTCCATTACACGTTCTTTGAACGTTTGGAGCTGGTGTGAGTGCAAAGGCAATTGTAAACAGGAAAGACCTTAAAACGATATGTACCTACTGCCTTTCTAGTCACTGGAACAGCCTTTTTGACTGACGACAACCCAAACTCTGTAAAATGTCCTTGTTATTTAAAATAAAAAAACACAAAATGTTAAATATTATTCATCAACCTTAAGATATTCTGTTAATAACACTTTTCTAAATGTCACAGAGCCTTTTCTATACTGCCACATAGTTGTTGTTTTTTTGCCTAGAAACAGTAGAAAGAAAGACAGTAGAGACGTTTCCTGTAAAACATCTCAGTATTGGCCTTTAAAGGATCAGTGTCTTGGATTCAGTAGTATCTAGCAGTGAAAATGCAAAGTGCAATTTACTGCTTGTCCCCCTGCACAGTTTTTCTCACAGAATACATAAAAGGCTTGATCCAGAGCCAGAGTGTAGTTTGTCCCATCCGGGCTTCTGTAGATGCAACGTGGCAGGCTCCATGGATGAGGGCCTCTTCCTCTTTAAGGGCTCATTCTAAGGTGGTGAAAACAGTGATTCTTGTTCAGGTGATTAAAGATTATAGATTACTGAAATCATATTCTATATGTTTTATACACTTGAGTTTTCAATGGTCCTTTTGGGCTTTTGCTTCACTAAAGCAATGAAAACACACTTACTTATGGTTAACAAAAAATAAAATTTTATTCTGTATTTGAACATTCCATACAAAAACAATGTGATATACAGTGGAATTGTAAAATATATGTCATTTATAAATTTGCATATAACACACAGCAATAATACACCCTTTCAGTATTTCATATTTTCCTGATATGCTTTTATTAGTGCGAAAAAAATTTTTTTTTGCTATACTGTAGAAGTAGATTTGCCACTTCTGTGTGACAATTACTTTTCCAGTGGTCATGTTCATGTGAAACTACTAACGCACTTTACACTGCAGAAAACTGACAGAGCACATAAACTGTTACAGATTACATATAGCAAAGCAAGTATTCCTAACCACATTATTGCGCACTACTTTTCTCCGCCTTCATGTCAGCCTGTAAGTTTGTTCAGTTTTGAATTTCTCTCTCAAATAGCAATGGAGTTGGAAGTGTCTGCAGACTCAGACCAAATGGAGCTTTTCCTACTGAATTTGGCACTTGTCTTCATCTTGCAGCCCAGAGATCTCAGAATATTTGCGAGCTGGCGCCGGAACTTTACACCGACAAAAGCATACACGATGGGATTGAGGCTGCAGTGGAGAAAACCCACAGAGGTGGTGATTATTGTGGCTTTCTCCAGAGATGACTTGACTCCACAATTGTAGGTGCTGTTGTCTGAAGTAAGCGTATCCACCATGAGTGTGATGTTGAATGGCGTCCAGCAAAGAAAGAAAACCAAAACCACTGCCACGATGACCCTGAAAGCCTTCTGCTTTTGGAGGCCCTGGGTGCCGCACCGGAGCTGCCGTAGGATGCAGGAGTAGCAAAAGATCAGGACAGCTGAAGGCAGCAGGAAGCCCACTACGTGGTAGACCAGCCGCGATGCCAGCCGCCACTTCTCCGAGATAAGGACAGCCTCTTGGGGAGAGTCCAAACTGATGTTGTCTGCGCTGTTGTCAATGGCAGCGTAGATATGAACACAGTCTGTTTTTACTCTGTTTCGACGAGCCTCCAAAAAGATCCAGTCGGGGGTAGAGAGGAGCAGGGAGAAGAGCCACACTGCCAAGCAGCTGACCTGAACGACCCATGGCTTCCTGCGGGAGTACATCTGGGTGGCATGAACAATGGACATGTAGCGGTCCAGACTGATGCAAGCCAGAAGAAAGATCCCACAGTAGAAGTTGACCTAAAGATACAAAGAAATCAGTGAAAGAGAAGTGAACAGTCTTCTTGACCCATTGCATATTCATCATCATACACTTCAATGCAGTGTGCATCTTTGCCGCTGCAGGCTTCTTACTGTAAAAATGGCTCCAGTGATCTTGCAGAGAGGAGTGCCAAACGTCCACCCCTCTTCTTGAGCGGACTGGACAGCCCAGAAGGGCAATGTCACCAGCAACAGGATATCTGCAACACCCAGATGGAGGATGAAGGTGTCCGTCACACTCCAGGTCTTCCTGCTCTGACACAGAACTCCCAGCAGCAATCCATTCCCCAGGATGCCCACGACGAACGCCAGTGAGTACAAAACTGGGATGACCACCGCCTCAAAACGCTTGCCCTCGGTCGGGTCGCATAAAGCACCCTCATCACAGCAGTCAGACACGTTCTCAGAGGGGTAGTCATACTGGTCAAATATGTCACCATAGTTTTCTAGGTTCAGTGTAAAAACGTCACCGTAGTCCATCAGTGAACTCTGCACAAGAGGACGAAAAGAGGAAATGTATACATTAACTTGGTTGAAGCATTTAACCAGTGAGCTCCATGTCGACCACATGGTGGTGCTGTGTAGCCTTAAACAAATTCATCTATCAATTTATAATGAGCACATGTAAAGTGCAATTTTGATAGCTCTGAGAAAGGCTCTGTTCAACACAGAAACATAAAAACACTCAGATGTGCGACATGTAAAATTACTAAGGATAAGTCAACATTACACGAATTTTGATGTTAAAATAAAAAGATGTTTTCGTCCTGTTTGTTCTGTTTGCAGTATTTCTCTGAGGGATAACCCTAAATGTGGACATTTATTAAAAGGATAAAATTAGGAAATTTTTAAATGTATTACTTAGGCATTGGTAAAACTCTCAACAGTATTCTGAACCTGTTATGTGTGTTCCAAGGACTTTCTTGGAAACTGTAAAAGAAGTGAATCACAACAAATCTAGCTGCCTTTGACAAAAGTGTGCACTAGTCATCGTGTGCCCCCTGAACAGAGAAGTAAGCATGAGCTCTGATGTATTTTGAAGCTGAAAGAAGAACTCTTTCGTCTACTCTACTTGTACATTGATGAATGGCTCGGCTGAAATGCAAACACACATTTTCTTGATCGTGGTGTAACAATGAAGGCTTTGTAGGTTTTATGGTACAGTGCCTGATGAACGGGATGAATCTGTGCAAGTCAACCTGATCTCAGTTTCCTGTTTAGCAGGAGAAAGTTAGGACTATTTCAGTCCAACTTTGTTAGAGTGTGTGAAGAAGTGCTTTGCAGGAGTATGGGGAAGAGAAATTGATGCATGTGCAAGGGGAAGCTTGAGCGTGGAAGTGGTACAAAAACATGAATTACTACAGTTTCGTTATTTACTCCAAATGATTCAAGAATTTGGAAATGCTTACAAAAACCTGGATGTCCTGATTGATGAGTCCCTCACTTTAAAGCTTCACAAGGTCACATGGTGAAAAAGCTGAGGCTAAAACTGTGTTTTTAAGGGTTAAGGTTAATGCCTTAAGTTTAATCACAAATTGAAGGGGAGTCACTGTCAGAGAGGATGCCGCTCTCACCTGAAGACTGTTACATCTCTGCTCCTTTATGCATAAAACAATTCTTTGTCTGTTTCCACTCAACATATGTCTTTACAAAGCACTATATAAAGTGCACTTTATAAAAGTGCAGCACAGAACTCTTGCATCTTCAGGACTTTTTATGGTCTTCTAATTCTGCAGGCTTGTCATGAAATATGTTGCAGATTGACATAAAACTTAAGCAATTAATCTTGTTAATTGATTCTAAAACGAAAAGGAAAGAATTAAAGGCAGATGTTGTAGGATCTAAATTTTTATAACGCACCTGCTTCAGAGATTTCTTTCTTGAAAATGTGACTTTCCTCTGCTTGTTTGTGGTGATTTATCTCCCAAGTGTTCTCTGTGCAGCTGCTGGTGTCACTTAAAAAGGAGATTTTGACCTCAGTGGAGTTCTCCTGGTTAAAAAAAAGGTTAAATAAAGGAACAATATTTTTTTAAAAAGCTACCTTTAGAACTTCCCGACAAAGTTTGCTGTTGTTGAATGTTCTCTTAGTGCTTGCTACTTCACAAAATGCTGTAACTTTTTACTGAATGGCACTTTAATGTAATGGCACTCTGTCGAGCTACGAACCACATCAAAGTCTACCATGCTGTGGTCTCTCATTGTGAACTATGAGTCCAAGAGCAAACGGCAAAAAGAGCCGAAAAAGATATGCATCAAATATGAGACTCCATCAAAATGAAATTCTTGCTCTTCATTAATTAGTTAAGGCCAACATCACACACACAAAACAGGTGCACAGATGTGCAAAAGCTGTTCAAAATGCATTTTGTGAGTAATTTACAGGTGTGAATTAAAAGCTGCAGATGATAAAGAATAAAAATGGGCATCATCTAGAGAATAAGGCTACAAAAAATAACTTACCAATTTGTAATCCTCAGATACTATATTATCCTCAATGAGCGCAGGTTCTCTGCATGATACAGTGTTGCCAGTAACACAGCCTGTGTCAGTATCAGAGAGGAAACACAAAGACAAGCGTGAAGCGTGAAAACCTTCAGCCCCTTTTTTTCCACTGTTATCTTGATGAAAAGTTTGCCACAGAGTATTGAGTAGGCCTCATGTTTATACTTCTAACACACTTCTGTATGTCCATAAAACATACATAGATGTACATACATATATCTAGATATTCCTTGTATTATGGCATTTTATACTTTATTTTTCTCAGTGGTGAGGGTGGGTGGTGGCATTACCATACTTACTAATTAGCTGACACTCTCCATGCTGCTGCCTAAGGGACTTTACATCAATATAAAGATATGAATAGACTTATAGCAAACCACATGCCACTGATTATGAGTAGGCCGCATTTTTCTGAGAAACTGATGAAAAACATTTCTTTGAATTTGAACCAACTGAATCTGACAAAAAAAAAAAAAGCTTCGTTTGGTTTCAGCGTTGTGTTTCAGGGCTGGGTGCTCACGGTTGTCTGTACTATATGTTCACTGTCATTTCTGTGTCAGTGGTAATCTCAGGAAAACGTCTGCATTCATCCTGGTCACTGAACAGTGAAGTGCTGATAGTTTTACTTTCAGGCTTACAAGATGTTTTTTGTACCAATTTCAGGTCACCTTTGTTTTACAGAAATGCTCTTTAACTTCCTTTATGAACCACAAAAGAGGCCAGCCAGCATCACGGCCTTTAACCAAATTTATTGCATGAATGATCTCTCCTTTTTTCGTTTCAATATCTATAATATACATACTAAAGCAAGCCATTCATTCATTCATTCATTCATACATTCATGTTGAAGCATGCCGACATAAATGAGTCACTGAGGCCACTGATTGCATTTCTGAATAGCACATTTTTTGAGATAAGATCAATATATTAACCCACAGATTTGTCAGGTGTTTACAATGATGATAACAAAAGAGATGCAAGATATCAGCAGACAACATATGAAACTGCCACTGCACTTGTATCACCGTACAAAAAGTAGCACGTATTCAAAGAGTACACGGAGACAAAGCCACTCAATTTAAAGTCAATGTGATTGTAACTGAGCAAACAATTAATTTAAATGGATGATTGAAAGTGTTGCACCTATGGGTTTTATTGCAAATGGGTCAGAGAAATATGCGGTCATGCTGTTTACCTTTACAGAAAGAGCAGAGGTTTGTGGTCGTGGTGTTTGTACAAAGTGTGTGGGAACTGTAGGTACAGACACCTCTAACATATCTGAAATATAAACTTGATATTAGACTATACTGTCTATAAATATATATTAATGAGTAGTGAATGTGGATGTAAACAATGCTGGATATAAAAAACTTCATCAAGTCAGTTGTTTTCCCTTTTGTTAACTTGTTAGCAGGATTTGTTATCGTTTAAACCCTCTTCACCCGTTGTATTTTAGTAATTTTCTTTACAAGGAAATGTTGGTAAACACAAAATACAGCTGATAGCACAGTGGTTTAGTGGTAAGCACTGTGTGTGATGAGGCCATTTCCTCCTGCCCCGGTGGTGAATAGGGTCATGGTTTTTCAACACTTTTTAATATACAGTGGATGAGCCTGGCTAATGGCAGTCTTTCCTCTTTCCAGGTTCCCCTGCACATGACCACTGCTGTTTTTCCCCTTGTGGTTTGCCTTAGTTTAGTGTTTGATTTTGTTTTGATTGTCTGATTTGTTCAAATTATTTTTGTCCTCAGTTACATCTTGAGTTTCCCTTAGTTTAGTCCAATTTTGCTCATTTGTTTGCCCTTTGTTTCAATTGAGTTTCCATAATTCTATTGTATTGGCCCTTCATTGGTGGCTTTTGTGATTTATTTTGATTTTCTCTTACTTGGGCCATCTGGTTTGTTTGACATATTTTCCCTGAGTTATATTGTAATTTCACGTTTTGTTAAGCCAACTGGGCTACGGTACATTATTTGTTCTAATTCTTTTTGTGGTAAGGTCTTTCCTTTCAGAAGCTGAATGCCATCTTGTGGTGAGGCTAGGCACCCGTGGTGAGGTCCCTTCACTTTTTGCATGTGAGTAACTGCACAGGGGCATGCGCTCGCGCTCTCTTGTCTTCAGCGACCTCTCACGAGGTCCTCTTTCCCTCTTGTCTCCTCTGAGACTCAGGGACCTCTCCTGAGGTCCTCTCTTGCGGCATCCAAGACGCTCCTGAGCTCCCACCAGAGATCTCACCAGAGGTTCCAAGCCCTCAAGGGATCTTCTTCTGGACTTCAGCTGCTGAGAGCTGCAAGGTGTAGTTCCAGCAAACAAAGAGAACTTCTTCCTACGGCAGCAACACGAGGTCCTGCGTAGAACCAGGCCTGCTAGCTAACTCCAAAGCAGAGGACAACCGAGTAAGCACGGAGCTGCTTACTATACAAGGATTACACCGAGCAACCAGCTCACAGCAAGGACAGTATTTTTCAACTTTGGTACAAACATTCCCCTTCCTGAATCCTCAGACAAGGGACCACCAGTATCCTCCCTCAAGGACTGGTAATGTTGAACTGGGCCTAGATAGCATCATCTTAGCTCGGCTAAGCACAGGAACATTAGCCTTGGTCTCATGTCGAATGTATTCAGGACTGTATAGGTGTTAATGTGATATCACTGTACATTATTAATAGTTGGCTTTGCCAAGTTGTTAGTTAAGTTTTGCTCCTCACAGACCAGGTCTTTGCACGCAGCTCATGTTACCCACTCGCTACAAAGATGGCTGTAGCTGAGTCATGAGATTTTATTCCCATATCTGAAACAGAGATAATAACAGAGAACAAACGTGGCTCCGCTGCGTCGCACTCCGGAAGTAGCTATAAACTTCCTCTACCTGTAGCCTAGACAACAGCGCTAATAGCAAACATACACACACATCAATAACGGGAGTGATAAAACATAAACACAACCCGCTTACCTCCAGCGCTGTTATACAAGTCACATTAACACCACTTTTCAACATATCACAACAACAATATCACACCGTTAACGCTCCACAGTGAAGTTCAGAGGGAAAACGCTACCATGTCTACGCGCTAACATTAATTGCGTGCCGCTAGCTTAGCTCTGACATTACAACCACTACTTATTTTGAGACTGTAAACACTGATAATCACAATGGCGGATAAACGCAAACTATATATACATATGTGAATGTTTGTGCTAAACTTTATGACTCACCTGAAACAGAGATAATAACAGTGAACATAAGTGACTCCGCTGCGTTGCACTCTGGAAGTAGCTATAAACTTCCTCTACCTGTAGCCTAGACAACAGCGCTAATCCATACCCAGGCCGCCACTGCAGTCTACTGGCAGAAGGCAGCGGCCACTACAAAGGTGAGTCTCTATTTGCACAAGCAATGAAAATAACCCAAATAATATGAAAAAAAGATGGGGTGGCCCAGTTAACACTACAAAATTAATATAAAAATAATATCCAGGGTGCCACACTAACAATCTTTTCTAACCTAGAACTGTGACACACACACACTCACAACCTTTAGCTTGGCTCATTTCACACCAATGTGTGAAATCACAAACACATGGTCTGAGCTCCACCATGTTTCCTTTGTTCCTCTGGAACAAAGAAACGTGGTTTTCAGCCGCAGTCCTGGACCTAAGTACTTCCCTTTTTCAGCCATCTCACCTGTAGTTTGCCTACACACACAAGTTCACACTCATGCACACACATGCACTGACATACACACGCTGTATATAGTAGATGTTTAGGTAGATTGTGTTTATTGTTTGTGTAATAAAGGCTTTTAAAACTACATGCTGTCTGTTTAGTATTGCACAAGAATGAATGTTGCCAACCTCTTCACTGACAAGAACTCCAAAAACCTTCAACCTTTACTAGCTGTTAACATGGTAATTTGATTTTAGTTATTAAGTTAATTATTGATCAAATTCCAAACTGACAGTTAAGTACTTTGAATGAGGCTGAATCAACAAAGTGGCTATCTTTTTCCTTTTTAAGGGTGGTGCTCCTGAGGCGATCTAATGTAAATTAGATCTTATTATTTAATATAATCAATAATTATCTATGATAATCATTAATTAATTTTGATAGCCAAAGTATTAAGTTGAAAATCCCAACACTGTGTTGCACCGAGGTGACTAGTGGTGGTACCCCCAGGCACTCCTCAGTGTAGTCTACCTCTCCTAGTGGCTTCAGCGTAGTTTCTTCTGGCTTAATTTCCTTCGGACTGGGTTTTTATTAAATATTCTGTTTTTAAGAATTTATGTTAAAGCCTTTTTAAATAGTAACTGTAATAAAGTAGCAATTTTATACACCTTACTGGTTTTATACAATTCTTCATCTATTAACATTCTCTTTTCTTTTTCAGCAGTTCCAGTCCCTGTCTGCTTGATTCCATTGCTTATTTTGATTATTGAGAATAAAAATATTTGTTTTAATTTTGAAACACGTCTCTGCCTCTTCAGTAACGAACCTGTTTGCCTTACTATCCTCTCTCAAACGGTATGAGGGTTCAAGTATTTCCTGGGGTGCAATTTCCAAGGTGGTGTTGTTTGGCTTTTCTCAATATTCTACCATAGTGAAAGTTTGGTCACAGCTTGTCCACATCTTACCATATTAATGGTTGGAGTTGGGGTCCCATGTCTGACACATGGTCAATGGTGTCAACCATAACAGAGTTTCTTTGTTCAGCATTTTAAACCCTGGGACCCAGAAAGTTCTGCTCTTGTAACTGGTTGAGGCTAAGTGCTGCTAATGGGCTAGCTATACCATATGTAGGCTACTTTGAGTTGGATGTGCAGCTTGGTGGTAAAGTTGTTGCAAAGTGAGGGGTGTTAGTTGTCATAGATCCCCCACACAGTGTGCCTTTAGTCCCTGGTGTGCTAGGAATGAACATTATCAAGGAATGTTACTGGAAGTTGTTTACAGCATAGTCCTGCTCTCTTTAACTAACCCTCTGTGTTACAGGCTCCCACCCCAATTCAGCAAGCCCTCCAGCAATGTAACCAGATCCAAGCTACTACCAATCCTGATTGTTCAGGTCGTGTTAAAGTGAAAGAAGGGAGAGTCTGCCAAGTCCCGGGGGGTACCGTGAAGCTTGTAGCAGCCACCTGTTCCCAGCATCACCTAGCAGACGATGCCTTGTCTGAGCCCCTGAGTAAGGGTTTGCCCGCAGTTCTCCTAGCATCCCCAATGCTGGTCCGTGCAACTAGAGGTACTGTTTACATCCCCAATGTCAATGCAGGGACTTGGGATGTTGTACTGTACCCTCACACTGTTCAAGGTACCTTGAGTCATGCCCACCTTGTTAGCTTGCCCGCAGGTCTTGAGGAGAGGGAGGTGTCAGCCACAGTGTCTTCCCAGACTGTAACTACTTCGGTGCAGGACGAGATTGCTTCAGTTGATCTAGCATGGCTCACAGAGCAGAAGCAGCGTTAGGTCAGGTTCTTACTGCAAAAGTACAGCAGTGTCTTTTCTGCTCATGAACGAGATACAGGTTGCACTAATCTCATTTCCCATGATATCCCTTTAGTGGATGAGGTACCTGTACATCAGAGATATAGACGCATCCCTCCATCCGAGTATGAGGCAGCAAAGGCCCACATCCACCAGCTCTTAGAGGCACGGGTTATCGGAGAAAGTAGAAGAACCTTTGCGTCTCCCATTGTGCTGGGCACCTGGGCTACCTTAAAGACACTGGAGTTAGAGGCCGCCACAAGATCAAGGACATCTGGAGTTCGTAAGTGTACTAAATGTTGAGAACTCCAGTCGTGGGAGGATCACTGTACACCATTGCCCCTGTGAACGACCCTCATGAGGTAACACATATCCATCGTTCACTATTAAAATAAAATGGACCATGTGGTTGACTGCCCCTCTAGTGCACCCCCACGAGAAAGTGACCCCTCCTCACTGGATGAATTTTCCAAAAAAATCATGCATAAATATATGTATTGGCTGTGCCACAATTCACTGGTATTTACAC
>JAPQLA010000024.1:9544771-9556120 GCA_029822935.1 Naso vlamingii | reverse complement strand
AGTGAAACAACAAGAATTACATTAATCTCACAAAAGTTTACCTCTAACTATTGTTAGAGTACCTGATCCTAACTTTGTGCAGTTTTTAATGTTTAAAACCCCACCACATAATAGCCGAGACACATTATATATTAAAACGTCACATTTTTAATACATAATACGGCTCAACTTTGACCTAGTTTTCAAAAGTCCATTTAATTCCTCCTGTTCATAAATGCACTATAGGGATGTCCACCATGTTGCATCAGACACTGCCTCAGGTGGCCACACAAGATAACATCCATCAAACACCTGATCTCTACCCGAGACATATGAAATATAACCTTGCTGTATTTCACATTGATTTAAGGTATGTTTTTGAACTCATATTGCGCTTTTGGATTCTTATGCAATACCTCCATTTTCAACAAAGTTTACACTCTAAACTTTAACTCTGAGATAAACCTGCTGGACAGCTGACTCTGGCTTGAGCTCGCACTTCTCTTGGAAAAGTCCTTCACCTCGTGTGTATTTGAGTGTTTACAAGTCAAGTAGTCATTGTTTACTGACTGCTTTTTCCTTCGTGTCACCTCTTTGTCCTCTCTCAGGTGTTGTGGAGGCATGGACTGTAACTGCGTCAGTGATCTGCTGCTCCCCCCGGTGCCTGCGCTCTGGACGCCAGGTAAGTCCCACCATCGTGCCAGGACGTCATGTATGCGAGGGTCATAGTTTCTTTGTTGCGTCGGCCTTGCCTAAAGAAATCTGTTTTGTAAAACTACTCATGCATGTGCCAACATCTTGAAACTCTTTTGCGAATCTAAACCCATGTCACGTGCGTGAAATTGAGTGTAACCAGACAGCCAAAACAAGCAAAGTCAGTTATGATAAAACATAACCAACAACATCAAAATCGTAGAGATGCATCTTAAAATTCATCTCAAAATTAACTTTTGGTAAACAAATTCCATCTCTGGTAGTAATTGGTTGTTTTTTTAATGTGTTTACGAGGCTAGTTAGTGCCAGATTCACTTAGGATGAGTCAAAAAGCTGCTTAACTCCATCTCTGATGTGCATACAGTCGGCTTTTAGAATTCAGGCCCGGGCAGCATCAATCAGATCTCTCCCAGCGAGCTGTCATCATCCCGCTGACCAATCTGTTGAGGCTAGAGGGCATTAGCGCAGACTAACATTGCTCAAGGCACGTGCTGTGATATTAAACACATCATCCCTCACCTCCATCACTCATCAGTCATTCAGACAGCAATCCCCCTCAGCAAGCAGCGGGACAAATGACAGGCCCTGACCTCATCCTCCTCTCTTTCCTGCTCCCCTCGGCCCAGGGTTCGCCTTCCCGGACTGGGCCTACAAGCCCGAGTCAAGCCCCGGCTCCAGACAGATCCAGCTGTGGCACTTCATCCTGGAGCTGCTGCAGAAGGAGGAGTATCAGGGGGTGATCGCCTGGCAGGGGGACTACGGAGAGTTCGTCATCAAGGATCCAGACGAGGTGGCTCGGCTGTGGGGGATAAGGAAATGCAAACCTCACATGAACTACGACAAGCTGAGCAGAGCACTGAGGTATGTGTTTGTACATGATGCGTTGAATGTCAAGCAATAACGCTGCTGGTATCAGATAAATCAAGATGTTTATCACACCGCGGTTTACATAAAGTGTTTACTCTTGTTTGACTGAATCCACACTCACGTCTCTCTTTTTCATGTTGGTTTAATGGAAAGATAAAGGTGGGGCTTTTCCTGGGGAACGTCAATACCCTCAATTTCTCCTTATCTGTGGACATCCTAATGGAAAGTTCACCATTGAGCTGCCAAATAAAAAATTCAATAGGGATTTCAAAATTAAGCCCCGGTGTGAAATTGCTTGGACTTTTTCTTTAGAGTAGAGAGCAGGGAAAACGCTTGGCGCCGAACTCGCCGAAGGTGATTAAAACAATACTGCTCACGCCTCGCACCTTCAGTTTGCGCCCCCAACCACACACAGAGTTTTCTTATGCAAATACGCACTAGCCCTACTTGTTCCCGCACCCCACCCCCACCCCTCCTCCTGCTTTCCTTTGGCCCCTTGTTAATGGGGGCTGTCGTCAGAGTCTAATTGTTATGAATTGGCTGGGGCCACAATTAGCCTTCTTAATTAGCCTCACTTAATTGCTCAATTAAGGGCCACGGCACAATTGCCACGCAAAGCAAAACACGTACACATCATTGCACCGGGCGCAGCCACTGTGCATACATGCTGATTCTTACATGCTGCTGTGTTTGTTGATATAGTGCGACTGCATAATGAGGCGTTGCTCACCACTGTTTAATGCTGAGGTTGTCTAATGCATTCTGTGTTTGGCGCACTTGAGAGCAAAGAAATGGCGTCTGAGATTTAAACTTCTGTCTCGCGATAACACATCCGCAAGTTTTTCAGTTTGCAGGGACACACCCCCCCTCAACACACACACACACACACACGCTCCCACCTGAGCACTCAGTTCATTTACCTGAAACCAGATGGCTCCGTGTTTTGCCTTTACTGCCGATCATCCTGGCAGACTGTATGCTGTGACACCTCAGTGGGTGGCACAGGAAACTGGCATGACGGCGGCTCGACATGCCCAGCGGGAGACACCTGAGGTCGTTCCCATGGAGACGGCTCTTGTTGTCCCACCTCTTTGTAAACGCGCTTCGCTGTGGGAAACAGTGACGATCTCTCATTGTCATTTACATTCACCCATCACCTAGGCTGGATGTCGTGCGTCTGATGATTCAGAATAAACACCACATCCATCCGAAAATGCAGCGAATCATTCTCACTTTGACCGCAACAAATTTGTGTTTATCTGAAATCAATTGGTGTACTCAGTAGAAACACACCTGGTTTCTCATTAAAAAAAAAAACATTATTATTCAGGATTGTGACTGTATCTTTTCATTTATTTTAATGCCGTCTCATAACCAATATTTTGCAAATGATAATTATAATGATAATGATGATAATGATAATTATTCTTGTGCAAGATTAAAGGACTGTTTTGTTTTGTTGCCTCTTTTTAAAATGTTTATCGTACGTTAAGGCCCTGTGTGAGGATTTGTCTTTTTGACTTTTTGTCTCTTAACAGCTGAATAAAATTTCCCTTTAAAGAACCATATTGTATTGAATCCAGGCAGTCAGACATGAATTGATTTGAGGAAGGAGGAGATGAATAAAAACAGTGGGAAATCAGCATAGCTCGCGCCCTACAGCGCTGAAGTTGTTTACTTATTCTGTTCTGTTAGTGATGAAACACAAAAACCTTGATGTGAGCATTATATTAATCCTTCCCTCCTCTTTTTCCTTTTCCTCTTCCTTTTTCCTTTATTCCCTCACTCCATCCCTCCTTCGATATCCTCTCCCCCTCCTTTGCAGGTATTACTACAACAAGCGCATTTTGCACAAAACCAAAGGAAAGCGTTTCACCTACAAGTTTAACTTCAGTAAGGTGGTGCTGGTGAACTACCCCATCCTGGACATGGCCAACTCTCCCTTCTTTCTGGCCCAGAACCACTTCAACGGGGGCTCCACCACACCAGACTGCAGCCCTGAGGTACAGACGGTAGGAAGCAGGCTGGGAGAGGGTGGGTTTGGTGGAGGGATAAATACGCTGATAATAAAGTATCAATCATATAGAGGATGAACAGAAATTTACAGTCAGACACATTTGGGAAATTAGACTCATACAGAGCGAAACCTAAATTGTGACCATAATCAAATAACTCTTTGATTCTGGAGCAGGGCATTTAAACCTGGGCAAATTAAAGAGAGGAATTTGAGGACAAAGTTGCATGACGAACCGCTCCTTAATTTTTTATAAATAGTGATTTAATTAAGGAAACTGAAATCCATTTCACTCCAGTGATTTTGCTGTTTCATTTCTCAGGCCCCTGCTGCGCGCTCGCTTTTTACAAGAGAATGGGAGGTATTCATCCTGTCTATCTTTTATTCCCTCTCTAATGTGGATAGTAATAGAGTGCTTATTATTTGCCCTAAGAGATTGTAAAATTTTCACAGAGATAAAATTGTACACACACAGCGAGAGGGAAGCATGAAGAAGAATGTCCTAATTGAGTTCAAAAATAATGTTATGACTTCACTTGTGGCTCTGTTAAAATGATGAGATATTTAGAGCCAAAGAAAATGAACCCGTCAATTTAAATGTTACAATTTTAGCACTGCATTATGTACATATCTGGTTGTTTTTTTGTTTTGTTTTGTTTTTTTAACTTGGGTGTGAGTGCCAGAGTGCAGATAATTTAAATCCAAGCAACTAATGTCCTAGAAAAGCAGGTAACTTGAAAGTACAGTGAGAGAGAATCATCCATCATCTGTCTGCACTCTCCTTAAGATGGGATAAGGAGACGCAGACTCTGAAGGAGACAGCGGAGGGGGACGGTTTTATCTTGTCCTTAAAACAAAAGACGACATTATCCCCTCCTTCTCTCATCCCCGTCTCCGATGGCGTATCCATCTGTCATCGATTGAAAATGAAAGAAATAGAAAGCAAAGGGGTCGCGTCAGATCGGATCAATGGCGGGTCATTAATGCGGTTTGTTAAGCAACGCAGATCTCGCAGCTTGGGAGTACAGTCTCGCCTTTCAAACTTGGGGCTGCGAGGTGACAGATACTATTGATCCGAAGTCCTGCTAGGAAGAAAAATCCCCCCTTTGTCCCCTTGATTCCTGAGATTCAACTGTTCCATTTATTTTACCTCGCCTCCTTCTCCTTCACGTATTTTACACGGAGAAAAAAAAATACCTGCACACACCGACACACACACACACACAGCTGCCCTACATCCTGAATGAACATCATTCTCTCAGATCCGTCCGGCGTCCCTTCACACAAACTGGCCCACAATCCCTCTGTCTCCTCGTCATTTATCCTTTGTGCCCACAATCTTAATCGCTGGTCTCCATTTGACTCTGTACTCTTCCTGCCTTTGAGTCTCTGAGCCTCTGCGTCCTCCTGCCTCCCTTGTTCCCCCGAGTTTCATGACACCTCTTTTTATCGTGTCCTTGCTGCGACTCTGTCACGGTTTGCATCACACTCTGCCGACTGCTGCTGTCAACATACGACTTTGCTCTGCTCGACGCCACAGCGCCAAAAGGGCTGATTTATTTAGGAAGTACACCAACTAATTTCGGTCTTTTTCTCCTCTCTTTTTTATCTGTCCTCCTCTTTTTCGCTCAGGCCATACAGTCCCTGTTTCCTCGTTTGCCAGACACTGCCAGGGGGACGTCCCTGTTTGATCGAGGGACCACAGCACCGGGGCCCGAGGGAGACAAGCTGAGACTGGACTCGTTCCCCTTCCTCAGTTCAGGTGAGCTCATAGAGGGAGAAAAGTTAGGCCAAAACTCTCAAAGCCACTGCTGCAAAAAACAAAGAGGAATCATTCACTATCCTCGAGACAAACCTGCCTTCATGAGGAAAAAGGCAGCTTGTGTTCAGGGTGTATGCACAAAAAACAGACCCGCGTACACAAGGTGAGGAAGAGAAGGCAGAGGGAAAGAGGAGAGCAGGGAGAAGAATGAGGATATGGGGAGGCATGAACATTTATTGTTAAAGGAAATAAGAGCGATGGCTGTCCCACCACAGTCCGCGAGTGAGGCTGTGCTTCAGGTGAGAGAGGCCAGGTTAGCTTGTGAATAATGCATATGAGCAGTGGTAAGAAACAAGCAGAAGGCTTGAGAAATCACCCGCCTTTCCAGCACGATCTTCCTCATCTCTCCTCTTTTTTTCTGAATGCAGCTTGGATTTGCTTACGTTTGCCTGATGTTATACATGCATCTGCCTTTGTTTGTACTTCTGCACACTCTATACGTGCATGAGAATGTGTATAAATGTGCGGCGCTATAGAGGCAGTGTGTAAACAGACGCACACATGCACTCCTCATCACACAACCTGCACCCCCCACCCCAATCTGTTTGTCCTCAGGTCCTTTTCCCCCCTTCTTCCCTTCTCACCCTCCTCTCCCTCCCATGTGTCCCCGCTGTCCTAATCCCTTCCCAGGCAGGAAGGCCCTAATTGAGGGTGCAGGCTTCAGTTTGTGGCCTGTGGGCGCCCATTACTGTGTTTTCATAAGCAAGTGAGGCCTGCCTGACTGATTCAATATTCATGTGTCTGCCAGCTACTCCTGGCCCAGCACGCAGAGACTTCACCACTGTCAAATTAGCCCTGCATAGTAAATAACAGAGTGAAAGAGAGAGTGAGGAAGACTGAGAGAGGTGGAGGGTGCAGCAGAGAGAGAGAATCTTTGAGTTGGTTGTCAGTTGGAAGGAAGTACAGCAGGTTGAGCGGCAATGCTTTTGTTTGTTCATTAAAATTGAATTCCAGCATCACCTCAGATTTACCCCCTTTCTCTGCTAGCAAGCGATGCTCACAAGCAGCGGCATTCGAATGCAGTGTTTAATTTGCTACATCTTCGGGTTTTTGCTTAATCTAAAGTGATGCGGTGACATGTCAAAACATTGGGGGGGGGCAAGAGATCGACAGTTTGCAGGTTTCCTCTCTGTCAGTCACTTAACCTCTGAAAGTACACAGACGGAGGTTCTGATGCATTCTTTATTATTTCTCAGCTTGATGTGTCAACAAGGTGACTGTCACCACGGCGATGCTGTGCAGCCAAAACAGTCGCAGCATGTCTCCAAATATTTCCCTCTCCGCATACACAAATAATAAGTCATTGGGAAGACGAAAACTCTGCTTGATTAGGTGTTTGATTTTTAGTTTTTTGTTCTCGCTGCAGTGGAGAAGCTTTGTGTTCAGATCTGGTTTTCAGCAGTGTGAAGTGGGTGTGCTACACAGTACTGGCATGCATAAATGAACCATCAGGTTTTTGTTGAAAGCAACCGTGCCAAAATTGGCCCCTGTGGCTTCTGATTAGAATTGCTAATACCGTGGAGCATAATTAGTGAACATTCTTGGATGCTGTATGTCAAGAAACCTTTGGCCCTTCTGAGAGCTAACCTCCATCTCTGGATTCTCTCTTTCCTAGGTGCTCCGTGCTACTCCAAACCCCCGTCTCTGCTGGGCCCGTACCCGCGCAACCCACCCTTTGACTACCCCTGGGGCTTCAACCCCTACCTCCCAGGGGCCTTCTCTCTCAATAACTGCCCCAAACTGCCCCCTGGCTCCCTCTACCCCTCCCAGTTTTACCCCAACCCTTTGCAGAGCAGCCTTTCCCAGCTGCCTCACCCCTTCTCCTCCCTGCTCCCCCCTGGAGAGGCAGGTGCAGGTGAGAGGGGAGCAGCGGGGCAAACCGCAGGGACAAACGGCACGGCGGGTGGTCAACCAGTCAGGCTTTGCCTGCCACCCTACCCGGGGAGTCCATCAATAGGACGGACGGACATCGGGGCATCACTAGGGGAAAGGGAAAGGTTGGTGGAGGCCAGTCCTGCAGGAATGGGGCTGAGTCTGGGGCTCGGAGGAGTCGGCTTGGGAGCCGGGACTGGCACAGGTCGCCAGAGCCCCACGGAGAGGAGAGGAGGCGTGAAGCAGGACCCGGAGTCAGACTCAGACCTGGAGATCACAGACCTGAGCGACTGCAGCTCGGACAACGAAAACGAGCACGAATTCGGCATGGTTAAGGAATCCAGCCTGGCGAACCGATCACAGATCATTTTGGATGGAAAGAAAGGGAGCGTGCTGCCGCCCATCTCCTCCCTCCCTCCGCCAGCATCCCCGCATCCTCTGAAGAGCCTGATGCCCATCACTCCTCCGCCCCCGTCTCTGCCTCCGTCACTTTCCCCCTCCATGGCTCTGCATGAAAGACACAGGGAGACAGAGACTCTCAAAATGATACACAGCTAATACATTCTCTCCTGCGTCCACCATCTTGCCAGTCTGTGCTCTGATAACTCTCTTTTTCTCTCCTTCCTTTTCTCAGAGACACTTTTCTGCTTTAATTTGTCGACTCCACAATCACTCTTGATAGATTCTTTTCTTGGAAAGGCTGTTATGTTCTTTACCTCTAAAATTACTGTTTCCCTGTTTGCTGTGTAAGTCTTTAACTTGCCTCCAGTCCGTCACACTACCGACTTGTGCATTTTTCGACTATCTGAGACGTACAGTTTTTTAGAGTGTCAGTCGTCTATTTCACCATCTCGTCCTTTCGGTTTTGATCTCTCACACCAAACGATCGCTCCATGGTTCCTAGACTTGTTTTACGCATTGCCAGCCGTACTCTACAATTTGCTGTCTGCAGGCGAGCTATGATAGAAGGCAGTGAGGTGGTAAATTACAACACAGCAATGCCTGTCTTGACAAACATTAACAAACAACATCCCTATACTAACAGAACAGAACAACAAATAATGCTCAGATCGATCCAATTTTACAGATTTGTCCTGTAATTCCTGAGATTTGGACTATATGTAATCACTATGACTTTTCTTGAGAGATAGTCAAATACTGCCACCTAGTGGTTATTCCACTCAACGTCTCCTTCAGTGAAATCATCTCATCTCTGTGCTGTGAGTAAAAATTTCCCCCAAAGTTTCTTTTGCACTTAACTTTATATAATATTGTTTCTTGCAGCTTAATTTAAGTGTTAAAATCCATATTTTCTTATAGTGTCAATTGTGGTGGATTGTGAGTTTTAATTTTGTCCTGTGGTTCAAGTATTTCCTGCACATTTTCTAAAAAGGGAAAGAAAAAGAGAGCAGAGGGAGCTGGACCAATCTAGAAATTTGTATGAATATTTCTGTGTATATATTTTATTATGGTGTACATTACATTTAATTATTATTCACTATGATAAGATTTAGCTGTATTGTTGTGATTTAATTCAGTATTTAAACATGTTGAAAAAAATTATAAGCGTAGGTGTATCAAAGTTTAAATTATTAATGGCAGAAGATTTACACTCTGAAGATGTTTTCTATGATGAGGACAGAGTTCACACTGGGAATTGTCTCCAATTTTCTCAACCCCAATTAATTGTGCCCTTTGGTCATTTTTGCCAGATGCCCGACGTACAAAGCCTTTGGGTTCCAAAACATGCCGGTCGACTTATTTTTATAGTTAACATTCACCCAATGTAACTGTACTGTAATTAGTCTGATGTGAATAATATTGGTCTTTGCATTTTCTTTTTTAAATCCTTCCCCCAAAAATCTGTTTCAGTTGTTTTTCAGTCAGTGTTTTTTGTCCATGGCAGCAGCAGCAGCAGCAGCAGCAGGGCAGTTGGGTTTGCTTGAGGACATTAAACAAAAAAAATTATTCAATAAATGTTTCTCTTTTTTCTTCCGGGTCAAATGAAACAACATTCTCTCTCCAGATTCTTGGCACAGAGTGAACAGTAATCCATATTGTACAGCTTCATAGCCTCTCTAGCCTTTGGTTTGTCAAACAGTGGCGGTATACGATTAGTTGTGAAAGCTCTATTGTAAAGTTAATGTAAAGCTCTATGTTTGTTGAGTTGCAACAGGAAAGGCCTCCAGTCACCTCCACGTGGAGTTCACTAACTAACAGCTGTAAATACTGTTTCCTTTGTGTGTGTATGTGTGTGTACACATCCAAAAATGACACTGCAGTGGTTTTAACCTGTCATCGCTTTTTGTTTTACTGTAAAGAGGAAAAATTGAGAGTGCAAAAAAGAAGAAAAAGATTAATATCTTCAAAAGCAATAAACATTATTCTGGATAGTGAACAGATGTTGGCTGTGAGTTTGTTGAACAGGTTCTTTGTGTGACATCGAGCAACGAAAAGTAATTTTCCTTTTTTCCGTTAAATTTCTCTTGTAATGTTTCAAGTTCATTGCAGGTTTTAAATCACGTTTTCTTTTACCAAGTCATTTATAATAGTGAATAAACAGAAATTAATTAAACTGTGGACACCACAGTACATAAAAGTATTTGGATTTAAACTACCTTTTCATGTTATAACTTTATGTCACCAGTAGTTTGTAAATTCTGATAAATAATTCAGATGTAACCACTGATAGCTACCAGCTGTGGGTACTTATTCTGAATCTTATTTAGCTTTGACAACATAAATAAAGATGTGAGTAAAAGGGGTTTCAGTGCATTGATACAAATATTGATTGAATTCTTATGGTAGAGCTGCGCTGAGAAGAAATTAAAATTTTAAATTGAGAAGTTTGATTTCATCCAAGCAAATTAATAATGATTTCTGTTAAAACAGACCATATTTTGTCTGAATTTAAGCAGATGAATGAAAGCAGTGATTAAATAACCAGACAATACATGATGCACAGATTACATCATGTTTAGATTATAATGCTGATGGTGTCTCTCACAACTCGCTCCTCAATTGGAGAATTGACATTATTGTTCTCTTTTTTACTTTCACAATTACAACACTAAAAAAAAAATGCCATATACAAAATAAAAATTAATGATTGTAATTATTTTAAAATCTGCCACAGAAAAAAGTGAACAGTTTCTTGTTAAACTTCTTTAAATAAGATGTTACAAACAAGTCTCTGTATCTTAGTGTTATTTCTTAGGTAAATGAGTCTCAAATTAATTGCAATGAGATACTTTCACTTGAAATTGGTAAAAATATACAAAGTAAGATTTTAAGTTTTTTTGAATGAATAATTTAGTATTAAAACACACATAATTGATAATACTACTAATAATATCATTAATAACACAGTGTGTACTACTGCATTACTGTGTGTGTAAGGATGCTAGTTAAAAGTGTCCTCACCACTCAGACAAACACACCTAAACCCTGATAGTTACAAACTCATCAGGACTTCATTTTTTTGAGCTTTTAATTACTTTTCATCAGAGGCCTTCAGTATGTTATACTTCTAAGTAATGGTAGAAGCAGCAGTTCCTTCAGCACAGGTGCTGATAAACACAGACACAACAATTCTTGTGTTTTGTTTGACATCTGCAGATCTCTCACCTCCAGACCAGGAAATTACTAGTTTGAATACATGAGTGTGAAACAGCATCTGCAAACATTTGGTAAGTCTCAGCCTGTGTGTGAAATACATCCCTAAACTGACACTTCAGTGCAGTCAAAACATCATTTGAGTACACTTGCATAGTTTGAATAAAAAAGCCACAGGCAAAATGAAAGAACCTCCTGACTATCACATCAGTAATCTAAACTCGCTGTGCCGTGGCCACTCAGAACGTGTGACTATATTTAATTAAGGTGGTGACCATGATGCAAACAGTGAACAAACCTGATGAGGAAAGGACGATGCCATGACCATTCAGACATGCACACATTTAAATTAAATTCTAACAGATACATCCTCTGATGCGCTCTGTTTGTGTTTGTTTATGTTTATCATAGGTCTACCATGGCTCCAGTGAAGATTAAATGCAAACACAGAGCAGCATCCTTTTTT